>JASEVX010000005.1:85665596-85790596 GCA_031761405.1 Serripes groenlandicus
ATTTTGCAATTTTCATTTAAAATAAGACTTTTTAACATTCGTACAGGTTTTTTGTAGTTTTAAGTTGAACATTTCAGTTTAATTGACTTTTGGAAATATTTATTACAAAACGGATTGAGTCCGAAAATGCGGTATTACAAAACGGGTTCTCGATATCCATGTATGGTGCAAGCGCAATTGCATTACCATCCTTATGAAATAAGTATAATTTAACATTTGAGTATTGATTCCTTGTACATTATAGCTGAAATAAGCATATTTTTACATACACGATATTTTCATTACCAAACGGGTTGAGTCCAAGAAAGTGGTATTACAAACAGGTCCTTGATATTCATGTATGTATTATACAATTTTCCATTTCTAACATTCTAAAATAAGACTTTTAAACATTTGTACATAGGTTTCTGGCAATTTTAAGTTGAACAATTCAGTTCTTGACTTTTGAAATTGTTATTACGAAACGGGTTGAGTCTGAAAATGCGGTATTACAAAACGGGTTCTTGATATTCATGTATGTTTAACGTGCGATCTCATTACCATCCTTCTTAAATAAGTATTATGTAACAATCGTTTTTTTTTAAGTTATAGCTGAAAGAAACAGATTGTTGCATTTCCTTTATTTTTTATTACAAAACGGATTGAGTCTCAAAGATTGGTATTACAAAATGGGTTCTTGCTATTCTTGTATGTATTATGCAATTTTTCTGTCTTAACCTTCTGAAATAAGACCTTATTAATGTGTAAATAAGTTGATTTTAATTTTAAGTTGAAATACAGTTTAAATCAACTTTGATATTTTTTATTACAAAACGGGTTGCTACAATGCACTAATAAATGACATCGAAGCTGTTCAACACGAGGCGGCTAGAATTGTAACCGGCGCTACCAAACTTTGTAGTATTGACCGACTTATCTCTGACTTTAACTGGGATACGCTGGCGGAAAGGAGACTCAAACATCGCATCATTCTGTTCTTTCAGATGAAAAATGGTCTTTCTCCCGAGTATCTTACACATTTGGTATCCCAGCAACCAGGACAACAATATGCACTACGTTCTCGATCAGATGTTCCAATTATTCCCTGTAACACTCAATGCTGCTTCATTTCTGCCTCTCACTATTAGCCAATTCACTTCCTGAATATGTCAGAAACACACATACTCTCAGCGAGTTCAAAGCCAAACGTAACATAAAATCAAGTCAATCACGCTCGTCTGCGATTAGGATGTAGCTCGTTAAACAATGATATTCCCAGAAGAAATATTGTCCCTTTCCCCTACTGTGCTGGAGGTGCCGTTGTGACTGTTTCGCATTATCTCACCCAATGTTCAAGATATCAAGTAATGCTATATCGATATATCCATGACTTACCTTGTGCTCCTACATTAGAAAATCTTCTTTTTGGTAATGATCGCCAAATCCCCGATACAAATACAAGCGTGTTCTTAAAAGTATAGGGATACATTGCAACAACAAAGCGTTTTGACTATTAACATTTGCCCACCTGTGGTGTATCGATCATTCTTCCTCTAAACGGTGTGTGTTAATACTATGCAAGATAAATGTAAAATTTGTTTTAACAGTTCTTGTAAAGTTTACTACTAGACTTAATTATATTAATATTTTTCATCATACTGTGCACATCATACACTGATTTTCTTCGCATTCCGTAGCTGTACACTCCTGTATAAAAAAAGGAATTAGTATAAGCACTAACATTACTTGTTTTCCAATCCATTTCAACCTACTATGGTTGCACTGTTATTATTGTAATATAAACTGAATAAAATATGTTTTAACTAAACTGACGAGAAGTAAGCATCCATTCATCCTTTAATCCCATTAACTCGTTTCGTTTTTAATAAATGATTTCCCAGATGCAACACAGATGACTGGGATGGTTTTTAACCAATTAGTGGAGATATTCTTTGTCATAATATTTGTATTTTTGTATTTGTCAATAAAAACAGTTTGGGATTTACATGCAATAAAAAGCTATATAACTCTTCCCACGTTTAAAGCAACATTGAAAACCTTTGTAGCAGTCTACTTTTAAAACTTTGAGAAAAACTGTTAAATTGAGTAAGACATGAACTTTCTCCTTTTTACAAAATGATAAAAATTGTATCCTCATATGTTTAAAAAGTAGACCACACTTGAAATGCCATACCAGCTAAACAGTGTATTAACATTTAAACTGTTGCCTAATTTCAAACTTTACTTCAAACACAACAGAACCATAACATGTAAATTCATAATTATGTTTTCTAAAACCTGTTTTGATTATTGAAATGGTGTCGTTGATGCATAAACTATGTGTATGGTGCCAGCAAAATGCCAGTTTCGAGTCCAATGTCAATTTAAAAGGTGGCAAGTACGAAATTAATTGTGTGCGAAAAACACGATTGTCTTTATATTAATAAACATGGGTTATCAGAGTTTGTTCTTTTCTTTATTTGTTTCAAGTTATACAAACATCTTAAATCACCTATATTTAATCAGTTTAGGCTGTTGTATTAAGTTATTGAGCATGTTTGGAAGTGTTCAACCTTGCCAAGATCGAGTCGTACTGACATCGTAGAAATTGGATAAGAAATCAAGCAAAGTACTATGCATGTTTCCAAATTGCATTGCATTGGAGGGAATAAAACAAAGTATATTTTCTGTCATTTAAATAATATATTTTGTGCCTAATAAAATGATTTAAGTCGTTGTGGTAAATCAAAAGGATTCGTAAGTATATTAAACAAATGGATTTCTTTGTAAACTTATTAGCCAATTAGAAAGCAAGCTGCAATCACTGCAATAAAGGCTTAAATATAGGATCTGACATTTCATATAAAGTTTTATTAAACGAGTTCAAGAAATTTGTCATGAAGCGAGCCTCTGTCTAGCTTAATAACACATTTCTTGGACGAGTTTAATAAAACTTTATGAAATGACAACGAATGTAAGATTCTTTTTATCGCATGACGAAACACAAAAAGAAAATCGTTTTTTCGTTGACGGAAAATAGTCCTAACATGTAATACGTGATGAACTGTTAATTAATCACACACACAAATATTTTAATGACGGATAATGGTCCCTTTACCTCGTACATCTATCGTGACGTTTGTGTTAACCGATACACGTTCTCAGCCATTTTGTAAACATTCGCGGATAATGATTCTGTCATGTTACACAGACAATATACACTATTTTATTGACGTAAACTACATAGTTTCTTGTCGAACAATTAATCATAGTAATATATATACAATACAAAAAAAACATACAACCAATTACATAAAACATAAAATATACACAAAATCGAATGTTTATAATTCCAAATTAACAGTATCAAAAAACTAATAAAAAAAAATAAAAATGGTTCCTCAATATTACAATAATTTATGGAAGAGTAGCATTTCAATTATTTCACTGGAACTCCTTGGTGTAATAGTATAATACATAATCTTTTGTTGCTGTAGTAATTTGTAACAGCATATTGTTTATTTTAGATCAAAGGAAGTATGTCTCCCATTTGACAATAAGGATTTTGTTGAAAGTTTTAAGTGTTTTTTAATAAAGTTGATTAACATTGTTTGCATTCAGATTTATTGACAGCTTATGAGCCATTCTCAGAACAACATGTATTTTCTGAAAATGAAAGTAAAATTCACTGCGGATTAAGGGTGACCTTTCATTTGACGTCATAGCTAAAAAAATATATATATAGGACAGCATGTGAGTTTCTTGTGCTTTTTTGGTAGTTTAGATAATGAACTTTAAAGAACCAAAACGCTATAACGGTCGCCTATGGAAAATGAATTGCTTCCATCTGACCTTAAACTATTTTTCCGGATAATGGCTTCCTTGATATATTTTGCAAGATGTAATAGTGTTTGCTTTTTATTATTGTTTAGTAAAGAACTAAATGTGTACATGTTCGGACGAATAAAGAAATATCGCTTAATCATACTGCTCTATTATCTGAGTATAATGGGCATACTAGAAGAAAATGAAATTCGTCCTCTATTTCATTTTTATAACAAAACACACATAAACGCTGATGTCTTTCTAACCTCTCATTTCCATATCTTCCTGATTCAATTCTTAGAGAATGAGAAGTCTAAATCTGGAAATATAGGTTTTCCATTTACAAGGTAAAATATTTAAATAATCTTCCCTAATATAACACGTGTGACATATAAAGAAATACGAAATGGGTATATTAGATCGGATACAAGCATTGCCATGTGATAAATGTATTCATTTTGCGCTGATTGGGAAAAAGATTCTTACAATTTGTTAACAATTTCAGTCTCGAATTTTAGATTTAAGTCTTATTAATGTTGGGGGAAATGTCAGCTGCTTCACCTTATCACAACAAGATTTTAATCCATTTCTATCGGCCTTAACATCTGAGATTCCCTCATTCAATTTATGTTTTAATTAGCGTTGCTCTGCTGCAAATGTATGCAGGAACTGGGAGTTAAGTTAGCTGAGACATATTCGTTTTGCACTGATTGTGAAACATAGTCTTACAACTTACATATATCAGCCTTAATTCGTTAGATTTAAGTCTGCAGCAGACGATTTTTGAGAACATTGTATTCAAAAATACCTCTTTCACATTTTCCATATCTTTGCCTAGATGTTTGCAAAGTCGTCTGCTACAGAGTTGTTGCACGCGGAAAAGGGTTAATATTTTACATGTGAACGGGTTAATATTAGTACAAATGTATAATTATCTTATTTTTGATAATGAAACTATACGCGAAGATAATTGAACAGCATTATAGGGAATACATGAATGATACGTGAACATATTATTGACATGTTCCTTTGAGTGGTATGATCACGATCGTCACCACTCAGATTGCAAAAGGACTGTAATTAAAATAATAGATTACCTCGCAAAGCAAATGCACACTTATCTAAATTTCAAATTGTTGGGTGTCCAAAGACAAAGTTAATTTAGGACCGCCACAATAAAAAAGCAGAGGTTTTCACAATAATGCTTATTTCTATCAGTATACTCGCACGTATTCAAAAAGCCTTAATATGTATGCAAAGCTATTCTGCAGGTGATTGCGGCATGTCTGTTAAATTAGAAATTATATGCTAGATTAGCGAACATAAAAGACTCCGATCAGATTGCGCGGATGCATGGTTTATCTTGATTTTTTCACTTATCATATTTTCTAAATAGTATGCTTTCTTCCAATTGGTTGAATTAATGCCGCGTCAGTAATGACCTTTAACAGTGTACTTTCCGATACCGTATATCAACGTTTACCATACTTATTACAAATGAGCCAGTCAATGGTAAATGGTTCAAGTTCGGCCACCCATTCGGTTTAGGTTCAGATCAGCTTGTCCCCCTGCTCGGGTTTATCAGACCCTCCTCCGCACATGAATGGAAGGTTGAATTAAACGTTTGTTAGTATCACACTATCACACATTCTGAACTGTCCAGCCCCCACCCCAATATTTGTTAGATTGTTTTAAAGCTTAGAGCTAACATTTTTCAATGATATATGGTGTTCAAAAATTATAAGATACGCTTAGAGAAAGTGTGACAATTGAGAGCTGAAAGTGGTCGATTTACATGGAAATAAAGAAGGAATTTATTTGTTTTATTGTGACCTCTAACATCGGTTTCTTATCAGCAAATTACATGCAATACAGGCCGATATGCTCGAGACGCCACTCGAATTAAACAATATATCATTAAGACTTACCATGAAAAGGTAGTGAAGCTAGGATAGTTACTGAATATTTAGATGAATTATTCCATCGAGGATTAGTTTGAACATATTGCTATCTCTGTTTTGTTATTCTTAAAGAGTATTCATCAATGAAACGAGCTTTTTGATTGGCTCTCATCACTTGCATGAAAGCACATTGGTATCGTTCCACACCCTTGTCAGATAACGTTACCCTACAATTAGATGTAGTCTGTCGAGGAGTGGTATAAGTTGAAGTAAGTCCAGGTTTCTGTACTCAGAATGCGGTTTTTGTATTTTGACTCTTCGCGTTATTTACAATGCAATCTGTATCATCGAAATGTTGCGGTTAAAGTTGAACTTATTTAATTGACGGTTTACACCATCCTCGGTACCCAGGCTATTCATAAACAATTATAATGATTATGTTATGAATAGCCTGGGAATCGAGGATGGGGATATATGATGACAATAGATAATACATTTGTATGCATAATCTGATCAAATTATTTGTGACTCATCTTGGCAGACAATGGACATTAAACCACACTTACTAGTGCAGTGACAAATCCAGAAAAAGTCGCATGTTTTAAAAGTTTAATGGACCGACTTATATAGCGGCTGAAAATACAACGAAGGATAAAATAATTATTATGCTATCAGTTTATATCCCTGTCGTAGTGTTTTCTCATAGTGCAGATTTTTGTAAAATCGCGATAAAAGTTGAATTTCAGAGTGTTTTTCTTTTCAATATCCACACGGGAACGGTTATAATTAAAAGGGCTGGTCATTCCTGACTATAATTGGTATTGGTTTTGTAAAACGTTTTTAAGTAAAAAGGTTACCAATTTTGGAGATTTCTTTAAAACTCTTATAGCTTGCTTTGACAAGTTTAGCCTGTGTCCTGGTCATGTTTGATAAGTATGGTGTAGAAGTTACATTCTACAAACTCAGCAGAACGATTTAGAAGGTCTATGTCAAATGATGGTAAGGTTTTTCAAGTAATTGATGGCAGATCAATTCTAGATTGGAATTTTTTTCTATGTGCATCCAAAAATAAACACAGGTTGGTCGGATTTTTATGTGACTATGCGCTCGAGCAAAACAATGAATTCGCGTTGCGAGACCACGACGAAATATCTTTTCAAAATAAAGAAATATGAAACAATTTTGTGCGGACACTGTAAGTGACAATACTCAGCTGTTTAGTACACAGGAAGAGGATGAAGCAAGACATATACTGAAGTTTCCATTTGCTAATAAGCAGCTGTTAAATAGTAATTCAAGGGTCGAATTGTAATAAATGCATCAGACACTGAATTGTTTTTACTACTTTGTGTTAAGTATTTTTCACATTATTGATGAATTATTGTTCCAGACTTGATGCATGTCTTTAACAAAGTGAACGTCTGGATGAGTGTTCATATCGCCAAACCTCAAACCAGATAACCTTTGAAAATTGGATGACGAGTGAGGATAGCTTCATAATTCCAGTATATTTTGAAGGTCCAATGGCCTCTGACTTTTTACTTGACCTTGTTTGCACATGCATATGCAACACTGTTTGAAGCAAGTATTGCGTATGATACGAACAGAATTTGTAGTGGACATCCATTTGTTCTTATCAGCGCTAACTCGTCAGACTGTTTTAGAAGATTGAAACGCTGAGGATGATGATTGAACTATATGTCTAAAGCTTTTATTTGCTGCAGTTGACTTCTGAATTGACATGATTGAGGTATTACATACCAATGTATAAACACCGATACATTTTTCTCAGTATTCCGCTTCATTTCAAATAGACGTGCATTTGGATGTCAAGCGTACTGGAATAAGTACCTTAACAGCTACATTTAGTTTAAACTTATCTATTTTACATCGATTGTGAAACAAGCTTTATGCTTATATTAATCACGCTCGATGTTTGCCTCCTGGAGACTAAACAGTGCTCGTGCCGTTTGTGTGGACAATTATGAAGGCAAAACCCGCACATTACGGATTCGAATCTCGTGGTGATCGGGTTCTGTCTTTCATAGTACAGCTACATTTGTATCGCTATCTATGTAAATCGTGCACTGTTTGTAAATGAAATATTTATCGAGCTTTCAAATCGACTTAACTCAACAATCTGCTATATATATATATATATATATATATATATATATATAAGTATGTATCCTACATTAAGGGGAAATGCCATTTTTTTTATAACTTAGGGCGAATTTATTTCTAAGAACTATATTTTAAAAACTATTAAGTGTATTTAGAGAATCAATTTACTACACACCTTTTCACCATATAAAATAACTCCGTGGCCTTCTAATTCCACTCTAAACCCCAGATTAAGAAAGTTGTCTCCCTAAGTGCTTCGCCTTAAGTAAAGGCGAATAAACGATTCCCTTCATGTCGCTCAAATTCCCCTTATGTCGGTTTCTAACTAGAAAAACAACATAATGACGAACATTTATAATAACATATCTTCTTATATATAATGAATATTTCTTAGATAAGTTTATTGTACGAATTTCTGTACAGAAGAAAAACAGCATCTACCGTTTCTGCAATTATCTCTTAATTAAAGTGAATTATGAATCAAAGAGTATTTTCGACCTTACTTTGCTACGCTACTCTTTTTAGGTCTACTTGCCGAAGGCCAAAGTTAATGGGATGGCAATGTTCCTGGCGTTCATCCGTGCATCTGTCCGTCCGTCCATCCATTTTTAAACCTTTTTTGTTAACACGACACAGTTCACAGTTTTCAAACTTGTACATATTGTTCTTATTGATGAGAGCTCGGGTACTATTGATGCCATTGATGACCAGATGTGATCCAGACCAACTAGCAGACGCCAGTGATGACCAGACCAACTACCAGACGACATTGGTGACCAGATCAATGACCATACGCCAGTGATTACCAGACAACTAGCATACGCTATTGGTGACCAGATGTGATCAAGACCAACAAGCAAACACCATTGATGACCAGGTGTGATCCAGACAAACAATCAGACGCTAGTGAGGACCAGACCTACAACTAGACACCGGTGATGACCAATCCAACTAGCAGACGACATTGATGACCGAATGTAATCCAGACCAACAACCAGACGACATTGATGACCAGACCAACTACTAGACAACATTAATGACCAATCCAACTAGCAGACGACATTGATGACCGAATGTAATCCAGACCAACTACCATACGACATTGATGACCAGACCAACTACTAGACAACATTAATGACCAGATGTAATCAAGACCAACTCCCACACGCCATTCATTACCAAACCAACTACAAGACGCTATTGATGACCAGATGTGATTCAGACCAACTAGCAGACGCCACTGAGGATCAGACTTACTACCAGACGCCAGTGAAGACTAGATGTGATTAAGACCAAGTAGCAGATGCCATTGACGACCAGACCAACTAGCAGATGATGAGCAGATGTGAGCAGATGTGAACCAAACCAACTAGAAGACGCCATTGATGACCATATGTTATCCAGACTAACTAGCAGACGCCATTGATGACCAGACCACCTAGCAGACGGCATTGATGACCAGATGTTATCCAGACCAAGTATCAAACGACATTGATGACCAGACCAACTAGCAGACGTCATTTATGACCAGATGTGATCAAGACCAACTCCCACACGCCATTCATTACCAAACCAACTAGCAAACGCAATTGATGACCAGATGTGATCCAAACCAACTAGAAGACGCCATTGATGACCAGACCAACTAGCAGACGTCATTTATGACCAGATGTGATCAAGACCAACTTGCAAACCCTATTGATGACCAGATATCGTGTATAAAGGTATGATAACATTTCATCCCATTTACACATTGATTTATTTCCATAGCATAGAAGTACGTACACCAACCAACAGGAGCTATTACTTGTCAATAGCAATAGTGTTGTTTATTAAAAGCTGCCTTCAGAAAATGAACGGCTTCTGTGTTACAATGCATTGTATATAATAATTCAGATAATATTTTATTCGCCTTAAGTGTTAGCTTTATGATTTCAAATTATGATTATTAGTCCGTTACGTTCAGCGCTGGCTCTTGCCGAATGATCTATACTTTCAAACGGAAGCAATGTTTAGATTAGACAAAAGCAACTCTATGATATTTTAAATTGTATAGCGTGTTCCCATAAGTGGGTTATGTGTGCAAGCTGCCTTTAGTTAGAAAATGTACGGCTTCTGTGTTACAATGTATTATATATGATAATTCAGTATATAGTGTACTCGCCTTAAATGTGCAAACTACCTTGTACAATGGTATGGTAACATTTCGTGACTAACCTATGTCACATTATAATATTTCTTGACGTAGTGTTTTTGATAAAGGTTTGTTTCTGTTAGCTAATGTATGGCCTTTGTGTTACAATAAATTGTATATAATAATGCAATTAATTGTTCAGGTTATCGCTCATTTCAAGATTATAAAGAACACCTTAGTCACTTATAATTATATTCAGTACATGTTCGCCTTAAGTGTTAGTTTTGTGGTTTCAAGTTGAAATTATCATTCCGTTACGTTCAGCGTTGGCATTTGCCAACTTATCATAACTTTAAAACGGAAGCAATGTTTAGATTAGACAAAAGCAACTCTATGACATTTTAAATTATATAGCATGTTCCATGAGTGGGTTATGTGTGCGAGATGCCGTGTATAAAGGTATGATAACACGTTCCGCAACCAACAGTAGCTATTACTTGTCAATAGCCATAGTGCTATTATTAAAAGCTGCCTTTAATTAGAAATTGTACGGCTTCTGTGCTACAATGTATTATATATAATAATTCACTTAATATTGTATTCGCCTTAAATATGCAAACTACCGTGTACAATGGTATGATAACATTTCGTGACATTGCAATATTGATTTCCTATATCATATTGTCATATTTCTTTCTACAGCACAGAAGCACGTACAACCAGCAAGAACAGTAGCTATCACTTTGTCAATTGCAATAGTGTTCTTGTTAAAGGTTGGTTTCGGATAGTCAATGTACGGCATTTGTTATACAACATATTGTATATAATAATGTAGTTCATTGTTCCTGTAGTCGTTTATTTCCAGATTATAAAGATTCTATACTTTGATACAGAAGCATTTACTACATTAGACATAGCCACTCCTTGACCGTTTGGAATATTCGCCTTAAGTGTGCACAATTCCGTATAAAAAGGTATGATAATATTTCGTGACGTAGTGTTCTTGTAAAAAGTTAGTTTCCGTAAGGCAATGTACGGCCTTTGTGATACAATGTATTGTATATAATAATGCAGTTAATTGTTCAGTTAGTTGTTAATATCCAGATTGTAAAGAAAACCCCTTAGTCACTGTTATTATATTTTGGTACATATTCGCCTTAAGTGTTAGTTTTGTGGTTTCAAGTTATGATTATTATTCCGTTACGTTCAGCGCTGGCATTTGCCAACTTATCACTACTTCAAAACGGAAGCAATGTTACGATAAGACAGAAGCAACTATATGATATTATAAATGATATAGCATGTTCCGATAAGTGGGTTATGTGTGCAAGATGCCGTGTATAAAGGTATGATAACATTTCATCACATTTAAACATTGATTTATTTCCACAGCACAGAAGTACGTACCACAACCAAAAGTAGCTATTACTTGTCAATAGCAATAGTGTTATTATTAAAAGCTGCCATTAGTTTAAAAATGTACGGCCTCTGTGTTACAATGGATTAAATATGATAAATCAGTTATTAATGTATTCGCCTTAAATGTGCAAACTACCGTGTACAATGGTATGGTAACATTTCGTGACATTTTAAATATTGATTACTATGTCACATTGTCTTATTTCTAATCACATACAGAAACCAAAAGTCGTTAATACTTGTTAACAGCAATTGTGTTGTTATTAAAAGCTGCCTTTTGTTAGACTTACATACGGAAGCATTTACTACATAAGACAGTAGCCACTCCTTGACATTTTAATTCATACCGTATGGTATATTCGCCTTAAGTGTGCAAAATACATCTAAAATGTCACATTGTCATATTTCGTATCACAGGCAAGACGCACATACAGAAACCAAAAGTCGCTATTACTTGTTAACAGCAAACGTGTTGTTATTAAAAGCTGCCTTTTGTTAGACTTTCATACGGAAGCATTTACTTCATAAGACAGTAGCCATTCCTTGACATTTTAATGCATACCGTATGGTATATTCGCCTTAAGTGTGCAAAATATCATCTAAAAAGGTATGATAATATTTCTTGACGTAGCATTCTTGATAAAAGTTTCTTTCCGTAAGCCAATGTATGGCCTTTATGTTACAATGCATTGTATATAATAATGCAATTAATTGTACAGGTAATCTTTCATTTCCGGATTATAAATAACCCCTTAGTCACTTATATTATATTCGGTACATTTTCGCCTTAAGTGTTAGTTTAGTGGTTTCAATACACAGCGTTCAGCGCTTATCTATACTTTCAAAAACAAGCGATGTTTAGGTTAGACAGCAGCCACTCTTTGACATTTTAAAGTTTACAGCATGTTCAAATAATTGACAGTATAGCATGTTCTGTTTAGTGTGTTATGTGTGCAAGATGCCGTGTATAAATGTATGATAACATTTCATCACATTTAAACATTGATTTATTTTCATAGCACAAAAGTACGTTCCGCAACCAACAGTATCTATTTTTTTCTTTCGACAGCACAGAAGCACGTACAACCAGCAACAGTAGCTATCACTTTGTCAATAGTAATAGAGTTTTTGTAAGTTGGTTTCGGTTAGTCAATGTACGGCATTTGTGTTACAATATATTATATATAATAAATAATGCAGTTCATTGTTCCAGTAGTCGTTCATTTCCTGATTATAAAGAATGTATACTTTCATACGGAAGCATTTACTAGATGAGAAGTAGCCACTCCTTGACATTTTAATTCACACCGTTTAGTATATTCGCCTCATATGTGCAAAATACCCTTTAAAAAAGTATGATATTATTTCGTGACGTAGTGCTCTTGTTAAATGTTTGCTTCGTTAGCCAATGTAAGGCATTTGTGTTACAATGTATTGTATATAATAATGCAGTTAATTATTCGCGTAGTCATTCATTTCCAGATTATAAAGAGTACCCCTTAGTCACTGTTATTATATTCGGTACATTTTCGCCTTAAGTGTTAGTTTTGTGGTTTCAAGTTAGGATTATTATTCCGTTACGTTCAGCGCTGGCATTTGCCAAATCATCTATACCTTCAAACTGAAGCAATGTTTAGATTAAACAGAAGCAACTTTAAGACATTTTAAGTTATATAGCATGTTCCCATAAGTGGGTTATGTGTGCAAGATGCCATGTATAAAGGTATATTAAAATGTCATCACATTTAAAAATTGATTTATTTCAATAGCACAGAAGTACGGATCACAACCAACAGTAGTTATTATTTGTCAATAGCAATAGTGTTATTATTAACAGCTGCCTATAGTAAGAAAATGTGCGGCTTCTGTGTTACAATGTATTATATATAATAATTCAGTTAATATTGTATTCGCCTTAAATGTGCAAACTACCGTGTACAATGGTATGATAACATTTCGTGACATATATATGTAGTTCATTGTTCGAGTAGTCGTTCATTTCCAGATTATAAAGAATCTATACTTTCATACGGAAGCGTTTACTACATAATACAGTAGCCTTAGCCTCTCCTTGACATTTTAATTCACACCGTATGGTATATTCGCCTTAAGCGTGCAAAATATCGTCCAAAAAAATGTATGATACTATTTCGTGACGTAGTGTTCTTGTTAAATGATTGCTTCCGTTCGCCAATGTACGGTGTTTTTGTTACAATATATTGTAACACATAATGCAGTTAATTGTTCAGGTAGTCGTTCATTTCCAGTTTATAAAGAACCCCCTAGTCACTTGTTTTATATTCCGCATATTTTCGCCTTAAGTGTTAGTTTTGTTTTTTCTAGTTATGATTATTATACCGTTACATTGCCAAATTATCTATACTTTCATACGGAAGTAACGTTTAGATTAGACAAAAGCAACTCTATGGCATTTTAAGTTATATAGCATGTTCCCATAAGTGGGTTATGTGTGCAAGATGCCGTTTATAAAGGTATGAAAACATTTGATCACATTTAAACATTGATTTATTTCCATAGCACAGAAGTACGGACCGCAACCAACAGTAGCTATTACTTGTCAATAGCAAAAGTGTTATTGATAATAGCTGCCTTTAGTTCGAAAATGTCCGGCTCTGTGTTACAATTTAATGTATATAATAATTCAATTAATATTGTATTCGCCGTAAATGTGCAAACTACCGTGTACAATGGTATGATAACATTTCGTTACATTGAAATATTTATTACCTATGTCATATTGTCATATTTCTTTCCACAGCACAGAAGCACGTACAACCAGCAACAGTAGCTATGACGTTGTCAATAGTAATAGTGTTTTTGTTAAAAGTTGGTTTCGGTTAGTCAATGTACGGCATTTGTGTTACAATATATTATACATAATAATGCAGTTCATTGTTCAAGTAGTCGTTCTTTTCCAGATTATAAAGAATCTATACTTGCATACGGAAGCATTTACAGCATAAGACAGTAGCCATTCCTTGACATTTTAATTCACACCGTAAGGTATATTCGCCTTAAGTGTGCAAAATACCGTCTAAAAAGGTATGATAATATTTCGTGACGTAGTGTTCTTGTTAAATGTTTGTTTATATTAGCCAATGTACGGCCTTTGTGTTACAAAATATTGTATATAATAATGTAGCTAATCGTTCAGGTAGTCGTTCATTTCGAGCTTATAAAGAACATCTTAGTCACTTTTATTATATTCGGTATCTTTTCGCCTTAAGTGTTAGTTTTGTTTATGATTTATATTCCGTTACGTTCAGCGCTGGCATTTGCTAAATTATTTATACTTTTAAACGGAAGCAATGTTTAACTTAGACAGAAGCAACTCTATGACATTTTAAGTTATATGGTTCGTTCCTATTAATGGGTTATGTGTGCAAGATGCCGTGTATAAAGGTATGATAACATTTCATCAGATTTAAAAATTGATTTATTTCCATAGCACAGAAGTATGGACCACAACCAACATTAGTTATTACTTGTCAATAGCAATAATGTTATTATTAGAAGCTGCCTTTAGTAAGAAAATGTGCGGCTTCTGTGTTACAATGTATTATATTTAATAATTCAGTTAATATTGTATTCGCCTTAAATGTGCAAACTACCGTGTACAATGGTATGATAACATTTCGTGACATTGAAATATTGATTACCTATGTCATATTGTCATATTTCTTTCCACAGCACAGAACCACATACAGCCAGCAACAGTAGCTGTCTCTTTGTCAATAGTAATAGAGTTTTTGTAAGTTGGTTTCGGTTAGTCAATGTACGGCATTTGTGTTACAATATATTACATATAATAAATGATGCAGTTCATTATTCCAGTAGTCGTTCATTTCCTGATTATAAAGAATCTATACTTTCATACGGAAGCATTTACTAGATAAGACAGTAGCCACTCCTTGACATTTTAATTAACACCGTTTAGTATATTCGCCTTATGTGTGCAAAATACCCTTTTAAAAAAGTATGATATTATTTTGTGACGTAGTGCTCTTGTTAAATGTTTGCTTCGTTAGCCAATGTAAGGCCTTTGTTTTACAATGTATTGTATATAATAATGCAGTTAATTATTCGCGTAGTCATTCATTTCCAGATTATAAAGAGTACCCGTTAGTCACTTTTATTATATTTGGTACATTTTCGCCTTAAGTGTTAGTTTGTGGTTTCAAGTTAGGATTATTATTCCGTTACGTTCAGCGCAGGCATTTGCCAAATCATCTATACTTTCAAACGGAAGCAATGTTTAGATTAGACAGAAGCAACTTTAAGACATTTTAAGTTATATAGCATGTTCCCATAAGTGGGTTATGTGTGCAAGATGCCGTGTATAAAGGTATGATAAAATTTCACCACATTTAAATATTGATTTATTTCAATCGCACAGAAGTACGGATCACAACCAACAGTAGGTATTATTTGTCAATAGAATTATTGTTATTATTAAAAACTGCCTTTAGTAAGAAAATGTGTGGCTTCTGTGTTACAATGTATTATATATAATAATTCAGTTAATATTGTATTCGCCTTAAATGTGCAAACTACCGTGTACAATGGTATGATAACATTTCGTGACATATATATGTAGTTCATTGTTCCAGTAGTCGTTCATTTTCAGATTATAAAGAATCTATAATTTCATACGGAAGCGTTTACTATATAATACAATAGCCTCTCCTTGACATTTTAATTTACACCGTATGGTATATTCGCCTTAAGCGTGCAAAATATCGTCTTAAAAGGTATGATACTATTTCGTGACGTAGTGTTCCTGTTAAATGTTGCTTCCGTTAGCCAATGTACGGCCTTTTTGTTACAATATATTGTAAAAAATAATGCAGTTAATTGTTCAGGTAGTCGTTCATTTCCAGTTTACAAAGAACCCCCTAGTCACTTTTTTTATATTCGGCATATTTTCGCCTTAAGTGTTAGTTTTGTGTTTTCTAGTTATGATTATTATACCGTTACGTTGCCAAATTATCTATACTTTCAAACTTAAGCAACGTTGAGATTAGACAGAAGCAACTCTATGGCATTTTAAGTTATATAGAATGTTCCCATACGTGGGTTATGTGTGCAAGATGTCGTTTATAAAGGTACATGTATGATAACATTTCATCTTTTAACATTGATTTATTTCCATAGCACAGAAGAACGGACCGCAACCAACAGTAGCTATTACTTGTCAATCGTAAAAGTGTTATTGATAATAGCTGCCTTTAGTTAAAAAATGTCCGGCTCTGTGTTACAATTTATTATATATAATAATTCAATTAATATTGTATTCGCCGAAAATGTGCAAACTACCGTGTACAATGGTATGATAACATTTCGTGACATTGGAATATTTATTACCTATGTCATATTGTCATATTTCTTTCCACAGCACAGAAGCACGTACAACCAGCAACAGTAGCTATCACTTTGTCAATAGTAAAAGTGTTTTTGTTTGTTGTTCCGAGTTAGCCTGCGCGGTATGCTTAGGCTGATCAGGGTCGATACTTTACGCAGAGTCCACACTGTTGGTACACTCGTAATTCGGCTCAAATAATGAATTGAATATCTGGACAAAAGAAAAGATAGTTTTGGGGATGGATTGGAAAGCATTGCGTTTTACCTTCAATATAATATATATACATATTTTTTTTTTTAAGATAATAAAATAATTCAATATAACAGTCGGTTACGGACGAATAATGATGCCGCTGTATATGTACAGCAGACAGATTTTCAAAACATGGGTAAAGGCGGACAAACCAAGTTGAACCAAATACCTAATGCGAGCAATTTCTTCTTTACTAACCCGTTCTCACTAACAGACGCATCTGCAGGAGACTACTTGTGAAAACATGCGAGTACAAGAGACATTGAATAAAACATGGAAGTACAAGAGACATTGAATAAAACATGCGAGTACAAGAGACATTGAATAAAATATGGAAGTACAAGAGACATTGAACATGCGAGTACAAGAGACATTGAAGTAAATATGGAAGTACAAGAGACATTGAATAAAACATGCGAGTACAAGAGACATTGAATAAAACATGCGAGTGCAAGAGACATTGAATAAAATATGGAAGTACAAGAGACATTGAATAAAACATACGAGTACAAGAGACATTGAATAAAATATGGAAGTACAAGAGACATTGAATAAAACATGCGAGTACAAGAGACATTGAATAAAACATGGGAGTACAAGAGGCATTGAATAAAACATGCGAGCACAAGAGACATTGAATAAAACATGTGAGTACAAGAGACATTGAATAAAACATGGGAGTACAAGAGACATTGAATAAAACACACGAGTACAAGAGACATTGAATAAAACATGGGAGTACAAGAGACATTGAATAAAACACATGAGTACAAGAGACATTGAATAAAACATGGGAGTACAAGAGACATTGAATAAAACACATGAGTACAAGAGACATTGAATAAAACACATGAGTACAAGAGACATTGAATAAAACACATGAGTACAAGAGAATTTAAGAAAACATGGGAGTACAAGAGACATTGAATAAAACACATGAGTACAAGAGACATTGAATAAAACATGGGAGTTCAAGAGACATTGAATAAAACACATGAGTACAAGAGACATTGAATAACACATGGAAGTACAAGAGACATTGAATAAAACACATGTGTACAAGAGACATTGAATAAAACATGGGAGTACAAGAGACATTGAATAAAACATGTGAGTACAAGAGACATTGAATAAAACATGTGAGTACAAGAGACACTGAATAAAACATGTGAGTACAAGAGACATTGAATAAAAACATGCGAGCACAAGAGACATTGAATGTGTTCAGCCATATTCAATAACAAATAATACTTGAATTTATAGAGATTTACCATATGTTTGCCTTTTTTTACCAATATCTGCTGCAGTTGTGTTGTATGTGTGAAAGGGTTAACCCATAGCAATGCTCTATAGTAGATTATACATATTATCTACATATACTTTACAAGCAGCCGACACTTACACTAGTAGTACTACTGTGCGTTCAGTAAAGGTCACGTCAGCTAATGATAGCAAATCCACAAACAATTAAAGGTACTAAACACTAACTGTCAGTTGATAAATGAAACATCAACCTGCTTTTTTTTTATTGATTCAAACTTTCAACTTTCAGAGAACCTTATTGCGTTAAATATAAAGTCTCCAAGGCTAACCAGTTTATTGTATATATATATAGTGTTAATATAATCATTTTCTATTTGTGTATGTAAATATTGAAAATAAATATGTTCAAACTAAGCATCTAATCTCAGCTAACGTAGCAGTTCACTGAACACAATGTTGGTTTAAATTGTCTAATTAGGTTTAAAATGAATACAATAAATAATGCATTACCTACCTTATAATGCTGTAACAATCTTCAAATTAATTCGGTCTTTTAGTCCGAAGAGTTGTCTGCACACTAAGGAAACTTATATCCAACAACTATGTTTTTACATTCTCTGTTATCTAGTTCACGGTTTTCCCCAAATTCGACATTTTCCGAAAAATAAATCGGGCGATTGGATTTTCCTGGTTCTGTTTAGTCAACAGAATCCACTTTCATTTTCGATTGCAACATCAGGTCAATTATAGAAGTCAAGGATAACATCTGTTCTGAAGAACTCTTAGCAAATTATTTAAGCAACGGTTTACTGATTGATTTGGGTTTAACGCCGTTTTCAACAACTTTTCACTCATATCACGACGGCCAGTTCACCTACTCGTGTGTTTCATGGTTTTCTCACACCAGTTTTCTACACAACATACTTTCCAAGCAACTGGCTGCTTTTCCACTAAATTAAAGTATTATGAATAAAGAGAAACGTCTAGTTTAAGCCAATGTCACATATGTCAACAAGACTTTCAAAAGTCATACGTTGCAAAGTTGTCAAAATTAATGTTCTCCGTTTAAGGGGGAAAAGGCGCCTTTGTAAAAGTTGTGAGAACGTAATAAATCGAATTATTTACACTTCGTTTACTTAGATTTTCAAAACTCAATTTCCTTGTAAAATATAAAATTATTCACGCGGACTTTTTTCAGTGTGCAACAATAATTGTGGTAAAAGAAGAAATTGCTCAAAACAAATTTTGCTTAAGGAATGCTTATGGAATGCTTTACCAGAGGTATAACCATAGCCTTGTGATCTACTCGGTTCAAATCCCAATTATTGCAAGTATTATTCTTTGCAACCTTAAGCCTGAAATTACAGAACGCATCAAACAAGAGATTGAGATTAGAAGTAAATAAATGTGCGCAAGATCACACCAAGATCTTCGAGACTTTGCAACATTGGACGATTTAGATTAGCCTTAAGATTTCGTGAACTGATTATTGAAAGAGTTATACTCATGTCGGTACATTCTCTGTTATCTTGTTAACTGTTGCCGAAGATCGACATTGTGGGTGTTCCAAAGACGATTATATCACACAAGAAAACAATGAGTTAACCCTTTCCCACCTGCAGACGAATTTTTACGCAATAGCAGCAGACGACTTTTGAAAACATTTTCTCCTTTAGCCACAATGTTTTCAACTTTATTTAACATTTAAGCTATCTCTTATGGAGATTTTCCAGGTTTTTGTAACTATGTTTTTATAGTCGTCTAGGGCATATTTGTTGTATGTGGAAAATGGTTAAGCTAAGAAGTAAATAACTTTGGACAAGATCACACCAAAACCGACTGTCGACACTTTGCGAAATAGGACGATTTAGACCAGCCTTAGCTTTCTCGAAATCTGTTTAAAATAATGTACGTGCTCGCCACTATGTCTTGTTTGGATACGGGCGTCTCATGTTCGATCCCCAGTCATGGTGGATTGCCATTGGGCAAGGCACATTTCATGGATCATGGATAAGTGAACTGTCGCCGTGATATATCTAAATAATGTTTAAAATGGCGTAAAACCCAAATTAAAATTGTTTAAGCAAGGATCATGGGTTTATACTGTAGTTTGTTTACGAATTGTATCGTTAGAACCAAATGGTTGTCAAGGTCATATGCATGGTGAACATGCATACTCGGAACTCTTAAGCCGTTAAGCAAATCTGCAGTAGAGGACTTTGAAAACATACTCACATAAATGAGACAAATATCTGTAAAGGGAAATGTAATTTTTAAAGGGAATTGAAAACATTGTGGCAAATGTAGAAATTGCTCATTATGAGCAATTTATCCTTTTGCCAGTGTTTTCAAATATTGTCTGCTGCAGACGCGTCAGAAAGCGTCTATATGTGGGAAAGGGTTAAAGCATGATAATAACCGAGCCGTTCAGTCTGGTAAGGTTAGTGTACAGGGGTTTTCAAATTTCTGTTTTCAGCAAAAATTCATGAAAATGAAACTAGAATCTAGAATTGCTAAAGCCTCGTTTTATAGGTCAAAGTCGGGATGATATGCGCACGAACGAAAAATCCGGGCTTCGATAAAAAATAGATTTCTACTATAAACGAGTACAATAGATGGATACTTTCTGTGGTAAAAGTATATGAGGCCTTAGGGTACATAATAGTCGTACAACCAAGCAAATGGGTGGCCGAAACAGGAAAGGTAAACGGAAGAAAAGTAGTGACACTGATCCAATTGAAACAAAAACTCCCAAACATGGCGGATAAAATGGCCGACAAGATGGACGTGACGAGGCATCAGTGAGTGAATCCGAAAGTGTTAGTGTTAGTGAAAGTATTCGTCAAGCAAACAGTGTATTATTTAACCAATCTCTGTCAGATATGAACTCGTCAGTGTTTTGTGTGGACAGTGCTAATAACGGAAGTATGGAGAAAAGTGTTACTAAGCCAGAGTCTCAAGAACCATCATCGCCTGGCATTGTTATTATAGAATATCTCAAACGTTATGATAAAAAAATTGACTATATCGATAAAAGGTTAGACAAACTGGACTCACTTGAAAAAAAGGTTAGTAGTTTTGAACAAGAGCTTAAAGCTTTGAAAATCCATGTATATGAAAATATGAAAATAACGGAGGAAAAGGTGACAAAGGTGCAGGATAGGGTTGATTCTATGGATTTTTAACTTGGATTAGCAAATGAGCAGTTGTCTCAACTACAAAAAGAAAAGGGTGTCATGAAGGACCAACTATTGTATGTCCAATCACAATCCATGCGGAACAACCTATTATTCTCAAACATAACGGAATCTGAAGGAGAGAGTCCTGTCGATTCAGAACAGATTTTGCGAGATTTCATGATTGAAAAACTTAAAATGGCTCAAGATATGGTAAACCAAATTAAGTTTGAAAGGGTACACAGAATTGGTCAAAAGCAAGATCAACCTGCATATTCTCGTATGATAGTTGCCAAGTTCTGTAATTACAAAGACATAGAAATTGTACGTTAACAATCGTCAAATCTAAGTAGCACCAATTACTACATTTCCGAGCAGTTTCCGAAGGAAATTGTGGCACGTAGAAAGAGCTTCATCCCCCAGTTAAAAGCCGCAAAGCAGCAGGGTAAATCGGCATGGTTGAGTTATGATAGGCTGTATATAAATGGGAGACCAGTGCAGACAGATTCTTTTTAGCGGTGCGCCGAGGACGAACTAAATGTACTATCTTGGAACGTACATGGTCTTAGCGATACACTCTCAGACAGTGATTTTCGTAAGAAACTCGAAGCTAATGACATTGTTTTTTTTGTATGAGACATGGGCAAAATCAAATTCAAAATTAGACATAAAGGGCTATAAAAGCTATAACTTTCACAGGAAATCGCAAAATAGGCGTGCTCGTAGAAATAGTGGGGGTATTGCCGTATTTGTCCGCCAATCTATCAGTGCGGGGAGTAGTCAGGTGTGCATATCCAGATAAAATGCACTCGGTAACCCCACTCTATATTCTATATAAAGTCGCCATCTTGGATCGAGTAGAAAATGAGTCGCTTTTTGGACCTGCTCGGCCGTGACCTTTACTGGGTTGAACCGGTCGGAAGCGGTCAGCGTAGACGGCGATTTTAAGATACACCGCCATCTTAGCGAGACTACACTGGGCGCCGCCATATTAATGGATCGGGACAGCAGACGACGTTTTTTTTTCCCCCAATAATCCGAACATTTTAATTTCTAAATAACCGCGAGTTAAACGGTTTATGATAACAAAAGTTTAAGTAACATTCTCACGGCTTTATTTACAACTACACAAGAAAATTAACAATCATATATACATATTTATATACATTTATCTACAAAGTACATCTACATCAACGTATATATAGTATACATTATGTGACAAAATACGTATATAATATATTATATCCATCTTTCTGTCTTATTAGAGCTTAATTTCCATATGGTGTTGTGCAATAGTCGTCGGTGATAACACGTTTGTCAAACACGATTTTGTAATTTTTTATTTCCCGCCTAGTAATCACATGGCCAGTGGAAGGATTTCTGACAATTTTGTGTTCGTCTACCACAGGCACACAATCGCTAACCTTTCCTGTCACCATTTCCTTCACTGTATTAAAATTAATGTCAAGAGAGTTTTTGAAATTTAGCGTGATACCACGCACTTTACAAATTGAAGTTTGTCCTTTTATATTGGGTTTTAGCAAGGTGTAAGCATAGTTTTTCGGTCCTCCAGTCACGAATTGAGTGATTTTGATGTTTGATGATTCATCAGTTAGGTCTCCTAAGTAGTCTCCGAGTGATGGCTCCCATTGTCCCGGAATGGTGGTAAAGACAACTGAATCTGTGTCACAGTACAAGGCCCTTCGACCCAATGGCCTTAAGTAGCTATAGAGTTTAAGGCGTGCTTGAGCTGTCGTATAGGCCGCTATGATAACATTAGTCCTGGGGGACGCTTCAATAAAGTCGGCATTATACATCCAGTCTATCTTTATGGACTCGTCGTTGACAAAATGTATATTTAATACTTTTTGTTTGTCGGAAGTCATAATATCGAAAAATTCCACAGGATCTGTTATGAAGGATGTCTGCGACAGGTTTGTTCGTTGACCACATTTACCCCAGAAAGAGTTCAGCATTAATTTGGCTAGAGATCGTAGCCCCGGATTTTTCTCGATTTTACTGTAGTCTAGCAGTATTCCTTCCTTGTCGTGATACTGTTTTATATACAGACGTCTGTCTGTCTCAGTTTTGCACCAGTCTGTCCAACCACTGGCTTTTTGTTTTACTCTTAAAAATGTATTCACATATTCGGTAAATAACCCTCCTGTTTTTGTTATTGGATCATACTGTGACAATTCCTCAAAATGCCAGACCTCATATACATTTTCAATGATATACCCTTGTACCAATGCCTCCTTAACTTCATCACTGACCCAAGTACCAACAAATGCTCTCTGACTGTCGCTATGCTCGCACGGTCCCTGCTGGAGGTTTTCACTGCACAGGCGACATAAACTAAACATGAGTTTACCATTGCATTTCATGGGTAACACAGGGATATGTAATCCTTTAGGCGGCAAGACCTTACATTTGATGAGGCCCTCATAGTTAGAAATGTCTTTGAAATTATCTGTAATTATCTGAGGGTGGCCTACAGGTATTTTCCCAGTTTTGTTCACAAACGGATACAGTGAGGTGACATCATAATACTTTATATGTTTCTTCATAGTCGCTTCTTCATATAGTTTAAAGCCTTCCGTTCGACCGCCAAAGAAAGCGTTTCGCGGTTCAAGGGGACTGACGATCTCCAGGTTTTGAATATATTGTTTCATATTCAGATTTGTCTCCATTTCTTGCTTGAAGTCACACTCCCAAATGGATATGTACGTATAACCGCTTTCTTCAATAAAACGTTTCTTCTCCATAGTCATGGCATACAATTCGCTCATGCTCATTTCATTAAAACAGGGTTCACTGTTGCCTTGGAAAAACACTTCGGACAGCCGTGCCAAAAATAACCATGGAACAAAAAGCTACGTCTCTGTTGTCACTGGTTCTATAACAGCCGTCTATTTTGTAGGGTCCGACGTGTTTATCGCCATAGTTTCTGCCATGTTGGATGTTGATTTGCTTTGTGTGAGACACGAACGACATCCATTGGTACGCCAGTATGGACTGTTTGTCCTCAGGTCGATAACCATGTGGTGGTATAATTGCGATGGTCTCATGCTCCAGAAAATTCGTCCTGTACACCAAATGACATGCGGATGCAATCGTGATACATTTCCCAAAAGGATCTATTCCTTTGTTGTCACCTTTGCGGGTCAAGTCCATAAATAACTGTCTGAATTTGAGGCAGCACTTTCTAAGAATATCGACATCTGAACGACAATACCGAAAAAGTTCCTTTTGAAAGTCGAACCGCTCATTTTTGTGCTCTTCGAACCATTGCAGGAATTTTTCCCTTGACTCTGGTTTCATGCTATCGGGTGTGTAATAATGTAGATCTGGTAGGTGTGGTAATACAGCATCTTGATTCTCCTTGCGATTAAACAAATGAGGAAAGTAACCTTTCACTAATTCTTTCTCGCCAAAAGATTCGGGCATATTAGCCAATGCCATACGGATGAAGTTTAGTGAATCTATCATTCGAATGTTGCACACATCAACCTTGATGGACATGTACTTATACCCTGTTGTAATTACGCCTGGAAGGATGGCGTTTTCATGAAGGTATTGTAGAATAGGATAGCTATAATATCCTTTAAAATTATGACAGATTACTGTAACACCAACGTTTTCCTCAGAGAAAAGCCATTTACAAAAGGCTTCCGTTGTCTGCAACCCTTGAAATACTCTTTCATTTTTTCCACAGGATTTGCATGATGATTCAGATGTGATTGTATTGTCAAGACACAATTCACAGACCTTCTGGGTCACACAAAGATTAGGTCTATGTTCAAATGTTCCGCACCATGATTTTGAGCAGTGAGTGCACTTTCCATTCTCATTTGGATTGTACCCAATATCGCATTGAATCACGTCATCCTGCGTACATTCGAAGTCGAAAAAGATATAGGTAGTACGGTTGTTTTTCTTAATCTTCTTCTTGTCATCAATAACTGGCTGCATGTAACATAGATGATCTTCACTGAAGAAATCCTTGCAGGTTTTACAGTATTCTTCGTGACAGATTTCTTATGCCTTTTCAGGTTAATTGTCTGGTCACAGTCTTTGCATTTAAAGTAAACATCGCAAGTGCTTTTACCACCCTTACTCTTCTTTAAATGCATTTGAAAGCAAACGTCACTCTTGAAGTATCTATTGCATTGCTTACAGAACCTCCAGTTCTCTTCGTCACCAGCATGCAGTTGGTGGCAGTACACACATGGGTTATTACATGAATGACGTTCTTTATTGGAGTAACCCTTTTTACACGTTTCGCAAAAGTAGCTTCTGTTAAGAAAGCCGGTCATCTTGGTGATCACATCAAAATGTTCGTCATGATAATACAAATATATTGGAACACCGCCCTCTGTGCCATCGTAGATAATGCCGTTGAAATGGTCTTTGGACAACACGTGGATCTGGAATTTTGGCAAAACAGCTTGAAACTTCTTGACTTCCTCAATGCCGCATTTTTGCTGGGAAACACCAGCTTTCTGGTGCAATTCTTCAGCCAAATATTTTTGAAGTTGTGTCCCTTTACGTATACTGTCCCATTGTGGATGATTTTCTATCCGTGCCATCGCAGTCACAATAGCCCTAGCGCAACACAGATCGTCGTTATTTCTAATTTGGATAACACTTCCTTTGCTTTGAAGCAGTTTTGCTATGTCTACAAATGGTTTTCGTTTGTTCCCCTTTCCGTATGGTTTTGCACATGTACAATGTCGATGCGAAAGGTTTCGTCCACAACAAACTGTTGGTACGATTGAAGAACACGTTCGATTTGCGATAGTATTTTCTCAGTCAGTTCCCAGCGTGGCATGAATTCCAGTGTGATCGGAAAGTCTAATGCAGGATTGTCAATACAAATCCGTACCAAATCTGTATCCGGTATCATCTCTGTGATGTGTTCAAGGATAGACTGAAAAATCGTTTTCAGTGTTTTCAAAATAGTTGGTAATCCTTGTATTTCCAGACCTCTGACATTCACTTTGTAGTAAGTGGCCGTCGTTCTGAACTTTTCTATCTTCTTTTCACCAACTTGCTCAATGTCATAGAAGCTTGATGGATCATGTTTTAGCTTCTGTCGTTTAGCTGCTCCGCTACCCTCCTGACTTTCCGCGGTACACTTAGCCCTTGACCAACCATGTTCTTCATGCAAGTGTTTGTCTAAGGCATCCTCTCTGGTAAATACTCTTAAACACTCTGGGCAGTGCTGATTGGTTTCGTCAATGTGCTTCTTTTGATGTCTCTCCATATTCTGTTTTCTCGAAAACGACTTTTTGCATGATTCGCACTTATGTTTCCAGTTATTCAATGCTCGCCTGTGCTGAAGTAAATGACTCAATTTTGGGAAACTAGCCCTGCACTGTTCACAAGTATATGCCATCTTGACTCCTTAAGCTCTGAAAGTGGAATGAGGTATATGATTAACAATCTGGCTGTATATGTCAACTTTATTTCATGAAAGAAAATAGATATCGGAGCGAAACTACATTAGCTAGGGGAGACTAAGAAAAGCCAGGCGAAACTAAGATAAAGCCAGGCGAGACTAAAGTAGTGCTAAATAATTACCTTATCTTGATTTGTTCGCTGTGTATGCGGTTTTACATCCGATCACGATAGCTCCCGATCTAAAAATGAAATTTAAAATGACTGCATTATCTTGTATAATCATATTGTTGCGCATGCGTACAGATAATTGGACACAGGTATTTGATTGGCTAAAAATCTATATAGAGATGTCTTGTATTTTCATAATGATATAATAAAGGAAATCACTGAAATAGCATCATTCAGTCGCCGACCGCCAGAGAGACAACATGAACAAGTGCCCGGAATGTAATCAGGATTATAGTAGAAAGGATGCGATGTTGAGACACTTCAAACAGAAACATAGTGTGTCTTCTCTTCCACCACAACCACCACCACAGGGAGCGCCACCACCACCGCCATTACCACCACCACCATCACCACCACCACCACCACCACCACCACCACCACCACCACCACCACCACCACCACCACCACCACCACCACCACCACCACCACCACCACCACCACCACCACCACCACCACCACCACCACCACCACCACCACCACCACCACCACCACCACCACCACCACCACCACCACCACCACCACCACCACCACCACCACCACCACCACCACCACCACCACCACCACCACCACGAACGGACAGTTATGACAGTAGAAGCATGGTATTGCTACATCCGTTTACAATAATGATTTCTGGTCCTACAGGTATTATTTTCTACATTTTTTTTTCTGTTTAATATTTTTATCTCCCATGTTCGATTATTTCATCCTTTAATATTGTTTTTCTGTTCCTTGTTTTTTTTTTCTAGTTGTAATCATCCTTCTAAGTTTATTTGAATGTTCTAAAAGACAACATTTTTAAAATTGGAACTTAACAATTTTATCCCATATTTTATCATGCATTATTTTTACTCATAAAATGCATTTTTAATCTCCAAAATGTACCATTTTGTGCTGTATTTTCATACAAATTTTCTAATAAAAATTCATTGTTTTTTTCAGCTTGTGGAAAAACGACGGCGGTTAAGGACTTGTTGCAGAACCATTCTGTTAGGATACAACCAACAATACAGAGAATAGTATGGCTTTACAAAAGATGGCAACCACTGTATTCGTTAATTCAAAAGACAGTACTTCCAAGAGTAGAATTTGTTCAAGGCATTCCTGTAGATTTGGACGACGATGATTTCTTTGATCCCAGAATCAACAATGTATTGATTCTTGATGCCTTTTCTCTGAAGCTGGGAAGGATAAACGCATTACCGATTTATTTACCGAAGGGTCCCATCACAGATCGTTATCAGTGATTTCCATCAACCAACATTTATTTGGAAACAAGGACACGACTCAAAGGAGTAATTGTCATTATCTTGTCCTGTTCAACAACCCAGTAGATCGACAAACAATCATGACACTAGCTCGACAGATGTACCCCGGTAATACCGAGAAATTCCAAAAGCCTTCGCAAGAGCCACTAAGAATCCTTATGGGTATTTACTCGTGCACTTGAAACCCTATACGTCAGAAAATGATAGATTAAAATACGAGATGGCATGGACAGACACTCAAACTGGGAGCCAAACTAAGCTGACCAATCAGATGCCAGAACGTCGGAACCGACATGACATAACCAATCATATTCAGGCAGGTCAGTACGAAACTATAAAAGAGAGAAGTGTACCAGAACTCGATCATTCATTGGTTAGAGTTCAAGGTGTTCACATCGACGAAAAACAAAAAAATACCATGACGGATAAAGCACAGGCTTGTGACGATTGTGGACTCTTGTTTGATTCGGGGCACGACGTTCAGAGACACGTGAAAAGCGGTTGGTGTCCGGAAAATAGGCAACCTCCCGTTAAAAGGGCAAGAACGGAGGAGGAAGAACATGAAATGAATGATGACGTCGAAGATAATGAGGGATATAAACATATTTGGGACCTTGCTCAAAGTTGTAGCAAAAACAAGTTCAACAAGCTATACGACCAATTTATTGACAATGGAGATAATGAAGATGATGCAACGGATATGGCAGAAAAACGTATGCAACCATATAAAGAAAAAAACTTCTTCGATAGATACCAGACGTTGTTGGAAACATACTGGTTTCCAATGATGACAAATGCTACTCATCGTGAGATTGTCCAACAAATCAACGATTTACGCAGTAAAGGAGTCAGTTTGACGTCCGCAGTAAAACGAGTATTGAAGAAAACCAAGAATGCTTTTGAAGACTTATTCGAGTTGGAGGATTCTGATAGAGATGAAAACGAAGAAGACATAGATAGTGAGGACGTAGAATAAAAACAGCTGACACTGAACTGTTCAATCACTTATTGATTGAACTGTGAGGACATGGCTCCGTGGGAGGATTATTTAAAGGAAATCTATTTTGATCCTGAACATCCTGGTAGTTTTGCAGGACCACAGAAGCTGTATAAAGCGGCGAAATACGACGGAATATATAACATTGGCATGCACAGAATAAGAAAGTTCTTGCATAATCAAGAATCCTACAGTCTACACAAACCAGTTAGAAGACGTTTTCAGCGCAATCACGTGATCAGTGCTGAAAAAGATGATTTGTGGATAGCGGATTTAATCGATATGGTGAAATTTGTGGACTTGAACCAGGGCTACAAGTATATCTTGTTAGTCATATACACGTTTTCCAAGTACGTGTGGTTACGACCCTTAAAATCAAAAACGGGTGAGGAGGTGGCCATAGCTTTCAAAGACATCTTCATGACATCCAATAGATCTCCAGTAAAGCTGATAACTGACAAAGGTATGTTTATAATTTCTTCATTTTACCAAATTAATTTCGTTCACTTCTGGGACAATTTAAATTATTTGTTACACATTGTTAGTAATAGTATAGCATTGATTATATAATCTCAATTATAGTGTAACGTTAAGGGAATTTAACTTTAATTCACTTGCCATTCTAAATGAGAAATAATGTTCAATTATAGGTCAGGAGTTTCGAGCTAACAAAGTCCAGTCGCTGATGCGTGAATATGATGTCAGATATTTTTCGACTCAGAACGAAACAAAAGCCTCAACCTCGGAGAGAGCCATTCTAACCATCAAGCGTAGATTGTACCGATATTTCACCCACAAAGACAGTAACTCCTATCTGCCTGTTTTACAAGATATAGCCGACAGCTACAATCATACTTATCATAGAACGATTGGAATGCCACCTTCCGATGTCACAGACAATAACCAGGAGGAAGTACGACTGGCTACCTACTTTGCCCAAAACGCAAAACAAAGAAAGACGAACACAAAACTAAAACCATTCAAATTTAAAATCAGCGATCATGTGAGAATCAGTCATCTGCGGAATCCCTTTACACGAGCGTATGATGAGACTTACACGGGTGAAGTGTTTCAAGTGCACAAACGCTATCATAGAAGTGCATTAGCCATATACAGACTACGAGATTTACAAGACGAGGACATTAAAGGAACATTTTATCAAAGCGAATTACAGAAAATTAACATTAATCCGAATCAGACTTGGCAGGTGGAAAAAGTGCTAAAAAGCCGTGGCAAAGGACGCAATAAGCAATACTTAGTCATGTGGAAATACTATCCCAAAAAGTTTAATAGTTGGGTCAAAGCTAGTGATTTAAATTGACGCTATTTTGGTTTAAACAATGTATTATTGTATTATATGATGTATTTTGGGTTATATAAATGTGTATGTTGTGAATATACCTCATGTATAATGTAAATAGTATGTAAAACATGTATGTAAATAAAAGTGTATGTAGTGTACTAAATAAGGTCTTTATTATCTTTTCAAATTTTAAATCTAGCGAATACTACACAGCTATTTACTAAGGAGATGTTCATCGTAAGCCAGTATAAACTTCGTCTGCTCTACCTAGGTTGTCGTTTGTTATACATCCAATACATTTTATTTCACCGATATAACTACCATATTAACTCTCCGTCGGCTAATTGACAACTGAGCAATTTACTACAGACTGACAAAAATACTAAAATCTGATTGGCTGTTGGAAACACTTGGGGTTTTAGGCAATTTATCTGGCGAAACATTTTATTTGGGTTTATAAAATTTAATTCCATGGTTTTATGAACTATCGATGTTTACTGTTCTATGGCTAACAACTGATTGAGAAAATAGATGAAATCAAATACGCATACTATAATTTAATTGGCTGATGGATAAAAATGTAAACACTTACCTAACGAAATCTCTGATTTTCTCGATTATTTTAGAAAATTTATTAAGCGTTGTATAACGCTGTATAAATAATGCAGGTAAATCGCTACTATCTGTTCTTATCGGTATCTGAGGCTGGAATGAGATAAACTACTGGAAAATAAGAGTTAAATACTAATAATTGGACATGTATGGACTTTCAGCGCATTACGTCAATGATTAAAAATAGATAACTGGTTTAAACAGGTTTTTGTGTCGTCTGCTATTATAGTGGAACATGAGAGTTAAATACTAATGATTGGACATGCATGGACTTGCAGCGCATTACGACAATGATTAAAACAGGTTTTTGTGTCACCTGCTATTATAGACCCTCCATGATGGCCGTGTCCAGTGTAGATCGCTAAAATGGCGGTGTATCTTAAAATCGCCGGCTACGCTGACCGCTTCCGACCGGTTCAACCCAGTAAAGGTCACGGCCGAGCAGGTCCAAAAAGCGACTCATTTTCTACTCGATCCAAGATGGCGACTTTATATAGAAAATAGAGTGGGGTTACCGAGTGCATTTTTCCTGGATATGCACACCTGACTACTGCGGGGGTAAAAATCGTTAAATCACATTTTGACACAATTGTATGGCTATGCTTTGATAAAAATTTCTTTAAAACTGATAAGGACATATACATCGCTGCAGTATATTTATGGGTAGAAAACTCGCCGTACTATAGCCTTGTGGATGTCGATTTATTTCAAAATCTACAGGAGGACATTGAGGTTTTTGAGGAAAAGGGAAGTATTTTTATATGCGGCGACCTTAACGCACGAGTTCGTAATGGGTCAAAATGTGATTACATTGTGTGTGATTATAATTTGGACATTGATAAAACTGGTTATATTGTTGATGAACCACTTTACCGTCGTTCGATGGATACAGTCAGTAACTCATATGGGCTTAAACTTCTCGATTTATGTAAATCGACTGGCATACGCATTGCTAACGGAAGATTTTATTCCGACCACGGGGTGGGTACCTATACATATGCTAGTAAGCTAGGTTCAAGCGTTATTGAATATCTTCTGCTTGGTGAATGCGATTTTAATTTGATAAGCGGTTTTGAGATTGGTTCTTTTTGTGAATGGTCAGATCACGCGCCTCTCGTTTTCAAAATTGAATGTCATCCACCCGCTACAAAGAACGATAATTCTGGCAATGTTATACACAGCATAAAGTGGGATAATGAGTTACGTAATGAATTTTGAAGTAAGCTTATTTCCCAATTGCCATCATTTAATAAGGTTATAGACTGTATCCATGAAACGTGTAATAAGGATGATGTTAATAAGTGTGTTTTAGATTTTTCTAATGTTATTAACAACGTTGCACGGCCTTTATTTAGTAAATCTGTATATAGGTCGAATGATAATGGTATTTCGAATGATCTGATCATAAAGAAGGCCGAATGGTTTGATTTGGATTGCAAAAATGCAAAACAAATTTACGTTAAATCCTTAAGTAAATATAATGGCTGTAAAAGTAATATAAATAGGGAAGAAATGTGCCATAATAAGAACGTGTACAAACAATTGATAAACAAACGGAAAAGGGCTTTTATTTACAGAAAGGTTAAGAAAATAGAAAACATGAAACACTCAAATCCAAAAGATTTTTGGAAACTTTTTAGCAATAAGAAGAAAACAAAAAGTTCTGACATAGGCCTAGAAGAATTTTACAAATATTTTTCTAATCTAAATGAAAATTTAGGGCAGTCACAGAACCAAATAGCCGAAAAATTTTGTGCAGATTATGATTTTGATTCTATCCAATGCAGTTTTGAAGAATTGGACAAGCCCATAACTTGTGCTGAAATTGAGCATGTAGTAAGTCAACTAAAGAAAAATAAATCATACGGTAGCGACAGCTTGCTAAATGAATATTTTATTGAATCAATAGATATCTTATCCTCACATTTAGTAGATATTTTTAATTGTATTTTGAATTCTGGGCATTTTCCCGATAATTGGTGTGAAGGAACTGTCATACCGATTTTCAAGAAGAATGACCCGAATGATGTAAACAATTACCGAGGTATTACCCTAGTCAGTTGTTTTTCAAAAGTGTTTACAGGTATATTAAATAAGCGCATAAGTGACTGGGTCGAAACTAATGATATTATTAGTGACGCTCAGTTTGGTTTTAGGAAAGGACGTTCTACAACAGATGCTATTTTTGTTTTAAATTCCATTATCCAACATGTTTTAGCTAATAAAGGCAGGTTGTATTGCGCTTTTGTTGATCTAAAGAAGGCTTTTGATAGCATTTATCATAAAGGCTTATGGTATAAGCCATACAAAGTTGGGATCCAAGGGAAACTACTGCGTGTAATACGTGACATGTATACAACTGTCAAATTAAGGGTAAGATCTTGTAGTGATTATTCAGATTTTTTTAATGTGCTGTAGGATTGAAACAAGGGGAGGTAATTTCGCCAATAATGTTTTCCCTTTTTCTTGAAGACTTAGAACTTGTCCTGAATGACCGTGCTAACTCTGGACTTACTATATACGACATTACTTTCATTTTGATGTTGTTTGCAGATGATATGGTAATCCTTAGTAACAGTCCTGAAGATCTCCAAAATAGCCTAAACTTGTTGGGAAGTTATTGTGATAATTGGGGCTTGTCAGTAAATGTAGATAAGTCAAAAGTTATGGTATTTAGGAAAAGAAGTGGGGTAAGGACTAACGAATCATGGACTTTTAAGGGGCAAGATATTGAATTAGTGAATGATTTTAACTATCTGGGGTGTGTTTTTAACTACACCGGTTCTTGTCTGTTACACAATGATTTTAGTGTAGGTAAAGGAATTAAAGCACTTAATACTCTTATGGTAAATGTAAGGAAATACAATATGAAAGTAAATACGTTATGTCAGCTTTTTGACTCCTTCGTTGGGGCCACATTAAATTATGGATGTGAAACAACAGGCTTTTCAAAGTCCAAGCAAATAGAGCGAGTCCATCTTAAATTTTTAAAACAAATTTTACATGTTAAACAATCAACCAGCTCTCTGGGTATATATGGGGAGATTGGAAGATATCCATTATACATAGCCAGATATTATAGAATAATAAAATATTGGTGCAAAATTATTACAACAGATAATGTGATCATTAGTCGATTATACCAAATAATGCTTACAGATTGTTTAAAAGGTTGTAACAATTGGGCAAACAATATTAAGAATATCTTAGACACAGCTGGGTTATCTTATGCTTGGGAAAACCAATCTATTATTAACTATAAAACATTTCCTGGAATCGCTAAACAGAGGTTAATTGATATTTTCACACAAGGATGGTCATCTAATTTAAATAGTAGCTGTTCACTGAGAACATATAAATTACTTAAAAATACGTTTGACTGTGAACAATATTTGAATGTTTTACCCAGTAATCTATTCATGCATCTTGCCAGACTACGCCTATCGTCTCATAATTTGAGAGTAGAATCTGGTCGATATACTTCACAAAGGACTGAGTATGAACAAAGATATTGTAATTTCTGTCATGAGAAAGATATTGAGGATGAATACCACTTTGTCTTAATATGTCCTGTATACTCGAAAATTCGAACGAAATTCATTAAACCTTATTACAGAGTTAAGTCATCTGTAAATAAATTTATAGATTTATTAAAAACGGATAAAACGGTTACGTTACTGAACTTGGCCAAATATTTACGTGAAGCTTTTGCACAAAGGATAAGCTTAGTCAATACCACCTGAAGATCTAGATCTAACATGCGATATGCCATGACAATTCAACATGTTTCTTATCATTTGTATGTACGTGTTAGTATACATTAGATACATAGGTCTTTATACATATTCACATATATTTCTTACATTTTCAGATATGTTCAACCTCATTTGTATATTGATAGGATATATTTGTACAGAATCAGCATTGTGCACATAGTTGTCTTGACTTGAACTTTGTATTATATAGTATATCATCATATGTATGTAACTAGAAACTTTGTAAAGTTTACGTTACTGAATAAATAAATCTCGAATCTTGAATCTTGAATCTTTATACATGTATTCAGACAACTGCGCATTTATCTGACATGTCACGCGGGGAATTTTTTCTGTCTAAATCCCGACTTTCATTTTCGATTCATGACACCCCCTCGTTGGTGTAGTGGTAGTGGTAGAATGACAACCACATTGCTGAAGGTCGCGGGTTCGATCCTCGGTCGGGTCATACCAAAGACTTAAACACAATGGTAGTAATGACTCTTCTACATCAGAGTTGCGGGGTTAGCATTACGACTGACTGACTGGTGTCAGGATAAATGAACCAACCATAAGTACTGGTAACTAAACCAGGAAAAGCCGTGTTATATCTGAACAAGTATCGTAAGCGGCGTAAATCATTAAATAATCAATCAATCAATCGATCGATTGATGACGTAGAAACATATTTTTTTCAAATCCTTATTTATGTATAAGGATTTGACAACTCGGAGCCGAAGGTCACACTTATACTGTATTGCAAATTGTAAAGGTTCCATCGAGGACTTTTCGTAGACTGAGTTAGAAATATTAACACAGAATGAATGTGTTAACACTTTATCTAGACTGGAACCAGTCTCTTAACGCTTTTTATACATACAACAAATCTTCAGCAGACGACATCGAAAAGGTATTGGCAAAAACGTGAAAAGGTTTAATTATCTAACCAAGTTGAAAACATTATGGAAAAAGTTGAAATTGCTCATTATGAGCATTTTTTTCCTTTTGCTACAATGTTTTCAAAAGTCATCTGCTGCAGAGGCGTCAGGTTAAGGGTTAAGTTAAGATATACCATCGGAGATGAATTAATATAATCAGTATCTCTACAGTCTAAATAACCCTTTCCTCCAAAAACGACCTAGTACTAGGCTAGGAAATGTGCTTTGCCCAAGGGCACTCCACCATGACCGTAGTGCCGCGACTGGGGATCGAATCCGGGACACCCGGTTTCGAAATCCCCGACGCTAACCACTCGACCACAGCAGATTCCTAGGTATGTTTTGTATGAGGCTCAATATCCAATTGACCTCTGACAATAAGGTCGATTGTGTGAATAGACTAGAGCCATATCAGACTAATATGGCCCCTGCTTCAGCCCCGCCCAATCTTTCGTTATTTATTATATCACAGGAGTATTGAAGTTATATCAGACTAATATGGCCCCTTCTTCAGCCCCGCCCCCTCTTTCATTATGTATTATATCACAGGAGTATTGAAATTATATCAGAGGAATATGGCCCCTGCTTCAGCCCCGCCCCCTCTTTCTTTATTTATTATATCACAGGAGTATTGCAGTTATATCAGACTAATATGGGCCCTGCTTCAGCCCCGCCCCATCTTTCGTTATGTATTATATCACAGGAGTATTGAAATTATATCAGAGGAATATGGCCCCTGCTTCAGCCCCGCCCCCTCTTTCTTTATTTATTATATCACAGGAGCATTGAAATTATATCAGAGGAATAAGGGCCCTGCTTCAGCCCCGCCCCTCTTTCATTATGTATTATATGATTTTATATCACAGGAATATTGAAGTTATATCAGACTAATATGGGCCCTGCTTCAGCACCACTCCGTCTTTCATTATGTATTATATCACAGGAGTATTGAAGTTAAGTTATTAAGATTTCTAGGTTTTGGTCACGTTTTACTTTTTCTTAATAAAGAGAGTGAAAGTGCTGGTGAGACTGTGTGAATTCTTCTCTGATCGCACGCATACATTAAGAAGACATAATTTCGACCAACGTGGTTCTTATATCACAGGAGTATTGAAGTTATATCACACTAATATGGCCCCTTCTTCAGCCCCGCCCCCTCTTTCATTATGTATTATATCACAGGAGTATTGAAATTATATCAGAGGAATATGGCCCCTGCTTCAGCCCCGCCCCCTCTTTCGTTATGTATTATATCACAGGAGTATTGAAATTATATCAGAGGAATATGGCCCCTGCTTCAGCCCCGCCCCATCTTTCTTTATTTATTATATCACAGGAGTATTGAAATTATATCAGAGGAATATGGGCCCTGCTTCAGCCCCGCCCCTCTTTCATTATGTATTATATGATTTTATATCACAGGAATATTGAAGTTATATCAGACTAATATGGGCCCTGCTTCAGCACCGCCCCGTCTTTCATTATGTATTATATCACAGGAGTATTGAAGTTAAGTTATTAAGATTTCTAGGTTTTGGTCACGTTTTACTTTTTCTTAATAAAGAGAGTGAAAGTGCTGGTGAGACTGTGTGAATTCTTCTCTGATCACACGCATACATTAAGAAGACATAATTTCGACCAACGTGGTTCTTATATCACAGGAGTATTGAAGTTATATCAGACTAATATGGCCCCTTCTTCAGCCCCGCCCCCTCTTTCATTATGTATTATATCACAGGAGTATTGAAATTATATCAGAGGAATATGGCCCCTGCTTCAGCCCCGCCCCCCTTTCGTTATGTATTATATCACAGGAGTATTGAAATTATATCAGAGGAATATGGCCCCTGCTTCAGCCCCGCCCCCTCTTTCTTTATTTATTATATCACAGGAGTATTGTATTATATCAGAGGAATATGGGCCCTGCTTCAGCCCCGCCCCGCTTTCATTATGTATTATATGATTTTATATCACAGGAATATTGAAGTTATATCAGACTAATATGGGCCCTGCTTCAGCACCGCCCCGTCTTTCATTATGTATTATATCACAGGAGTATTGAAGTTAAGTTATTAAGATTTCTAGGTTTTCGTCACGTTTTACTTTTTCTTAATAAAGAGAGTGAAAGTGCTGGTGAGACTGTGTGAATTCTTCTCTGATCGCACGCATACATTAAGAAGACATAATTTCGACCAACGTGGTTCTTATATATGTGTTACCCTTTCCTACATATAGACGCTTTCTGACGCCTCTGCTATAACTGATATATATATATAGCAAAATGTCCATACTCGACTTGCTGACATTTTAACACTTATAAGACGTTTTCTGGCAATTCTGCAGCATACGAAATTTGAAAACATGGTGGCAAAGGGAGAAATTGCTCATAATTAGCAATTTCTCCTTTTGCCACCATCTTGTTATCTCTTTGCAATGATTAAACTTTCATTTATAGAGGATTTTCATAGTTTTGCCTAGATGTTTTGAAAGTCGTCTGTTGCAAATTTGTTGTATGTGGGGAAGGGTTAAGACAACTTTAATAACACTTTATTAGTTTATTTGGTACAAATATCGATTTCTCCTTTAAGTGAAGGCGGGGATTGAAGGTCTGGTGAGAGTGCGTCCGTAAATCACTATCAATAATGTTATAAATAAATATAAGAAGTGATAATTTTAAGGAACGAAGGGAAGTCACTGCGAATAATATGATTTGCATTTTACTTTATTATCTCCCTTTGACTTTGACGCCCATATGGTCACCAACAGCTTTCGTTTCCTCTTATACAATCGGAATTCACAATGTAAATCAGAGGAGTTGGTAAAATGGGTCAGTGGACTCACGATATCTCGAACATGGGAAACTTGGAATATATCGTTTCACTCGAATCTTCCTTTTGGAAGCATCGTAACAGCAGTTCTGGTTGCTCTTACGCACAACCAGAACTGTTGCTGCTGCTGCGCTGTTTCCTACTCGAACCATTTCCTTGAACGGACATTTGTTTCTTTTCTGTTGCTGCGCGAGTTATCGCGAGTCTACTGTACGTGTGTATAGTACACGAGGCACACTTTGTGAGTGAGGGTCTTGCTACAATTGCGAATGGAACACCACGCATGCTATGCTTAACATAGTCTTTTCTATCTTAGTATATGCTATATATATTGACGTTGATGTATATTCTGACGAAAACCTAGAAGTGTAGCCCTAATACGTTTACGTCATAATAATTAAGTTCCATCAAATGATAAATAGTCTGCACCATTTAGTAAAAGTATTTATTGTATTGAAATACAAACAAACATGTTATAATTGTATTAAAACATTCTTAAAAATACACAGTCGCCTGCATATGGCCTAATATATTTAAACAATATAAATAAACAAGACGGCCAAGATGGCCCTAAATCGATCACCTTAATGATAGTTAATTGGAAGCAAATATTTAACTGCAAATATCTGTGAAAATTTGATCAGGAGTTCAAATGAAACTGCAAGGAGTGGACACTCAGTTAAAGAACTAGTTTATCAGTAAAAGCCATTTGTATCTTGAAATCTAACAAAAACCTTAATAAGAATGGAATTATAAATTTATGTCATTTTGCACCTTTCCTGATGCCGCTTTGCTGCCCTGTTTGTCAACGAAATAAATATGGCTTGAACAGTTTTTATAGAGTCACCCAACGAACATTTCTGCCAAATTGTTTTGGAATATGAAAATGGATAATGGAGATGGAGGTTTTTAAAGTTTGGGTATTTTTCTCAATTTTTGATGGCGCAGCAACAAAAGATCTACACAGAATGCAAGTCTTTGAACAATTTTGAAAGAAGACCAACAAAGGAACATTCCTGTGAAGTAACGTTGAAATTGGTCGAGTGGAATGTTAGGTCAGTTGTCATTTGTAGCTAAAAGTTCAATTTACCCCTTTTGTGACGCGAGGTTGCTATGATTTTGAAACCAATCAATACGGCTTGAACAAATTAAGTAGAGGATCACTGAAGTAAGATTCTTATTCCATTTCCTTAATATCAGACAAGAACTTTTGTCATTTTGCCCCTTTGCCCCTTTTCTGATGCCTCCTGAATGCCATGTTTTTCAACCAAACAGTATGCCTTGAACAATCTTTGTAGAGGCTCACCCAATGAACATTTCTACCAAACTATGTTGCAATCTGACATGCAGATTCAGAGACGAAGATTTTTAAAGTTTAGACATTTTGCCCCCTTTCTGATGCCGCAGCAACCCTGGCGGCCATGTTTTTCAACGGATCGGATAAATTTGAACAATCTTGGTAGAGGGTGCCCCAGGGAACATTTGTGCAAAATAATTAAATAAAAGAAGATTTTTAAAGTTTTAACAATGCACATATAAGGAAAACAAGCTCCGCCCCCTGAAGGCCATGTTTTTCAACGGATCAGAAATATTTGAACAATCTTGGTAAAGGCTGCCCCAAGAAACATTTCTGCAAAATAATTTTCAAATAGGGCCAGTACTTTTGGACAAGAAGATTTTTAAAGTTTTAACAATGCACATATAAGGAAAATAAGCTCCGCCCCCAGCTGGCGGCCATGTTTTTCAACGGATCGGAAATATTTGAACAATCTTGGCAGAGGGTACCCCAAGGAACATTTGTGCAAAATAATGTTTAAATCGGGCCAGTACTTTTGGACAAGAAGATTTTTTAAGATTTTTCAATTTTCCCCTTTTCTGATGACGCAGCAACCAAAGTTCTCGATGGAATTTAAATTTTTGAACAATTTTGAAAGAGGTCCACCAAAGGAACATTACTGTGAAGTTTGGTTGAAATTGGTCATGTGGTTATGGAGGAGATGATCTAAATGCTAAATGTTAACGCCGGACGACGGACGACGGACGACAGACTTTGGCTATAGGTGATTTTAAAAAAGAGACAGATTTTTAATTAATAGACGAGAAACTATATAAATTGCGTCTGTAATAACAGTAGTTAAACGTTTCTCTACACGTGTACATGATTGAAAACCTTTAGATTCACAGTAGAAGCTGGAACTATTTAACCACATTTCACATAACCGGAAACTGATTAATAGTCCATAGTTTGGTATACACAATGAAGACGAGCTTATAACTTGATTAGAAAAAAATTTGTTATTATTGTGCCATCGCTTTTGTCCAGGGTCAGTAATTTCTGACGTGTGAGAACCTCACACATATAACCCTAACTAACTATACTTTAAATAGAGATATGAGCCGTTCCACGAGAAAACCAACATTGTGGAATCTACGTAAAGTATCGACCCGGATCAGCCTAAGCATGCCGCCCAGGCTAACCCGGGCAGATACTTTTCGCCTCGTATGGATTTTCTGTTTCAGGAATCATTAATCTACATCCCTAAGACGGAATGTGTCAGACCGGATTAGCCTGCGTGGACTGCACATGCTGATCTGGGTCGATACATTACGCAAACTTCATAATGTGGGTTTTCTCGTGAAACGGCTCATATATATATAAAGACATGAATAGTCCATGAATTATTTTCAAATTACTAGTTACTAGAGTGACGTATACCCCTTCTGTCAAATTACTTTTAACTTTAACCTTTAGTCGTTAGTTAACGTATGGTACCCGATGTACTATAGCTTACTACAATTTCATTATAGGGTCAGGCATACACCAACAATGGCCGAGCTCTTTGGACATGGTGTAGCAAGCAAAAGGCTACAGAGATAACATGATATCTGGTTTAATGTTTAGGTTCACAGTCTTAGGACACTCGGATATAATTATTTAGACACGAACAGATGTAACCTGATCACCGGTTTGTTATATATTGCACGAGTTTGCTGACTGTTCATTATAGTGAAACTATTTTCGCAAACGGAGTTAATGTTAACCATTTCCCTCATGTATACGATTTCTTACGCCACTGCAGCAGACGGTTTTTTGGAAAACATAGTGACAAAAATGATTTTTTCAAAACTAGCAATTCCTCCTTTTGACACAATGTTTAACAACATTTAACCCTTTCCACATATAACGAATCGGCAGCAGACGACTTTGAAAACATCTTAGCAAAATCATGGAAACTATCTTTAATGGACAGTTTAACCCTTTCTCACATAAGACAATTCTGCAGCGAAAGACTTTGAAAACATATTGGCAAAAATGTGAAATATCTCCATGAATAAGAGTTTAATTTGGACAGTTTAACCCTTTCCCACATACGACAATTCTGCAGCGGACGACTTTGAAAACATATTGGCAAAAATGTGAAATATCTCCATAAATAAGAGTTTAATTATTTAATAGAGTTGAAAACATTGAGGCAAAAGGGAAAATTGTTCATGATGAGCAATTTCCCCTTTTGTTACAATGTTTTCAAAAATCTTCTGCAGCCAATTCGTTGGAATCGTCTGCAAGTGGGAAAGGGTTGTAAACTATTGTAAAGCCGTCTGTTACAGAGACGTAATACATGTCTCTACAAGTGTGAACGGGGTTAGGAACGAATAACAAACTTTTACAAATGGGTTTTGGTCATAGCCGTTGTCGATGTGCATCCTAGATGCATGAACGACTAGTTAACGATGAGGTGGAGATCCTGGTCAGATTGTGCGTTTGTAGAATAATAGATATTATTCTTAGGACGGGGCTTGTTCACGTATAAATGAAGTATTCTGAATGACAGGTTACATCTTAATGTACTGACTGTCTAAGATATACGTGACCACCTGTCAAGGATACACAGGTCACCGTTTATGTAAGTTTAAGGAAGGCTGTATATAAAGAGGGGAGTTACACTATTGTAGGCAGACCGGCCATAGAGAATGTAAGTGAGTGTAAGGAACGACAACTCTGTGATGGAGAATGAAAGTTAGTGTAAGAAACGACAACTCTGTGATGGAGAATGAACGTTAGTGTAAGGAACGACAACTATGTGAAGGAGAATGTAAGTTAGTGTAAGAAACGACAACTCTGTGAAGGAGAATGAAAGTGAGTGTAAGGAACGACAACTATGTGAAGGAGAATGAAAGTGAGTGTGAGAAACGACAACTCTGTAAGGGAGAATGTAAGTTAGTGTAAGGAACGACAATTCTGTGAAGGAGAATGAAAGTTAGTGTAAGGAACGACAAGTCTGCGAAGGGGAATGAAAGTGAGTGTAAGGAACGACAACTCTGTAAAGGAGAATGAAAGTTAGTGTAAGGAACGACAACTCTGCGAAGGAGAATGAAAGTGAGTTTAAGGAACGACAACTCTGCGAAGGAGAATGAGAATGAGTTTAAGGAACGACAACTATGTGAAGGCGAATGAAAGTGAGTTTAAGGAACGACAACTCTGCGAATGACAGTGACTTTAAGGAACGACAACTCTGTGACGGAGAATGAAAGTCAGTTTAAGGAACGACAACTATGTGAAGGAGAATGAAAGTGAGTTAAAGGAACGACAACTTTCTGAAGGAGAATGAAAGTTAGTTTAAGGAACGACAACTCTCTGAAGGAGAATGAAAGTTAGTTTAAGGAACGACAACTCTGTGAAGGAGAATGAAAGTGAGTGTAAAGAACGACAACTCTGTGAAGGAGAATGTAAGTAAGTGTAAGGAACAACAACTCTGTGAAGGAGAATGGAAGTTAGTTTAAGGAACGACAACTCTACGAATGAGAATGAATGTGAGTGTAAGGAACGACAACTCTGTGAAGGAAAATGAAAGTGAGTGTAAGGAACGACATCTATGTGAAGGAGAATGAAATTGAGTGTAAGGAACGACAACTATGTGAAGGAGAATGAAAGTGAGTTTAAGGAACGAAAACTATGTGAAGGAGAATGTAAGTGAGTGTAAGGAACGACAACTCTGTGAAGGAGAATGAAAATGAGTGTAAGGAATGACAACTATGTGAAGGAGAATGAAAGTGAGTGTAAGGAACGACAACTCTGCGAAGGAGAATGTAAGTGAGTGTAAGGAACGACAACTCTGTGAAGGAGAATGAAAGTGAGTTTAAGGAACAACAACTATGTGAAGGAGAATGAAAGTGAGTTAAAGAAACGACAACTCTCTGAAGGAGAATGAAAGTTAGTTTAAGGAACGACAACTCTCTGAAGGAGAATGAAAGTTAGTTTAAGGAACGACAACTCTGTGAAGGAGAATGAAAGTGAGTGTAAGGAACGACAACTCTGTGAAGGAGAATGTAAGTTAGTGTAAGGAACGACAACTATGTGAAGGAGAATGAAAGTGAGTGTAAGGAACGACAACTATGTGAAGGAGATTGAAAGTGAGTGTAAGGAACGACAACTATGTGAAGGAGAATGTAAGTTAGTGTAAGGAACGACAACTATGTGAAGGAGAATGGAAGTTAGTTTAAGGAACGACAACTCTGCGAATGAGAATGAATGTGAGTGTAAGGAACGACAACTATGTGAAGGAGAATGAAAGTGAGTGTAAGAAACGACATCTATGTGAAGGAGAATGAAATTGAGTGTAAGGAACGACAACTATGTGAAGGAGAATGCAAGTGAGTTTAAGGAACGAAAACTATGTGAAGGAGAATGTAAGTGAGTGTAAGGAACGACAACTCTGTGAAGGAGAATGAAAGTCAGTTTAAAGAACGACAACTCTGTGAAAGAGAATGAAAGTTAGTGTAAGGAACGACAACTCTGCGAAGGAGAATGAAAGTGAGTGTTAGGAACGACAGCTCTGCGAAGGAGAATGCGTATACACATGTCTTGGAGTAAATCAATTTGGGCGACAATTCCAAGAATGTTGTTACAACTATGGCGTCAGAACAAATATGAACGGTCAGTAAAGGATCTAGTGAGACAGTGTGTATTCACAGGCTAAGCTGAATCTACTTATACACTGTTCACTTTTCGCACATGCAGTAAAATAAACCACATTCACATGATGTGATTCATCATTTGATCCGTGATCGAAGAACTCAGAAATAGGGTATTTGTGAAAAGTATATATAGAGTTGTTAAACCCTTTGCCACATATAGACGCTTTATGACACCTCTGCAGCAGAAGAATTTTAAAAACATTGTGACAAAAGAAGAAATTACTCAAAACGAGCAATGTATCCTTTTGCCCCAATGTTTTCAACTTTTTTCAGTAAATATACCCTCATTTATAGGGAATTCCTATATTTTTTTCCACATGTTTCCAAAGTCGTCTGCTGCAGAATAGCTGTATGTTGGAAGGGTTAAACCTCTCTAGAGAAACAGCTGACGGAGGCAAAGACATTCGGCTCTTCTAGAGAGTTGTTTCCTTGAACAGGCTAATTCTTTCCATGACAGAAAGACTGAAGCAGACAACATTTGAAAACATTGTTCCAAAAATATCTTTAAATCCAACCCAAAATATCTTGTATTTAGGTCAATACTTTCAATTCATTCTCTGTCAGATTTGGAAAAAACGTTAAACTCTTTCGCTGTTAAGGGCAATTAAAATGTGAAAGTAAGCTGTCAGAATGGGTTTGAATTTTTCGGTTCAACCCACTTCTCCTTCTGGTTTGACAACACTAGTTGCGGAGCTAGGCGTGCATTTAGAGGTAAATTTGAATACCAGCTTTCGCGTCCGAGATTGCTTGAAAAGGAGCTGTAAACATGGTATTTATGCCTGCATCCACAGATTGCTTATTATTTTGAGAGTCTAAGCAGCTCTTCAATTTTACACTAACCCCCTGCGTTTTTATTGGGTGATTTTTGAAGTAAAGGGTAAAATTGCTCGTTTTGTCCTACTTTTTTTTACCCTGTTTCAGAACACTTTTCTGGCCAATTCTTTCCATAATATTGAATGAGAGTGTGAATTCCAGTCATTTTCTTATAATTCTGGCACTCCTTGCTTGATACAGGAAATTCGTTTTTATAATACCAGAATGAATGTTATGAGAAATATTGAGAGAATACAAATTGGGGTATCCTCAGGAAACAGAAAATCCGCTTTCAACGGTGTAATGCCCCCTTTATATAGTTGAGTTATAAATAACTCGTACGAGTTGTCACTCTTTGGGTGTGTAACATTGAGTGATTTGATTGTTTGGTGTTTTACGCCGCTTTCAACAATGTTTAAGTTAGATCAGGGTGTTTCCTGGGTAAGTTACAAGTACTACTGGTCCATTTATCGTGACATAAGCCAGTCAGTTGTAATGTTAACCACGCAACCCTGAGCGGTACTACTGGTCCATTTATCGTGACACCAACCAGTCAGTTGTAATGCTAACCAGACAACCCAGAGCGCCAAGGAGGGCGCCCATTATTACCAATTTTAAAGTATTTTGTATGATACGGCCGGGAATCGAACCCGCGACCTCCCGCACCCGATGCGAACGTTCTACCCTAACACCACCGAGACGGTGGGGTGTGTTATAAAATAAGACCGGAAATCCAAACATATAGCGTATGTTTGAAGATAAAGATCTGGATGCATACCCATGGGCATGGTGTCACTGATCTAAATTCACTCTCACTCTTTTTTAGGTTTTTCTTGAAAAATTCTGTGACTAATTGTCAAACAGTGCAGAGCCAGATTAATTTGTATACGGATGTGTGCTATCATACGGATCTATACTACACTCTTTAGAGCACCAGTTAAACGTGTTCCCATTTCTCACAAATGAGCCGTTTCGAGAGAAAACCAGTTTTATGAACCAGATCAGCCTGCGCAGGCTGATCCGGGACGACACATTATGTCTGATGGGGATAGAGTAATGAATCAAGAAACAGAAAATCCACAGGAGGCGAAAAGTGTCTGTCCGAGTTAGCCTGCGCGGCATGCTTAGGCTGATCAGGATCGATACTTTACGCAGAGTCTATAATGTTGGTTTTCTCGTAATTCGGCTATAAATAAATATATATATATATATATATATATTTTTTTTTTTTTTTTTTAAATAATAAAATAGTTCAATGTTACAATCTGATACGGACAATTCGTAAATCGGCTATAAATATATATATATATATTTTTCAAATAATAAAATAATTCAACGTAACAATCTGATACGGACATCTGACGCCACTGTACATGAACAGCAGACACATTTTCAAAACATGGGTAAAGGCGGACAAATCAAGTTGAACGGCGTGTAACAAATTACCTATAGGGAGCAATTTTTTCTTTACTAACACGTTCCCGCTTACATATAAATCTGCAGTAGGCTACTTTCGAATACATGTGAGTATAAGAACAATTGAACGTTTTCAATAAATAATACTTAAATTTAAAGAGATTTTCCATAATTTTGCCCCTTTCCCAATATGTTCAAGTAGTCGTCTGCTGCAGTATTGTTGTATGTGTGTAAGGGTTAACCTCTAGCAATGCTTTAGAGTAGATGGTACATATTATCTACATATACTTTAAAAGCAGACGACACTTACACTATTATACTACTGTGCGTTCAGTAAGGTTCACGTCAGCTAACGATAGCAAATCCACAAACTATTAATGTGACTAAACACTAAATGTGAGTTAATAAATGAAACATCAACCTGCTTTTTTAAATTGTTTTCAAACTTTCAACTTGCAGAGGAACATTATTTGATTAAACCTAAATCCTCTAACCAGTTTATTAGTCGCCGGGCAGAAGCCCGCGACTTCTATTTTTAATAGGTTTTCGGAAATGACATGGGAGGGGGGATTATTATTAGAAAGAAACACATTTAGATGTCTTGAACATATTACAATTGTGTTTGTTTAAAAACACTAAGTAATGACACATCTAAAATGAAATAAATATTCCGATGTTTTAGGTATTTTCAGTTTCTTTATTTTGACTCGTATTTATGTTTTTTTGTTTTATTTACGAAGACAAAACAGTTCCTATTAGCTAGACTGAAATACTTTATTTTACACTATATACTACATGTAACCAAAGGCGATAACTACAAACCTTTACGTCGCACAGTCTAATTTGGTTTACATACCAACTGCGTAGATCAATCTCCTTTGCAGAGAGCCGCTCTTTACACTCACTTACAAATAGTAAATCATAGGTGATTTAAAATGTTTAAATTATTTCGTCCGTGACAATTTTAAATGTGTCATTTAATTTCCTAAAGGCATATTGCTTCCGATCTGCATATTGTTATGCATCATCGACACAAGGACACTCATCAAAATATAATTTTAAAACATGAGTAGTTTGTTATTTTCATTATAAAAAAGGAAGGAAAGAATTAAAATAAATTAACATGTTGTAGGGCTCAGTTTATGTTCGAAATTAAGTTTAAATTATACAACAATTTCATTGAGATTTAACTGTTTAGCTGATATTATATTTCGAAGGTGGCTAACTCATAAATATTGGACTACATTTCAACATTTGTTAAAGTATGATAGCATTAGGATGCCAAGCTAATATCATTTTGAGAAAAAGAGAAAACTCATGTCTTCAGCGATTTAACCCTTATCTCATTGTTTTAAAAGTAGATTGCTACAAAGGTGTCCTCTGTTGACTTTAATAGAGGAAAGGTAAAATGACGTGCTATTGCATGCAAATCCTAAATTGTCTGTTTAGTGTTTTTATTGAAAAAAAATAAAATTAAAATATTCTGACAAACATCTTGAAAAGTGTATGTGGAATTCACAAATCTTATAATTATTCCTTAATGAAAGCACTGTATACATACTAAGACTAATGATTGGCAAGATTACTTATTTCTATTACTGTTTATGATCAATAATTAGTTGGTTGTGTGTATGGTCAACCTACTTTGGAATGGAGATTGATCATAAACAATGAAAGGCTTCAATTATCATTCACTTCGTTGATCAAACAATGCAAGTTATGAAACATTTTCACTTGACCCCCACCCCTGATGTTACAATATGCCCCTCAGTTGATAACTGTTTATTCAACTACTAGAATGTTAGTGTTATGCATAACTGCAGTATGGATTTCCGGCGACATTGATGCGTTGCATCAACTTTCTCTTGTTGTAGTGTTTATATAATCATTTTCGGATTTTGCGTCTTAATATTGAAAATACAAATATTTAAACTAAGCATCTATCTTCAACTAACGTAGCAGTTCACTGAACACAATGTCGGTTTAAATTGTCAAATTAGATTTAAATAAATAATGCATTACCTACCTTATAATGCTGTGACAATCTTTAAATTAATTCGATCTTTTAGTCTGAAAAGTTTGCTGCACACTGAGGCAACTTACTAACAACAGCTATGTGTTTACATTCTCTGTTAACTATTTCATGGTTTCCCGAATTCGACATTTTCCGAAAAATGAAAATCAGGCGATATTTGTTGATTTGGAATCCCAAATTGGGTTTTTCTGAGACGGTTGAGTCAACAGAATCCACTTTCGTTTTCGATTGCAGCATCAGGTCAAAAATAAAAGTCAAAGATAACGTTTGTTCTGAAGAACTCCCCGCAAATTATATAATTTATTTTATTTGGGTCTTACGCTATTTTCAACATTATTTAAGTTATATAATAGCGACAGTTCACTTATTCATGATCCCTGGGTAAACAAACCAGTACTAGGCTAAGAAATGTGCCTTGCCCAAGGGCATTCCACCATGACCGTCGTGCCTCGACTTGGATCGAACCCGGGACAGGACGACCAGTTTTCAAATCCCCGACGCTAACCATACGACCAGGGAGGATTCCGCGAATGATATAAGTAACGGTCTAGTTTTGTAACGGTCTACTTTAGTAACGGTCTACTTTAGTGACGGTCTACTTTAGTGACGGTCTACTTTAGTAACGGTCTACTTTAGTGACGGTCTACTTTAGTGACGGTCTACTTAAGTAACGGTCTACTTAGTAACGGTCTACTTTTAAGTAATAAAAATACTGGTAAACACCGAGAAATAGGTTGATTGATTGGGATTTAACCCTTTCCCCCATACGACAATTCTGCAGCAGACGACTTTGAACGTATTTTGTCAGATGGATAACCTGTGACTAAAAGTGGAAAACATTGTGACAAAAGGAGAAATTGCACGTCTGTGCAATTTCTTCTTTTGTCACTATGTTTTCATAACGCCGTCTGCTTTAACCCTTTCCCTCATACGACAATTCTGCAGCAGACGACTTTGAACATATTTTGTCAAAAAATAGAAAAATTGAATGGATAACCTATCACTAAAATTATCCAAAACGCTTAAACGTTGGGTGTTCCAAAGACGGTTATATCACAAAAGAAAACGACGAGTTAACCCTTTCCCACTTGCAGACGATTCTTTACGCAATAGCAGACGACTTTTGAAAACAGTGTGATGAGCAATTTCTCCTTTGGCCGCAATGTTTTCAACCTATTGAACAATTAAGCTATTTTTTATGTAGATTTTCCAGGCTTGTGTAACTATGTTTTTATAGTCGTTTACGGCATATGTGTTGTTTTTGGGAAAAGGTTAAGCGAAGAAGTTAATAACTTTGGACAAGATCACACCAAAACCGATCGTCGATGCTTTGCTAAATAGGACGATTTAGATCAGCCCGAACTTTCTCGAACTCTGTTTAAAATAATTACTTGTTCGCTACTATGAGTTGTTTGAATACGGGCGTCCCGGGTACGATCCCCAGTCATGTTGGTGTGACCATGGGCAAGGCACATTTCATGGATAATGGATAAGTGAAATAATGTTTAAAATGGAGTATAACCAAAATTACATTTGTTTGAGCAAGGATCATGGATTCTTCTGGAGTTTGTTTACGAATTGTATCGTTATCACCAAAGGTCATATGCATGGTGATCATGACTAATCGGAACTTTTAAGCCTTTCCCACATACAGCAAATCTGCAGTATATGACTTTGAAAACATACTCACATAAATTAGGAAAATCTCTATAAAGGGAAGTACAAGAGAAAGTTGATGCAACGCATCAATGTCGCCGGATATCCATAGTGCAGTTATGCATAACACTAACATTATAGTAGTTGAATCAACAGTTATCAACTGAGGGGCATATTGGAACATCAGGGGTGGGGTCAAGTGAAAATGTATCATAACTTGCATTGTTTTGTCAACGAAGTGAATGATAATTGAAGCCTTTCATTGTTTATGATCAATCTCCATTCCAAAGTAGGTTGACCATACACACAACCAACTAATTATTGATCATAAACAGTAATGGAAATGAGTAATCTTGCCAATCATTAGTCTTAGTATGTATACAGTGCTTTCATTAAGGAATAATTATAAGATTTGTGAATTCCACATACACTTTTCAAGATGTTTGTCAGAATATTTGAATTTTATTATTATTCAATAAAACCACAAAACAGACAATTTAGGATTTGCATGCAATAGCACGTCATTTTACCTTTCCTCTTTTAAAGTCAACAGTGTACACCTTTGCAGCAATCTACTTTTAAAACAATGAGATAAGGGTTAAATCGCTGAAGACATGAGTGTTCTCTTTTTCTCAAAATGATATTAGCTTAGCATCCTAAATATATCATACTTTAACACAAATGTTGAAATGTAGTCCAATATTTATAAATTAGACCACCTTCGAAATATAATATCAACTAAACAGTTAAATCTCATTGAAATTGTTGTATAATTTAAACTTAATTTCGAACATAAACTTAGCCCTACAACATGTTAATTTATTTTAATTCTTTCCTTCCTTTTTTATAATGAAAACAACAAACTACTCATATTTTGAAATTATATTATGATGAGCGCCCTTGTGTCAATGATGCATAACAATATGCAGATCGGAAACAATATGACACATTTAAAATTGTCAAGGACGAAATAATTTTGTACGAAATACCCGATTCTTTCTTATTCGCAGAGGTGTCGTTCTTGAAACTCTCTTTATAGGCAGAGAGTGTTCGTTCAAAGTCATTTTTCCATTAAAACCAGTTTTATCTCGGTTTGTTCTTTTCTTCATTTGTTTCGAACCAAATAAACATTTTAAATCACCTATAATTTACTATTTGTAAGTGAGTGTAAAGAGCGGCTCTCTGCAAAGGATATTGATCTACGCAGTTGGTATTCGCGAGTCACGCAGGTGCGCGTAAGTAAACAAATTAGACTTTTGATTACATGTAGTATATAGTGTAAAATAAAGTATACCAGTCTAGCTAATAGGGACTGTTTTGTCTTCGTAAATAAAACAAAAAACATAAATGCGAGTCAAAATAAAGAAACTGAAAATACCTAAAACATCGGAATATTTATTTCACTTTAGATGTGTCATTACTTAGTGTTTTTAAACAAACACAATTGTAATATGTTCAAGACATCTAAATGTGTTTCTTTCTAATAATAATCCCCCCTCCCATGTGATTTCAGAAAACCTATTAAAAATAGAAGTCGCGGGCTTCTGCCCGGCAACTAATAAGAAGGGATAATTTTGTGGAACGAAGGGAAGTCACTGCGAATAATTTGATTTGCATTTGACATTATTATCTCCCTTTGACTTTGACGCCCATATGGTCACCAACAGCTTTCGTTTCCTCTTATACAATCGAAATTCACAATGTAAATCAGAGGAGTTGGTAAAATGGGTCAATTCCAACATATAATGCAGTGGACTCACGATATCTCGAACATGGGAATCTTCCTTTTGGAGGCATCGTAACAGCAGTTCTGGTTGCTCTTACGCACAATCACAACTGTTGCTGCTGCTGCGCTGTTTCCTACTCGAACCATTTCCTTGAACGGACCTTTCTTTCTTTTCAGCTGCTGTGCGAGTTATCGTGAGTCTCCTGTACGTGTATAGTACACGAGTTCGAGTTATCGCGAGTCCACTGTACGTGTATAGTACACGAGTTTCGAGTTATCGCGAGTCTACTGTACGTATATAGTACACGAGACACATTTTGTGAGTGAGGGTCTTGTTACAATTGAGAATGGAAAACCACGCATGCCAGTCTTAACATAGTCTTTTCTGTCTTAGTATATGCTATATATATTGACGTTGATGTATATTCTGACGAAAACCTAGAAGTGTAGCCCTAATACTTTTACGTCATAATAATATTTTTTTTTTTTTTTTTTTTAATATTTTATTTCCAAAACCGGTTAAGTACAGTATTTACATAATATGTGATTAATATAACATATGGAGTACTATATAACATAACATATCATAACATTATTAGGTCGTTATATCGTCCGCGATACTTGTGGTTTTAGTCACGGGTTATACGTGCATTTCGTTTATTGTACTAGTTATTTTACTATAGAGGAATGTCATTGACGGATTTAAGTTGTTTACATTTGTGTGGTTTCTTTTTTTCCCCTTTGTTTACTTAAAAGGAAATGAATTAGTAGATTTTTTTATTTTACAAAGTGCTGTTTCGATTTGCGAATTTCGGATAATTTAGTTATTTGTTTGGATATGTGTTTGGATTATACGGTACATTTGGATTGTGAGTATGCTTGCTGACTTTTTCCAATATCTGTCTATCTTTAGTTATGACTTGAGAAATTTTTGAAATTGTTTTAGAAAATCTATTCTAACATTTTTGTTTTCATAGTATTTTACTATAATCAATATGTCATAGTATAATATGTTTATTATGTTCAGTGATTTTGTTCGTCTTTCGCTTTTGAAATATGTTATGTAGATGCAATAAGCTATTATATTCAATAGCATTTTTAGGGGCTGATATTCAAGAATTTCCAATTTATATCCAAAGATCAGGTTTGGTAGATTTCTAAAGGATCTGTGATAACCGCAATTTCTAAAGCATTTTTCTACTTTTGCCCAAAAAGTGTCTAAATACTGGCAATAAATGAAGAAGTGTTCAAAATCTTCTAATTTATTGCAAGATTTACACAATGGATCTTTTTCAATATTCCATGTAAATAAGTTTAGGTTTATGGCAAGTATTCGGTGTAATATCTTATATTTAAACTCCTTAATGCGATTATCTATAATGATTTTGTTTATGAAATAATAAAATTCTCTCCACAATATATTTTTGCCAAATAATTGTTCCCAATAACTATGTATATATGGAAACTCAATTTATTCATCAAGAGATAATTATAAATGTCTTTATTGGTCATATTATTTAGTTCTTTATGATCAATTGAAAATTTAAATGCCGTTTTGACAGTGGTTTGGATAGAATCATTAGATTTTAAGTGTTTCTTCCATTTTGTTGGGATAGAATATTTCAATGTATGAAATTCTGCTATCCAGTTTTTTTTGTGTTTAAGTTTTTGTAATATATCGTCTGCTTTAATTTCCCCATTATTTCAGAGGATATCATTCATAAATAGGATATTTGATTCAATCCAGGAGGTATTATTTAAACATTTACCTTTATATTTGATGAACTGATTTCCCCATATAATCTGTGTTCTTATTTCCGGAAATGTGTCAAGTGATCTATGATTTGTTTGCTTGGTGTTGTTTAGTTTGATCCATAGTTCAATAAGACTTTTGTAGAATAGCGGAAGTTTAAATTTTGGTGCCTTTAAGCTACGCAGAGAGTCTAAGTTCATATTGAAAATCAGTAATTTTTGGCCATAATGATTCAAGAAGAAAAGTGGAATCAATTTCCAATTAGCTTTATAATTATTTTGTAGGTTTTTTATCCATTTCAAGGTTAATGTTTTGTAAAATAAATCTATGTCCAGCATTTCTAATCCACCATGTAAATGATGTCCGATTACAGTATTTCTTTTAATTTTATCATTCTTTCCTTTCCAAAGGAAAGTTTGAAAAGTAAAGTATTGAGTTGTTCAAGTGTGTTTTTTGGTTTGTATAGATTTTGCAGTATGTATGATATCTTTGGCAATACCATTGATTTGATTATTAAAATCTTTCCAAATAGTGTTAGTTTTCTTTTATTCCAAGAAGTTATCATTGATTGGCAATGTGATATCCTATCTTCCCAGTTTAGTATGTTGCATTGACATTTGTCATTGCCAAAATAAACTCCTAATGCTTTAACATATGTGTTTGTGAATTTTACATTATGTAATATTTCTAATTTTGTTGTTTTTAGTTTGCCAACCCAAAGGCCAATTGTTTTATCTTTATTCAGTTTAAGCCCTGAGAATAAGCCAAACTCATCTATATGCTGGAACATCATTTTCATTTTTAAGGAATAATGTTGTGTCATCAGCTAATTGTGATATTTTTATTGTATTGATAATTTCTCCACTTTTAACTGGAATGCCTGTAATATTTGCCGTGTTACGAATTTTAATGGCAAGTACTTCTGCAACAATAATAAAAATCTGTGCTGAACGTGGACATCCTTGTCTTATACCCCGTGATATTTTGAAGATATCTGATATTCAACCATTATTGATTACACGACCATTGATATTTGTATATAAGCTATTGACTCATTTTAAAAAGGACTCTTTATAACCACATTTCCTCAAGACTGTAAACATAAATTTCCATTCAACTGTATCGAATGCCTTTTAAAGTCTAAAAATAATATTGCACCATCAATGTTTAATGCTTCTGTATACTCAATTATATCTTGTATTTGTCTGATGTTGTAACCGATATATCTGTTCTTTAGATAGCCTTGTTGGTCTAAACTGATAATGTTTGGGAGTGTGTTTTGGAATCTTGTTGCTAATACTCTAGCAGCTAGTTTATAATCTGTTGATAGTAATGAAATAGGTCTCCAATTTTCTAAATTTTCTGCATCACCCTTTTTGTAGATAAGTGAGAGAACGCTTTGTTTCTGAGTGGTTGATAGTTGACCCTTATCGTAGCCTTCATTAAGTGAGTTTATTACCAAATATGATATAATGTTCCAGAACTTAACATAGAATTCAACTGTTAATCCATCAAGCCCAGGACTTTTGTTAAGTTTCATATCTATTACCGCTTGATAGCATTCATCTATAGTGAATTTGCCTTCGCATGTGTTTGCCTCATCATCAGTTAATGTCTTTTCTGGCAATGCATTTTGAAGATATTCCTCAATTTCCTTTTAATCGCAGTTATAGTTAGTATGATAAAGATTTTGGTCAAAGATTACTTTCTTCATCTAATATGTCTTTTGTTTTTGTTATGCTAGTACTGTTGCTGTTTAGTGCTGTTACAACCTTTCTAGATTGTCTGGACTTTTCTAAATTATGAAAGTATTTTGAATTTTTCTCTCCTTCTTCTAAGAATTTAACTCGTGATCTTATTTGTGCACCTTTGGCTTTATAGTTATATATTGCTTCAATTTGGCTTTCAAGTTCATTTATTCTAGTTGTTTTTATATCTGTCAATTTTTCGTCTGACATTAGCATTTTTAGTTCATCTTCTAGTTCTTGTAATGTATTGGTTCTTTGAAGAGATTTTACCCTTGCATATTCTATGGAGTAGTCACGGATTTCTAATTTGCATATTTCCCATTTAGTTTGATGACTGTTCATTTTGATTTTATCATTTTTTCTTATAATATTACATATATTATTTCCATAATCAAGATCATTTAGGTGGTCATTATTTAGTTTCCAGAATCCTTTGCCTCTCTCGTTTGGAATCGCAAGTTTTAGCGAAATTGCCATATGGTCTGTATATTGAATAAGTGCAGGACGAATGTCTGTGTGAAATATTAGAGGAGTAAGAGTTTTGTCAGTTAGCCAGAAATCAATCCTGCTTTTTTCGACACTGTTTTTCCTTCTCCAAGTGTACTGGCAGTTATCTTTATTGATGTGTTTCCAGATATCTATTAATTTGTGGAGCTTAATCATTTTCTGTAGATTTGCTATTGGTATGTTTTTAGGTTTATCGTTAACTGTTTTGTATATTCTGTCTGTGTGGGATAGAATGTCATTGTGGTCCCCCCAACAATGTTAGCACCTTCACTGAAGTTTAGTAATGTATCTGAAATTTCTTGGTAAAATAAATATCGTCTTTTTTTTTTGATTTGGTGATAAATGTTCAATAGGGTTAGTATATTCTTAAATATGTTTATATTAAGAAAGATGTATCTACCATTGTCATTGTAACGAATATGCATTGTAGCGAAGCCGACTTATTGTAGTTTAACAAAGTTACGTCCCTTTGTTTAATAGGATCCATTTATCGAAATATTGACGAGAACAAAGGCATCTTCAAATCCAGTAAGTACTGGTTTAATTGTCCTGCTAAGCCTTTAAATAGTTCTAGAGCAAGCATATATCATCAATAAGCACGCTGCATACCCAGCCTGTCGTACATTTTGTTTATATTTAAAGCCTTATTTAATGATCAAAGTGCATTCACCAGACGCTCATTACAACATAGAGTATGTACATCGTCAATGTCCGTGAAGGGGCGGCAGTAATTGGGATTCCGCCAGGTGTAGCCAATTGTGCAGGTTAGTATACATACCGGTGTATTGTGATAGAAAGTTTATGCTCGCCAAATAGTTAATTCTGCATGGCGAGGGTAAATAAAACCAAAATAGTAGTAGAAAGTCAGTTCCGTGTTCTTCGTCAAACAGCGTTCTATGACTTTGGGTATTAGGCATCAGTAGACTTCTTTCTCTCGATATATTCTATCGGATATCAAGAAGCAAGCTGTAGCCGTGCTGCTCGGGTCGTAGTTTCATGTCGTAAGAGAGTGTGGGACTTTAATAGGAAGTGGTTGACTTCATTGAGGCCATTGGGCCTCAGTTGCATAATTGGCTTCAAGGAAGCCTTTGTGAAGCATTAGGCGGCTTCAAAAGTATAGACCTCTGTGATGCCGAGAGCGGCGGACGTCACGGAAGCGATTGAGCGTCTTGGTGAAGGTCCTGTAAATACCTTGGTTCGTTGTTCCTTATCAGTTCTGTATTAAGTTTATTTGAAGCCATTTCATTGAAGCGTTGTTGAACTCCGAGAACGTTACAACTGGTGGCAGCGGTGGGATGAAGACAACTGCCATACCGGAGTTGCCTTACCCACGGGTTTCCCAGGCCAAGACTTGGGACGAGTATTTTCGGAGTGGGAAGTATTGTAACGAAAACGTACGGCATACGTTGCATTTGATATGCAAATTTACATCACCGTGTCGAAGTGATGGAGTTTAGGGTTATATATATAAGACAAGTGGACCCCTTCAGGGTTGAGTATACTTTTCGCTGAAGTGATCTTCTGCGTCTTTAGCCCGGCACGTTACATCATCATATTTTCTATTTAAAATTTTAAAGTTAAGTTTCTTGCTGATTAATATGGAGCATCCTCTACTATTACTTTCTCCAAATGAATGAAAGATCTCCCATTCGTCAAATTCCTGTGTTATAATGTTTTCAATGTCTTGTGTAAAGTGTGTTTCTTGTAAGAAAATAACTTCTGCTTTTTGAGAGCCTATTCATTGCTTTAATCTCGATCGTTTGTGTATGTCTCTGAGACCTTGTGTGTTTAATTAAACAAAGTGAGTAATAGTATTATGCTCGTTCAAATGCATGGAAAGTCATATACATAGATATTTCAATATGTTTAGAAACTTTAGTATGAGTAACAAAGCGTCGCAAGCAGTATGAGAGCCGAACATAAAAAAACGACGCCTATACTACTCACGTACGCCAATTCATTCATACCATATATGTCAATGTTTACATTACGATTTTCGTTTACTACTATTTTACATACACAATTGGATATATATATTTACACATGTATATTTAACTTTATTTGTAGACGTGAATGTTTTCCTATAACAATAGTCTTGGCCGTGATCAGTCTCTTTGTCCTTAAAACGTTCAATTCTGTTATATTCGTGTTCGATTAAATGCCGATGTTCTATCTCATGTCTGGTAATCAGTCTGTTTTCTATAATAAATTGTTTGGTATAAATGTGAAGCTGATGCATTTATTTTTTGCTGTTGTTTTGTTTCTTTTGTCTCTTCGCGCTATCAGTGTTCGATTGTTTGTCGCGTAACTCCTCCGCTGGCGTCGGTGGTGATCTATCTTGAACGTTCATTTGTCTCCCTTTGTTTGGTGTAAGTATCGGTCTATTGACTGCTGCGTATCGATTATTTTTTTTTACTCGGAGATTTCGTGCAAGGCGTGGTAGCGGACGAATTTTCTATAGGCCACGTGTTTTTTTATATCTGCTTTTTAGTTTGATTATCAACATTTTCAGGTTCATCATACTCCGTGGATTCAGCATCCGATTCTATTTCAGAACATTCTAGTTCACACATCTTTATATGCCCACTTTCATTGCATTGAGAGCAAACCCAATTGTTTTTGCACTCCGAAAATTACCATGGCCTAGAGTATGTTTTGTTTTGGCCAAAATGTAGGACGCAAGCACTGAATTTCCCAAATGTCATGAATCCTGGTAGGAGCGCTTTCAGGGTAGAATTCTTTACATTTATTAAGCGATCGCCTGTTTCACAATCAGTGAGTTTTCCGTTTATCCTGAGCTTTTCGCGGAAAAGTGAAATGATTTCTATACCTTTTAAAGTGAAAGTTCTTTTTATTATGTTATCATCCACTGACAAAGGGATGTTTTTAACCCTGATTCTTGTCGTGTTCTCAGTGTCGAGACGGTCGGGGTTTGTATTAAGTACTGGTATAATCTTACCACGTAAAGGGACTCCTTCGGACATAAGGGTGACTTTGTCTTCTAAGTTATCCATGTAAACCCGCCACATGCCTCTTACTCTTTGTAACCCTTTGAGATGGGAAATATCAGTTCTCTCTCCTATAGCATGATAAAGAAGTTCAACGTGGTTTAACCATTCCTTATTTAAAGGCTTTCGTTCTCCAAATATTTCTGATTCTCTTAGAAAAACTAACGGAACATCAAAGGAAGAGATACCTTCACTGCTAACATCATCGGGGTTTGACGCCGCCATGTTTTCTCCCATGTCCGCCATGTTTTTTCCCATGTCCGCCATGTTTACAGTTTTTGTCAATATTATGTTATTCGGAATCTGGACGTACCTGGTGGATTTTCTATAAAATCATTTATTCAGTCCTTTTCCGGCACTATTAACACATCTTTGTACCAAATTACGATCGGGGAAAAACAATGCAATTTGATCTCTTTTTTTCTGAGTACAAAGAAACACCGCCTTAGCAATGTGACACGTGACCAAATAATAATTAAGTTCCATCAAATGATAAATAGTCTGCACCATTTAGTAAAAGTATTTATTGTATTGAAAAACAAACAAACATGTTAAACAATATAAATAGACAAGAGGGCCAAGATGGCCCTAAATTGATCACTTAAATGATAGTTAATTAGAAGCAAATATTTAACTGCAAATATCTGTGAAAATTTGATCAGGAGTTCAAATGAAACTGCAAGGAATGGACACTCAGTTAAAGAAATAGTTTATCAGTAAAAGCCATTTGTATCTTGAAATCTAACAAAAACCTTAATAAGAATGGAATTATACAGTTTTGTCATTTTGCACCTTTCCTGATGCCGCTTTGCTGCCCTGTTTGTCAACGAAATCAATATGGCTTGAACAGTTTTTGTAGAGTCACCCAAAGAACAATTCTGCCAAATTATCTTGGAATCTGACACATGGATTATGGAGATGGAGGTTTTTAAAGTTTGGGTATTTTTCTCAATTTCTGATGGCGCAGCAACAAAAGTTCTACACAGAATGCAAGTCTTTGAACAAGTTTGAAAGAGGACCAACAAAGGAACATTCCTGTGAAGTAACGTTGAAATTGGTCGAGTGGAATGGTAGGTCAGTTGTCATTTGTACCTATAAGTTCAATTTACCCCTTTTGTGATGACGCGAGGTTGCTATGATTTTGTAACCAATCATTACGGCTTGAACAAATTAAGAAGAGGATCACTGAAGTAAGATTCCTATTCCATTTCCTTAATATGAGACAAGAACTTAAAAAAATGGAATTTCCAAATTTTGTCATTTTGCCCCTTTTCTGATGCCTCCTGAATGCCATTTTTTCAACCAAACAGTATGCATTGAACAATCTGCGTAAAGGCTCACCCAAGGAACATTTCTACCAAACTATGTTGGAATCTGACATCCAGATTCAGAGGAGAAGATTTTTAAAGTTTGGACATTTTGCCCCCTTTCTGATGCCGCAGCAACCCTGGCGGCCATGTTTTTCAACGGATCGGAAATATTTGAACAATCAAAATATTTGTGCAAAATAATTTTCAAATCGGGCCAGTACTTTTGGACAAGAAGATTTTTAAAGTTTTAACAATGCACATATAAGGAAAATAAGCTCCGTCCCCAGCTGGCGGCCATGTTTTTCAACGGATCGGAAATATTTGAACAATCTTTGCAGAAGGTACCCCAAGGAACATTTGTGCAAAATAATTTTTAAATCCTGCCAGTACTTTTGAACAAGAAGTTTTTTTAAGATTTGTCAATTTTTCCCTTTTCTGATGACGCAGCAACCAAAGTTCTAGATGGAATTTAAATCTTTGAACAATTTTGAAAGAGATCCACCAAAGGAACATTCCTGTGAAGTTTGGTTGAAATTGGTCATGTGGTTAAGGAGAAGATTATCTAAATGCTAAATGTTAACGGCGGACGACAGACGACGGACGACGGAAAAAAGTGATCAGAATATCTCAAAGCCAAAGGCTTAAGGTGATCTAAAAAAGAGATAGATTTTTTAATTAATAGACGAGAAACTATATAAATTGCGTCTGTAATAACAGTATTTAAACGTTTCCCTGCACGTGTACATGATTGAAAACATTTCCCTACACGTATACATGATTAAAGTCGTGCATAATAACGCGAATTTCGGTTTAAGAATCTACATATTTATTTGGAAATGAAAGTAATTTACGAGAGCTGTTTCGGGCATTATCTCACACCAACATGGGAACAATTTAGCCACATTTCACATAACCGGAAACTGATTAACAGTCCATAGTTTGGTATACACAACGAAGACGAACGTAGAACTTGATTAAAAACATTGGATAGAAAGAAAAGTCAAGTGTTTGTTTATTATTGTGCCATCGCTTTTGTCCAGGGTCAGTAATTTCCACGGGAAAACCAACAGTGTGGACTCTACGTAAAGTATCGACCTGGATCAGCCGAAGCATGCGGCCCAGGCTAACCCGGACAGATACTTTTCGCCTCGTGTGGATTTTCTGTTTCAGGAATCATTACTCTATATCCCTAAGACGGAATGTGTCAGCCCGGATTAGCCTGCGTGGACTGCACAGGCTGAACTGGGTCGATACATTACGCAATATCCATAATGTTGGTTTTCTCGTGAAACGGCTCATATATATATATATATAAGCTTACAAGAGAAAGTTGATGCAAGGCATCAAAGTCGCCGGAAAAGACTGCATTGATTTATTTATGTATTCTGGACTTTCCTTAGTCTATTCAAACAGTAGGAACGTTGAAATGAAAACACCTACTTATAAATTTTATATTCATACCTACATTAGGGTATCTATAAAAAATTAACGAAATGTGTACACATTTATCTTGGCTTAAATTTAATTTTGCTGTTGTTACTAATTTAAATAATAGTATTCATTCATATAATTTCAATGTTTGTCAATCTTATTCGAATCACAAGGTAAATATCCTGGTATTGCTTTAAAGGGAGGTAATTTGAAGAAAACAAAAGTCTTCAAAAGGAGAAATATATCAGCATTACCGTCTACAGTTTAAATTGTTCTATTGTTTGTGGATTTAAAAATGTTCTTTTTTTCTTATTTCTACATGTACAACGAAATATTGCGGCTTCTCTTTGACGCTTTGCGTCAAACATTCGTCTTGTACTTGTCTAAAATAAAATAATATCACTCGCTTTTTCATATCGAAATGCGCATGCGCGAAAATCGATGTTAAAGGTCACGAACCTACACAACAGAATAGGGTCTATATTTAGCTTAGAAACAGTTCCTACTTTAGATATTCATGGATTAACATTATTAAATGAATTCTACACAAATCAAGACATCTCTTTGAACATGAAAACAACATTTAGTAAGTTAAAATTGCTATTAAAAGGAGAATCCGAAATTGACCTCAATGATGACACATAAGAGTCTGCATTACGGGGTGTTGGTTCACGTCTTGAAGGGACCACTTTTGTCTTCGTAAATAAGACAAAAAACTTAAATGCGAGTGAAATAAAAAAAATGCAAACATTAAAAAATCGGAATATTTATTTCATTTTAGATGTGTCATTTATTAGTGTTCGTAAACAACCACAATTGTAATATGTTCAAATCATCTAGATTTGTTTCTTTCTAATAATAAGCCGCCCTCCCATGTGATTTCCGAAAAGCTATTAAAAATAGAAGTCGCGGGCTTCTGCCCGGCGACTAATAAAGACATGAATAGTCCATGAATGATTTTCAAATTACTAGTTACTAGAGTGACGTATGTATCCCTTCTGTCAAATGACTTTTTAACGTTAACCTTTAGTCTTTAGTTAACGTATGGTACCCGATGTACTATAGATAACTACAATTTCATTATAGGGTCAGGTATACACCAACAATGGCCGAGCTCTTTGGACATGGTGTAGCAAGCAAAAGGCTACAGAGATAACATTGTATTGTACCAATCTGGTTTAATGTTTGGGTTCACGATCTTAGGACACCCGAATATAATTATTGAGACACGAACAGATGTAACCTGATCACCGGTTTGTTATATATTGCACGAGTTTGCTGACTGCTCATTATAGTGAAACCATTTTCGCAAACGGAGTTAATATTAACCCTTTCCCTCATGTAGACACTTTCTGACGCCCCTGCAGCAGACGGCTTTTGGAAAACAAAGTGACAAAAAAAGAAATTTCTCAAAACGAGCAATTTCTCCTTTTGCCACAATGTTTAACAATATTTAATACGTTTCCACATATAACGAATCGGCAGCAGACGACTTTGAAAACATCTAAGCAAAATCATGGAAACTCTCTTTAATGGACAGTTTAACCCTTTCCCACATACGACAATTCTGATTTCAAAAGTCGTCTGTTGCAGAGGCTTGGTAAGGGTATATTTGTCGGAAAGGATTAACACCGTAAATTGAGAAAATTAAGGCAATACGTATTTGGTCATAACCTGATTCAGTGTTGACCCAAAACATTAAATGGTTATAAAAATATGTAAAGGTAAAGGTGTAAGAATTTTACAACACGAGTATATTGCAAAAACATCACTTTCTTATGTCGAACGAGCAAACGTCCTTTTTTCGTTTCCGGTTCAACAATTACATCACATAGAAAAGGCAAATGGAGCAGATAAGGAAAAAAGCAGATAACCATAGCATGTGTTAGGCTAACTTGAATATAACGGATAAGCAGAAATGTTTATATAACACAGTGATGTAATAACGGCGAGATATAGCGGTTTCTGGAGTTCCTTCCTCTTATTACTGCGTAAACTATAGGATGAAAGGACCCGGGCTACATTTATCGCGCATATTTTGGTTCCCGGTTTGAGAACTATTGAAATAATAAAGCGTATAAGGCTGGTTACCAATTTAGTAGAATGGTTCTCTATGTTACTGTTTAGACTAAATAAAGTATGAAGTTCGTGCTGAACTTAAAATGTACATACATTAAATTAATTTACCGGCCTTTGTCTTTTTTTAACTTGTAAAACTCACACATGTATATAAAGTGTAAAAGGGATGTTTTAGAAGTCATTTTCCTTAAATTAATGTACTTAGTAAGGACAAAGAGAAATCCCAATATGTGGTGAATCTCCTTGTGCTAAATTTCAAAGTATTCCTACAGGAAGCCGCCAACTGGTGGCTTCCAATAAGCCCTTTCCGACATGCAGAGGTATTTTGTCGCGTTTGCAACAGATGTGTGAGGATATAGTCGCAAAAGAAAAGAGAATTTCTACTTTTGCCACAATGTTTTCAAATATATTTAATACATATTTCACATATATAGAGATTTCCCATATTTCTCCCTAGATGTTTTTAAAGTCGTCTGCTGCATATTTATCTACTTGTGAAAGGGTTAATAATAGTATAGATGTAATATTATTTTACTTTTGACAGATTGTAGTATTTCTATTTGTCAAATATGTATTGTGGGTATGATTTAAAACCGAAATTACGTATAATAAAAGGTGTGGCTAAAATAAAGAATTAATTGAATTAGTTCTTTTCGTCACTCGAAAATAGACATTCGGATTTGTCGTACATGTATATTAGAGTCGATTTTAACCAAAAAAATCAAGGACGTTCGCGTAACACCATGGTGATGAACGACGCACTTTTAAAGCAAGTGTAGATAAACGTCGAATTGTTGCGATGGGCAGTTTTTGTGTGATGTGTATCAAATAACAGTTAACTCATTTCGCGTTAAATTAAGTCACTTAACCTTTTCCCACATAAACATTTACCATACTTATTACAAATGAGCCAGTCCATGGAAAATGGTTCAAGTTGGGCCTTCCGATCAGATTGCGCGGATGCATGGATTATCTGGATTTTTTCACTAATCATACTTTCCCAATAGTAAGCTTTCTTCCACGTGGTCCATTTTATGCCGCTTCAGTAATGACCTTTTACCGTGTAAATTCCGATTCCTTAAATCAACGTTTTTCATTCTTATTACAAATGAGCCAGTCCATTCGAAATGGTTCAAGTTGGGCCTTCCGATCGGTTTAGGGTCAGATCAGATTGTCCCACTGCTCAGGTTTATCAGACACTCCACACATTAACGGAATATTCAATAAAACATTTGTAAGTATCACATTGTAGATCTCGATCAGACTGTGCGGATGCAAAGTCTGAACTGTCTTTACATTGTTCAAAGGGGACAACTGGTACATTTACCGATGGGCGGTCTCATATAAGTGACAATTCTGTCAATGTGGGGACTAATAGCATATGGGTACAGTGAGGAATGAGATGAGCCTGTGCATAGGCTCTGTCATACCGGAGTCTCCACTCTCCGTTTATGTAAAAATAGTCCAAATTGGAATTTTTGACACAACAACTGAAAAGGTATTCCCACTAGTTGTCATCACTGTAATTTTAAATGATACCAAACCGGTCAACGTTAAGTTAACATGCCCCCATACGTCACCAGATGCGGCTCATGTAAGTTTATTAACAGTAACATAGATAAGAAACGTCACAAGGATATTTTTTCATTGATTGATAGATTGATTGGACTTTTTTGCAGTCATATCACGGCGGTCAGTTCATCTACCAATATACGATGTTTTGGTTTCTAAATACCAGTGTCCTAAAGAACAGTCTTTCAAACCATCTGGTTGCTTTACTACATAGTCTATTCGCCCATTGGCGGAAGACGAATGGCGCTTGCCACATTGACAGAACTTCGGACGAGCTTTGGTTCGAACTGACAATCCAATGCTTGACAACCAGCGTTGCAGCCGACTCCGACTTAGCCACTTGGGCCCATATTAGAAGGTAAATTATTTGAATTAAAACTGAAGTATTATAACTTCATACTAATTTAGACCAAACGTATATCTGTGTTGCCGGTAGACTGGAATCTAAGGAGTCTTCTACAATTGATACTTGAATAACGATACGACAGAAATTCATTAGACTTCGTATAGGCACATGTTGATCTGGTTCTTCTAGGGTGGAAAGTCCCAACAGGTTGTGTTCTTGTTGCTTTTCCCAACTGTTAACGAACCAATTGACTTAAAGCATCGGTGGAACAACAAATCACTGATTAATGACCTTCTCGGAAGATACCAAATAAATAAATGGTGGACATTAAAACTCTAAATGAGTATTTGTCTAAATCCTTGCTTCTGTATACAGATACTATAGGTATAGAAGCTGACAATTACCTAGTAAAATGGGTCGGAGTTGTGGTCTAAAAGATAAAAGGGTGTCAGCATTTATATATTAACATGATGTATCTTCAGGTTTCTTGTTCGTGACATGATCTCGTAAAAATACACGGACAGAGTCATTAGAGTTGGTAAAGGTTAACTGGAAATATCTGAAGGGATGTTTCAGAAAATGCTTGGTAAGAATACCATACAAAGATTTGTTCGTAGTATTTTGTAGAAGAATTATGTTAAATGTTTTTCTTCTAACCCTAGAAGCTGTAAAGAAACACAATTTTACTTGTCGAACATGTTTTAATCTTTTAGAATTTAAACAAAGACGTTGTAAGTTTTACTTTAAATAGTTTTTCATTTATTTCCATTGTTAAAGAAATATTCTATTACTTAGATTAATAGAGCGCCGCTATATGAAACAAAATATGAGGTATTTGTGAACCATGCATTTGATCTTGCTATGGAATGTTAGCAAATTCTGCGTTAAATGTTTCAAAAATATGCAGTAAAGCAGTATCTATTTTGATGTTTAAGTATGGAATAACAAGCTCGTATTTTTTCCACACGCGTAATAATTACGTTAAGGTTGGTTTTTGCAAAGTCCTTCTAAATAACCCTATATGTCTGCTTCCTGGATATTTCTACTTGCGCGGAATCTGTTGGAAGATCTTACAGTTTTAGCCCGTTCGTAATCGGGTATTGTGAACCTTTCCTTATCTGTGCAATAGCCGCCCACATACACAGACAGATATGCAGGGAATACAAAGGATAATCCGAAAGAACATGAAGATTATTTTTTTGACGTTTTGTGTAAAATTGCTTTCATAGCAATTCAATGACGTTTGTTGTTTCATTTTTAAAAAAACTCGCGTAGAGAAAATTAGATCTATTTATCCGTTTTTTAAGTAGATATGCTTAAAATGTATCTGACGAAATTCCTTTTCCCAATAATGTTTTCAAATGATGACTAAAAGTATTTAATTATTAAAGATAAGTTGTATGTCTCTGACAAAAAAACGATTAGAGCTGTATTTTTAAATAATGTTCTTGTTTATTTCCGGCTAATTTCCCTGTTATCTGTATCAAGAGACAAATGGCACATCGACTTATTTTCTATCTTATAAATATCTGCCATTATTATTAGGAGTATTTCAGATGTTTCTTAAGATAACTGTCTCGGTTACAGGTGTCACACTGTCGCTTCCTGTGCGCACAGAGGCCGAGGGTTTCAATTCCGATTTGGTCTTACAGATTTATTAAATACGAGGAGTTCAGTAACCCCCATCTGCTTGGTTCGTCAACTTGTTATGATTAAATTTAGACGGATGTCTCGATGTCAGGGTAAATTTGACGTTACTAACCCTTTCCAACTAACACAACTCTACAGCAGACGACTTTGAAACACTGTTGTCAAAAGGAGACATTGCTCTCATTGAGCAATTTCTACATTTGTAACTCTGTTTTCGGAGTAGTCTACTTCAGAGGCGTCAGAAAGCATTTTTACGTGGGGGAAAATGTAAGGTATTATTTAGAAAATGTTGTGATAAAACAGGAATATTTGTGATGAAAGCAACCTTAATACATTTATCAACTAAAACAATTGTTTGCTTTCCGGCAGGAGGAACGGTAAGATCTAATCTTTATATTTGCGTAGAGCTACATTATCCGAAAGTAACAACTACCGTGCATTGGAAAAGGTACACGTTAACATCCATAAACAGCATGTACATCTGCTCCGTCTTTCATAGTCTACTTCTAACAAGACTTGCGTAAGTAATATGTGAACAATAATGATCTTGATTCGACTGTGCGGACGTACAGGCTGATATGGTTCAACACTGTTCACAGATGCATATTTGTACATTTTGACACGCACATGCTCATATATGTAAAGCACACATATATTTTAGTATACGTCGATGACCTATAGTAACTATAACCGTTGCAATCGTCGGTCAAATTTCGTTTAGTCCGGTATATAAAATCACAGGCGTCCGAGGTTTCTTTTGAGAAAATTAAAAAAACAAAACTATACTGGGTTAAACTACTACAAATACTCTTTATATGGTCCATGTGCTATACAAATAACGACCGTTATATTATCGTGTGAGAAAACTCGGGTAATCCCAAATAAGATAGTGTTATTATAAATAGACTCCCTATTGTATCATATATATAATAAACAAGGTGTGCTACGCGATGTTAACCCCTTCATCCATTCGAGCCAGACTTTTTATTGAAAAATATTATTTTGTAGATTTAGGCCGAACAATGATTTTCCTCGCGATCCATAGCTTCAAAAGGTTTCAAACAACCATAACGACGCTGTACTGGAGCTAATGCCTCGGTCATATTTTCCGCGGCGGCCGTGGGGTCTAAAACATATACGACCAATAGCAATGCTAGGGCCGCCGCAGCATTCCCACGGTCACATACTGTAGCAATCACATCTGTTAGGGTAGCCGCACGGCGTATTTTGAATTTGTGAAGACAGAAAACCTGCGGCTTCCGTACGGCCTTTGAAGTGATGATGCACGGTCGTCTTAGCGCGTCCCTGCGGCGGCTGTAACTACCAATGCAGATGCAAGGTAGCATCAATCTATATAAACTGGTATATATATCTGCTCCATGCACGGCGCAGACTGCCACGGGGACAGTACGGATGGCGTGCCGTCAGCATGCGGGAGCTATGCGTGGGCCAAATACCGTAAGGCAACCGTACGGGCATAGTATGGCCGCCTTAAGGCTGCCTTAGTGCGCCCGTGGAAATTCTTTGGCCGCTTCAAATGTTTGGAGGTCCGCAAAAGTCAATTGTTATTCATAAGACCCTAGGACAGACGCACGCCAAACGCAAGGCCACCGTACGCCCGACGTATGGTCGCCGTGGAACCGCTCTACGACATAGCTAAAGTGTGTCTAATTGCTACGACGAACCTATACATGAAAACAGGGATACGCTCTAGGGTGACCTTGAGGCCACCGCAGATTCTCTGCGGCCGCCGCATGTATCTCTCGATTTCGGTGGTCTATGGCCGCCGTATCCTTTTTGTGGGAATCTATACACAGAAGAGAACCCTTTGTCGATGACAAACTGCATAAAGTTACTGAAAATCATAATGAAAGAGGAACTTCACCATTAATAACCTCGCATAGCACAACCACGATATTTCCGAAGAGAGAGAAATCGCATTCGCAAAACATTGTTGAACCCGAAAGAACCATGAATTCCACATGGAGTACATTATATCACCATACTGCTTTCATTACACATTCAAGCAAAGCTTTCAGAGAAGGAGAGCCCACAAACACACAAGAATCATTCGGTGAGATTCATCATACCTCAAACACAGGTTCGCCTGTAACGGAAATCTACAGTAAAGAAGCGCATTTAAACACAGTGGGTCACACCAGCACAGTTCAAGTCCCTACAATTGAGCGGTCAAATGACGGCTTTGATTTTTCGCTTGTCAACATGTGCGTTTTGTGGACACTCGTGAATGGATTGAGATGGATCTACCGGGGGGACCATCTACGATGACATATTTCGTTGTTATATCTGATGAATTACACAGCGGAGACTTTAGACACTTTAACCAAGAACCAAATGGTTTACCAGTTGAATCAATCACGTGGGAGGGGCAAGTTATGGCTTTTGGCCGACTGCTGGTCGAGATGTAATTGAGGATAGTGAGTATACATAATATGTAATAGTATGTAAAAAACAACCAAGTATTACTTCCTCGATCAAAAAGCAACATCACCAATCAGTGTACGTTCTTGTGAATCATGTGCTACCAATAAAGAGATAGACTAGCAGCCGACACATCTACGCCGTCCTATCAATCTCTATATAATGTCGGCTGCTCAACTCAATATTTTAATCCTGATATGTCTAGAGATGACTATGGACTTTTCAAAGACAAATCCATAACCAAAACTGAATACTAATATAAACATTATTTTCATCTTATTCAAACATTGTAGACCTGATCAGGCGCCAGTTGAAAATATGGCGGCTGCTGTGCGTGTAACTAATTTAGGGGTGGAAACATGGTGTTGAATTAGCATAAGAACGGTGCCAAATGTGGGTTCTCGTAAGTGCTTGAGATGTAAACCATGCAATTTTACTTACTCCACTTCAATATTTTGGCACAGAAGTTTGAATTTAGTTAACCTCCCCAAGGGCTGTCCAAGTCATCTTCATTTGTCGAAAGATATTAGTGACTGGCTAAAATATCCCTACCGTATAGATAGTTTGGTTTTTGTCCATGAAATAGCTACAATCTGATGGAGGGTCACCAAAGGAACATTTCCACAACATTTGAAAATCGACGAAATACCATTCAATGCGAATATGTTATAAATTTGTAACTATAGCCTTATAAGGGAAAGCAACCCGCAGCCTGACAGCTATCTTTCTTTATATATCATGATGGCTTGAAGAAAGATCGCAAAGGGTTATCCAAAGAACATTTCTACAAATACATTTGAAAAGTGGCTAGGTAAAACAGCCCCGTCCCTTGGCGGTCATATTTTGACCAATCAACATGGCTTAAGGAATCCGATAAAGGGTATCCAAGGGAACATTTCTACAAAACCTTTTGGCAATATGCCAACTTGTTTTGGAAGAGAATATTCCAAATGTATTTAAATTCTGTCGCTATGTTAACCAGCATTCTGCATGGATAAAAAAAAAGTGATGAATTTTGGTTAGCACATTGAGAGGATGCTTGCAATTGACCCCACATGTTACAGAGGAGAATATGTTAACGGACGTTTGAAGAATGACGGACGTACGAAGAATGACGGACGTACGCAGAATGACGAACGTACGAAGAATGACGAACGTACGAAGAATGACGGACGCCGGACAGAGGGCGATTACAATAACTCGATTTGAACACTTCGTGGTCAAGTGAGCTAAAACAACGTTAAAGATAGTTACAGATACGACTTAACATAACGCATCATATCCAGTTCCATCGAATGGTTGTAATGGTTTCCTTCCTTGGTGCTCAAGGTTTCAGGGAAAGCACTACAACTTATGTATCGTTGTCAGGATAAAAAGTACCGGTAATTGACCCAAAGCAACCCCAAATATAACTGAAACAATGTTGAAAGCGACGTAGAACACCATTCAACCAATCAATCCATGTGTCAGATTCAATGTTTCAGAGAAAATATCCTAGTATTTCCTTTAACTATTTTACCGCCTACGGCAATATTGAGATTTGCAAACAATACAGTTTCATGCGAATGTAACTAGCTGTCTCACATCAAATAAACATTGCTTGACATTTAGTTAAAATGACCTAAAATTATAGTTATATGAAAAGATGGACTCGCCAGATTTTGACCCTTGGGAGAGTCTTCTTTTGGAAATTCCTCTCTTAAAGAGTTCAATTCACCAACAACAGGAAGGTATTCTGAAGGAAACTAAACATATATGGCGCATAGCTTGACTATTTTATCTTATGGTGTCTTGACCAAATTCCAAGTCAAACAACACTATGCCAATTTCTAAGAAATGTCCTAATATGCGTATTTTCCCAAAAATGCAGATTCCTTGATTAAAAACAGTGTTACTTTTGTTTGCATAAACTGCATATTTAGTTAATGTACGAAATGATTTGAGCATAATTTCACCTAAAGAATGATATTAGGTTGTGTCTGATTATTAAGTACTGATTGTATTTTTATGCTTCAGCATATTACCGATTTTAATCTGCCATACTGCATCCCCAAATACACATAACTTTAATCATCCGTATATCCTAGACAATGTACATGCCTTTTATGGAAATAAATTGGTCAGAGATCAAGATACAGAAAGTTAATTTGAATTATTATTATTATTATTCTTTATTTCCTCCCAAATGGAAAATCATTTCAAAATACAAAGACAATTATAACAAAGTCGATTGAAATATACAACATTATGAGAGAGAGGGGAGAAAAAGAAAGAGAGAGAGAGAGAGAGAGAGAGAGAGAGAGAGAGAGAGAGAGAGAGAGAGAGGGAGAGAGAGAGAGAGAGAGAGAGAGAGAGAGAGAGAGAGAGAGAGAAAGAGAGAGAGAGAGAGAGAGAGAGAGATAGATAGAGAGAGAGAGAGAAAGAGAGAGAGAGGGAGAGAGAGAGAGAGAGAAAGAGAGAGAGAGAGAGAGAGAGCGAGAGAGAGAGAGAGAGACAGAGAGAGAGGGAGAAACAGGGTGAAAGAGAATAAAAAAAATACAAAAAAAATAATGTCAGTATATGAGATGCATCATAGCTGAACTTAACTAAATGAAATTGTTGATAATAGCTTCCTACCAAAGAAACGCTTGACCGAAGAAGAGAAAAGCGTTCATAGGGAAAGGGGTGCAAAACACGTGCAGAAATATATCCACATCAACATATCTCAACAATTAATATATGCAATATATATATTGCAAAAGCACAAAAACAAACAAAATAAACATGACATAAAATAATACTGACAGTATTTATTTAACCCGGTAAAAATGACTTGTAACTATGCCATACGTTATGTAGAAATAGTACCACATGTTTGTAAAACATATCATAATTGTTAAGCAGTATGCTGTTCAAGTTCGGATTCAAACAGAATAGAGCTTCAACATATGCCTTACCATTCAAAGAATCTAGCAGATTGAAAGTACTACTACCAAATTTGACATAAGTTATTTGTTGAAAGGAATCCGAGAGGGATCTTACATAAAAACAGTTAATCAGAATATGCTCAGTTAATATCACTATTTCCACACCGTGAGCAAGGGGAGAAATCAGTGCATGCCGTGTATGCAATTATTTGGGCGATAGAAAAACAAGCACGTAGCATATTCGGATTACGTTAAGCGTAGTCCCACACTGGATTAGCAGAGAACTGATACTGTAGTTTTCTGTATAAGACAAACTGGCTCGAAGACGTTCTAACATTCCATTCTTCTATATAGTAGTTACGAACCTTTGTATTAATACATGTTTCCAAAAATATTTAAATGGTCTTCCAAGCTATTGGAAATATTATATTTATGTAGCAGAGAAACAACATCTGAAATAAACCCGAAATCGGAAGACCCATTCTTATCGACACAGTTGACCGAAGAAGATAAGTGTTCTCTTCTCTATTTCGGCAGCTAGAGGCAGAGCACAAAGTAAACCAAGTACAATATCTGTCCTTGACCGACTCTGGTTGTAATTCCGTACTTGGGACAAGGTCATTGCGCCTCGACGTGGCATAAAACCGATTCTGTGTGCGTGTCTAGCCCATTATCATTGATAAGAAAGAAACGAGGACTCGAAGATACAGATATAAGAAGAACGGTTGTAAGGGAACTACCGACATACGAGACGAATTGAAAAGACCTGGTCTTTGTCCGTGCAATGATGGCTTTGGCAACATTAACTCTGCAAGTTAGATGTTGGTAAGTCAGATTATACACCATCTAGGTTACAATGTCCTTCTTGAATACCTTTAATTCTCTCAAGACTGAATGCTTAAAATGGTCTTGTCTATCTTTACATTTTGTATGTGTCCATAGCCCATTATAGGAATATAAGATGAGCATGTATAGTTTGAGCAGCAAACAAAAATGAGCATGGTCAGACGGTGTGGTATGCCTTCTGGCCATGCTCTTTGCTGGTGGCACAGGTTTCTCAAAATCGATTAAATCAGTCTAAGTTTTAAGTCGCCTGCATGTGAAGAGTATCCGTTTTGGTGCTACATTGTAGTAAATGAATGTATTGAATATGCAAAGATAAACGGCTAATTGATCCGTTTAACTGGGTTGCTTCCGGTTACCTGTCGACCATAAAGTAGGGAGGGAATTCTTGATGTATATGCGTCTGCAGCTTGTTTTTAAAGAATAATTAAATACTGGTTGATGGAATTTTCAAAAAGAAACCAGAATACACCCCCTAAAATAACACACAACATGGCTCGTTGAGCACAATTTTGTTCGTTGCTATTGAATAGGTAAGAAACGGCTTTCGCCCCGGAGTGTTAACAGTTTGAACTAAAAGTTGTACGTATTTTTAGTCAAAACTGTTACACACACCGGATCAAAATCCGTCACCTACGTCTTAGCAACGAACCCATCTATCGTTGAAGATTCAATACATAGAAAATGTCTGTGGTGAGTGATTGACCATTTACACATGAATACTTTCGTTCAACATGTTAACATATCATGATCGTCCCACCATAATTTCGCCGAGTCCTAGTATCTCAGTCGGAAGCGACGCTGGCTGTTTATCCAGGGGTTAAGAGTTCGAACCCGAACTGGGCTAACTTTATGTTCCGACGTTAGACAAAAGTCAATGCGTCAATTATTATTCGTCTTCAACTAATGGGCTAACAGTCTATATCGAAAAAAGCAGTCAGTTGCTTGGAAAGACTGATGTGTGTAGCCAGGAAACACATAGGTAGATGAACCGGCCGCCGTTATATGACTGAAAAACACAATCAAGCAAACTACCATCATTTCATTTCAGACGTCGTCACGTGTTGTACTGAAATGGAATGCCATACTATCTTGGGAACAAACAGCACCTTCGACCATACAGGCGGAGGAAATCAGGAAATATGTTCCACTTTCCGGCCCAAAAGGGGGCTTGGATTCGAAGGAGGATCGAACCACAATATTGTAAACGCCGAACCGCTAACATATAGAGGAAAGTGTATATGTAAGCCGTGATGTGTACTGGTTAACGAGGAAAGTTTTTTTTTAGTAATTACAAACATATTACGGATAACGTTCGTTTATCTTTCTTTCAAAATCTAGTACTATATATTGAATTATGCACCTAAAACCGATTCATGTTCATATTATATCGAAGAGCATTCACTATACATACTGACTGACGGCATTATTCCCATACTCTTCTAGCATTAATTTGTATTTGCACTCACTTTAGAAACGTTTAGTGTTTAACTATTTTCTTATGTCTAAAACGTCATTTTGTCCTCGGCATTTTGTCTTTCTTAATGCTTAGGATCACAAACTTCGTTGACCCGAGCATAATTTCACCTTGATTACCATTGGTACACTCGTCGATGTACACGAACGTTATTCACAATTTAATATGCACTATTGACCAATTTCTTGTTAATCACATGGACGATTTCAGAGTGTAATCAAGACACAATATAATATATTAATATGATAGCTCAAAGGAGTTGTTAATAAGCAAAGATATCCCTGTCGAGGTATACATACAAAAAGTACTGTCTTATGATTAAAGGAGGGGAGTAACTGTAAACCTAGAATTGGATATGCAACCTTCTAAATGCAAAGCTGGATAATTCCATTTTAGAAAATCAGCATTGAAATGGTTACGAACCAATTATACTCCTCTGATAACCTATATCCCTATATCCCTAAAAGAGAAACACTAGTAGCCTAGCTCAGACTGTTTTCTCAACACTGTCTCTTTTTTCTGAACACCAACATTCACTTTCAAAATCCAACTTCTCAGGATTTTTTTTTATTATTCTCACAAGCCTCTGCTGATGTTGGTCTAAACTAGAATAAAAAAAGACAATCAGTAAAACCGATGAATGCTTTCTGTATACAGGTTGGGTTTAATGAAAAATATCAAAGGGATAAAGTATGTGAATGTTTGACCTCATAATGATGCATATGCAGCAGACAACTTCGAAAACATCTCAGCAACTATATGGAAAGTATAATTACTTAATAGAGTTAGTCATTTTTGCAAATGGAGAAATCGCGCTTTATGAGTAATTTCTTCCTTCGACTCAATGTTCTCAAAAGTCCTCCGCTGCATTTGCTCTTAATCTGTGTATCTCCTGATGATACTTAAACAAAAAAAGTTCCATAGTCTCATTTCACTCTTTCCCTACTACAACATATCTGCAACAGGCGACTTGAAATATATCAAGGCAAAAATAAGGAAAATCTTTCAAAATGCAAGTATTGAATGGAGTTGAAATCGTTGTGGTAAATGGGTAAATTGCTAATTGTTTCGCCACATTATTTTCAAAAGTCGTCCGATGCAGAGGCATCAGAAAGAGTATAAATGTGGGAAAGGGTTAATTTCAACCAGCAGTTGCCAAAAGGTCCAGCCAAAAAAGCATTTATCTACATGTACTTCCAAAAACCACAAACGTAAATTATTATAATTCTTGAAACAAATATGCATCAGATTAAATGAAAAAAACAAAAAATTGGAAAAAATCTGGAAACCTCTAAAATTTAATGAGAAATTCTTGAAAACAGTTGTGAGCAATTTCTTCTTTTTGCCACAATGTTCTGAGGAAAGTCAAAATAATCTTCTGCTTTGAAGGTAAATGTACCCATCAGTTGACAAATGAGGCCATTCGTAAAGTGCTATTTACAAACTAGCTTCCTTTGCAGGTGACAACTTTTGAAAAACTTGTGCCAATTGGAGAAATAGAACATAATAATGCTTTTTTTACACAGAGAATTTTCACTACTTTGCCTAAATATTTAAAAGTCGTCATTGTGGACAGGGGTTACGTGGTAAGGCTATTTCAACAGTGGCCTGCTAGGAAAGCATCTGTGTTAAAGTAGTCTCACAGAGAAGATTTAATTTGTAAATTAAATCAGTCTCTTTTTTTTTTAAAAAGTAACTTGTATTGGCCAACTGCTAACAACTTAAGTAATTTCAAAAGTTATTTATATTTTCATAGATTAGACATAAAAACATGACCTTACCCCTCATGACATGAATGTTTTCACTGAGCCCTCAATTCGCTTTCGACATATAGGGCATTTTCTCAGGTGAGGAGCACAGGCCTCACAACAAACAAGGTGACCACATGGCAATAGGGTCATGTTCACTGGTTTATCCATACAGATCTTGCACGTCTGCATCTCACGTAACTTTTTGTTCTCTTCCTTCAAAGATTGCGTGTCTAAAAATAAACACAATGATATTTTATTTAGTGTAATTCTTTTCAATTTATCTTTGAATCAAGCACACAGATCAAGAGGAGAAGAACTTTAAAGTTTTGTCATTTCATCCCTTTTCTGATGCCACTTGAAGGCTATGTTTTTCAACCAATCAACAGGGTTTGAACAAATAATAAAGAGGGTCACTCAAGAAACAATTCCTCTAAATTATTTTTAAATCAGACAAAAAACAATATAAAAGGAATGACATTTTTAAAGATTTGTCAGACTGCCTTATTATTCAATCAATCAAAATGGCTTGAACAACTTTTGTAGAGGGGAGAATGTAAAAGTTTTGAAATTTTCCCTCATTCAAATGCAGTAGCAACTAAAGTTCAAAATAGAATTAACATCTTTGAAAACTTATGAAAGAGGACAATCAAAGTAACATTTCTGTGAGGTTAGGTTGAAATTGGTATAGAGGTGTAGAAGGAGATATTGTTTGAAGCTTAAAATTAACTACGGACAGAGAGTGTTAAGAATAAATCACATCAAGGCTCAGGTGATCTAAGCAAGAGGGCCATAATTCATGGTCAAGTGAATATTTTTATTACATTAAAACAACAATCTAAACAAAGCTGAATAAGTTTTTAAGGCCATAGCTAAAGTTTAGAAGACAATAGGATGTAAACTTACAACTTAAACAATAAGGTCACACTGTGGCAATGTATTGATTGGTTGAGTATCATTAACACACATGTCTAAACCCCTGCCCAAGCTTTCGGACGCCTCTGAAGCAGACGAGTTGTAAAATCATTATGACAAAAGGAGAAACTGCTCATAATGAGCAATTCCCCCTTTTGCCATAATGTTTTCAACTTTCAAGAGTGCATCAGTTTTAGTTTGAAATCATAATGAGCAATTTATCCTTTTGACACAATGTTTTATACTTTATTCAATATCTTTTCTTTCATTTATAGAGAATGTTCACTCTTTTGCCATGTCATTTCCAAGTCATCTGCTGCAGATTTGGTGTATGCGGGAAAGGATTAGGACAGCAATGTCTCATGTATTCTGTGGCTATTGTTGATTTGTCAGATCAATACAAATTGAAGGCGTTTGGAACAGGATGATCAAAGCAACATTAATGTGCGTTTCTTCCAAAATTGGTCCTGTGTTTTTTAAGAAGAGTATTTTAATTGGGACAGTAATAAAGGAGGAGAATATTTTCATTCTATAACCAGAGGAATGTTCGCCACAGGTAAGTTCAAAAAACTAGTTTATAGCATTTGAGGGAAAGGTGAGCAAGTGAACATTATATGAGCGTTCCCGCGAGAAAACCAACATTGTGGACTCTGTGTAAAGTGTGGACCCGCCTAAGCATGCTGCGTGGGCTAACCCGGATCGACACTTTTCGCCACCGGTGGATTTTCTGTTTCAGGAATCATTCCTTTATACCTCTATCCCTCTGAGATCGAATTTGTCGGCCCAAATCAGTCTGTGTGGACTGCGCAGGCTGATCTGGATTGGTACATTACGCAGAGGCCATACTGTTGGGTTTCTCGCGGAACGGCTCATATCAGTTTGTCAACACAATGTATAGCAGAAGTTTTTTTTTTTCAATAACCCTACCTCCATATTATATAGACACATTATGATGGCTATGAATAATACGACTTTTTGAAATCAGTGTGGCAAAAAGAGAAATTAATAATTTTTAGCACTTCCTCCATTTGCCGTAATGATAATGAGTTGAACTCTTTTGATTGATTGATTAGGGTTTAATGCCGTTTTCAAAAGAAATTCAGTCATATCATGGAGGCCAGTTCACCTTCTCATGTGTTTTCTGTTGTCAACTCCATTCAATCACTATATTTTCAATAATAGAGACCTTCTTTATTTACAAAGTTTTCTGCTGAAAATTTGCTGTATGTGGGAAAAGGGTTAAAAATTGACCTACCAATTTCACTTGGTTCTGATGATCCTTCACCCTCCACCCGAAGACTGGATCCTCCTGCAACTTCATTGACTCCTTTTCCTTTTTTCTTTCCATTCCTTTTCTTTGGCTTACCAAGAGGTTGTTCTCCTTCTGCCCCACCACCTTCTGTTATCATTTACACCATTAGTTCAAATTATATTCTTAAAACATATTTTTCAAAGTTCAATCATATGCCAGTAAATACTCAGTTCCTTTAACCATTTCCCACATACAACACATTTGCAGTGGACATTTAATCCTTTCCCAAATACAAATGCTTTCTGATTGTATTCCTCTTGGTCTGAAAGGATTTCTTTGGCTTTTATTATAAAACCTTGCTTCATCAGTTTGACATTACTGGGAGGGGTATCAATCCATGTGACCCGACTTCAAAATGAGGCTCAGACATTCATTCTTTGTAATTAATGTAGAATAAGTTAATCAATTCACAAGTACTTGTACTCATAATTGTACTCATAATTTAAGACAAGTACTCAGTAACGCTGAGTACTTGAACATTTGTACTCGAGTAAGTATTAGTACAACTATGTGTACAAGTAGCACATCCCTGGTTGTTAGAAAGCCAGGACACACATATCATAAGTGAACTTATCAATCAATTAGTCTCCAAATGTTTAGTTTTTGATATTTCAAAAAATACTCTTACATGCAATATGATTAAGGCATACTTTCAATATTATTTGCACAAAGAGATCTACATAAATTCCATTTATTAGAAACACGCATTGATCAATATCAAAACTGAAAATGAAATAGTTTTAATTTGTTAGTGGAAATTTCCTGGAGAGCAGGTTTTCATTTGGAAAAATGAAGCAAGAATATTTTTTTTTCGAACAAAGAGAAATCATGCAATGGATGACTTTCTCACACCAATTAGCTGACACTTATTCTCATAATAGATAAAGTTGAGCAAATTCTCGCTTTCCTTCATTGTTTTCAAAAGTATACATAACCTACAACAATCCAAAGCATCTGAGAAAAATGTTGAAAAAATAAAGCCAACATACCTTTTTTCTCGAAATCCTTTCCTCCAGATTTGTTTGCACTTTTCCCTTTTCCACCAATATTTCCAGTTGGAGTTCCTGACCTTAACGTTGTTGCGCCAGACTTAGCCTTTGGAGATCCTGACCTGGAACCTCCTGTGGCATCTTGAGATGAACCCTGACATTGACCTTTAGTGCTTGGTACTTGAGAACTGGTAACAGAAGCAGATGGTGGTGTTGAAGAAGTTGTTGATTCTCCAGAGGCTGTTGAACTCTGTGATGAAGTAGTGCTTAAAGAAGTCGAAGATGCTGCTGATGTTACAGAAGTTGAAACTGAACTATGTACAGTAGTTGAATTTGAAGCTGTTGTTAATGTCCTGGTTGAACCCTGTGCTGATGCAGAAGTAGTTGCTGTTTGAACAACATTGGTTTGTTGTGTAGAAGCTACAGAGAAAAAACGTATAACATTGAGGTTCAATAGAAGAATAGATATGAGTTTAGAGAAAGTTTAGAACATGATCAATCTGCATATATACAAGCAACCTAATAATTGCCTGATAGTTATGGTTATAATAACAAGAGTTGTCATAGGATAGCATACACTATCCAAAGTGCATGTGTGATTAATTACAAAAGTAATATAACAAAATTATGAATGCATTCTTGTAAGTCTTACCACAAATGGGGAAATTGAGGAAGATGAATTTCACTGTAGGATTTGGATTTAAGTGTGGGAAACGTCTCAGGACATCTATCACTCTAAGGTATCTTTATCCGGTGAGTAATCATTATGTTAAAAAGTTCCCATACAAATTAAAGCCGAGAGACAATATGTCATACTATTTTAACAACAAATACGCAGCATACCACTTTTGAATATTTCTAGGCAAAAACACATAAATCTCTCTCTCTATATAGATATAAAGATAGAATTACTCAAACAAGAGGGCCATGATGGCCCTATATCGCTCACCTGCTTTAATAGAACTTCAAAGTTTTTACTTTATACATATAAAGAAAACAAGCAATCCCCTTGGTGGCCATGTTTTTCAACGGATCAAAATAAATTGAACAGCCTTTGCAGAGGGTCAAATGAACATTTGTGCTAATATCTTTTTCCAAATCGGGCCAATGATTTAGTACAAGGAGATGTTTTTAAGTTTTCACTATATTGCATATAATGAAAACAAGTCCCGCCCCCCTGGCGGCCATATCTTTCATCAGATTGGAATATTTTCTACAATCTTGGTAGAGGAAAATTTGTACCAAATCATTTTTAAATATGGAAGGTACTTTTAGACAAGAATTTTTTGTAAGTTTTTACAATGCACTTACTAGGAAAACATGGCGGTCATGTTTTTCAATGAATCGGATTAATTTGAACAACAATGCTAGAAGGTCCCACAGGGAACATTTGTGAAAAAATATTATTAAATCGGGCTGGTACTTTTAGAAAAGAAGATTTTTTAAGTTTTAACAATGCACATCTAAGGAAAACAAGCTTCACCATGTTTTCATGTAGGCCATGTTTTTAAATGGATCAGAACTATTTGAACAATCTTTGTAGAGAGTGCCCCAAGGAACAAGTGTAAATCTGAATTAACAAACCTGGTGCTGTACTTTCTGCTCGCTCTTCCTGGTCTAGAATCCACACCATGGCTTGTTCAGCATTCACAGAATTATTTCCTGTAAGGAAAGGTAAATAATTGAAAACAACGTTTACATGACTACTCATTTCTACAGCATTTAACCCCCTTTCCTACATACAATACATCTGCAACAGAGGATTTTGGAAACATGTGGACACATTTATAGAAAATCCCTGTACATGAAGGTATATTGACTGCAAAAAATTGAAAACATTGTGGCAAAAGGAGATATTGCTCGTTTTGAGCAATTTCTCTTTTTGTCACAATAATTTAAAAAGACGCCTGCTGCAGAGGCATCAAAAAGCGTCTATATGTGGGAAGGGGTTAAGTAATATTTCAATTTACCAGAGCATCAGTCATGTAAGTATCTTCTAACCTGTAAGTATTACGTTTAAACTTTGTGAAACAAGTTGTTACAACTAATATAGATCGCTATGGGTGCTTCCTGTATGCAAAACCGATCAGGTTCTCTTGAACTTAAAATCAGCACTATTCCTCCTTTTACCGAATGCAGCAGTTTCTGATGCCTCTGTAGTAGACAAGTTTGAAAACATTGTGGTAAAAAGAAAAATTGCTCATAATGAGCTACTTCTCCTTTTGTCACAATGTTTTGAACTATTTCAAAAAGCGTTCTTTCAATTTTACAGTTGGTCACAAAGACTTTGTCAATCTTCTGTTAAGTGAAGGAACTAATAGGGAATCATACTCAAGGCATGTCAGTTAAAGGCCCTGTATTTTACTGACAATGTAATCGCAGTTTGACAAGTCACTCTAAGTGTTAATATAGAGGAAATTACTACTTTGATTGAAATTATAACTAACCTGTATTTCTTCTGACTGCTAAGATAGCTTCTTCCACTCTCTCCCTAGAATATCCCATTTCTAACAACACTAAAGCTGCAGGGGTGGTCAAAGGATCTTGAGGCGTATTTGATGTTGCAGCTGTTATTTAAACAGGATTGTGTTGAGAGTTTTAAATATGGGGCTTTTATCATTATCTAAAAATACTTATTTGACCTGCAAAACCTTTGTTGTGGGTACGCAAAAGAACTTTCTATGATGTAGAACTTGATTAGCACTTTTGGGTTAATCTAAGAGCCGAAAAGTATTTAGGCCTAGTATGAATTGAGGCTTTAATAGGAATTTGATCACTTTAAATTTAAGATTGTTTATCTATTCTATTTCCTAAAGAATGGATTAGATATACAAGCGTTTAACATTTCAACCTTGAGTGCAAAGGATGGAATAATCAATCATCCGATTTCAATATTTTCTTTTTAATTTAATAAACAAAATAGGATTATTATATAGGATATTTTTATGTTAGAAGAGTGGAAATATAAATATCAAGTAACGATTCAAGTCATATCTAAGCAAAGTACACCTAACCTTAGAACATGTTCATATGAAAGGAAATCCCTGAAACATCTATCTTAAAATTGCTAGTCCGTAATGCTCTTTCAAAATGTCTTCAATTTCAACCGAAGAGTTTGTGTTTTTTAGACCTTGGTCACAAACTTATCTAATTTAGAAGAACAAGACTTTTATTGCAAAATGTCCACTGGGTAATACTTTGATAACTAGTGGCTACTTCACTTCATTCACAGAGACAATTGTATATATCATTATGAGATTTACCTTGTCTTCTCTGCTGTTGTTGTTGTTGTTGCTGTCTTCGCCTCTGTTCTGTCACCTATGAATATATATATGGAAATAACACTTTTTGGCCTGGGTCCTTAGCCCCTGGTCATAGTAGTAATACCATTTTTTCGGAGTTGGCAGCATGCCAATTGCTGTTAGCACCAAACAAAGCGAGAAAAATGCGCGAGAAAAATAGTTCATCATGAATTCAACAAAACTGCATTTAAAAGGTTAGGCCCATGCCCGACTCCCACACCCGACGACACACCGACCCGGTCGGGCATCATATATATCTGGCGAGCGCCGGGCTAGATTCGCCGCTCAGAGCCCGGCTGGACATCGGTCAGACAATAAACGGTAGTAGGCGGCGTCTGGCCGACCATCCAATGTGTCTCGTAGGTTATAAAAGCCGGATCATCGCATCATTAATTAGATTCAAGTCGCGCTCTTCGTAGAAGCAATTTAACACACAGTTTATCACAAAAGTGTCAGAGTAACAGTACTACAAGACGCCCTATAAAATAAGGGAGGACTGAAGGAAAAGTAGAGGGCAGTACCCACAAGAGAGGGAGAGTGGCAGTAAAGGGAGAATGAGACCTCTCCTCTTCAGCCACCAATGCGCCTATAACTAAATTGTAGAGGTAGCGTGCAAACGCAAACATCTTCCTCAATCGTGCTGTGCAGGTGCCCGCAAGTGCTGTGGAGGTATCAAGAGCATTTTCATTAGAATGCTTGTCTTAATGATATCTAAGTCAAGTTCGAATATGGATCATATTGGGTCAGAAACTAGGTCACTAGGCCAAATTGAAGGGAAATAATGTTAACACAATGGAGGCTGCATTTTTAACTTGATCATTGAAACTGTATCAGAATGTTTGTCTTGATGATTTGTAGGCCAAGTTTGAATATTGGTCATGTCTGTTAAAAAACTAGTTCACTATGCGACATTGAAGGAAAATCTTATCAACACTGTAGAGGCTAAGTTTTTTTAAAATTTGGTCAGAATGTTTATCTTAATGATATCTAGTCCATGTTCGAATACTGGTCATATCTGGTGAACAAAAATAGGTCACTAGGCCAAATGAAGGAAAATCTTGATAACACACTGGATGTTGCATTTTTAATCTTTGTTAGAATAATTGTCTTGATGGTTTTTGCATATTTTAAACACTTTCTCCAAGTCTAGTACATGGTTTAGAGAACTTTTTCAACTTGATGGAATTCGGTTTAACATTGACATATTTCTCAATATAAGCAGAAACTTCAAAATAGTCTGCCTAAACCTGCTGTTAAATTTCCCTTTGATTCTTCATGTCTTAAATGTGTATACTTGTGAGCTCTTACACTCAGGTGAGCGATATAGTGCCAACAAAGTTTATCTGTTTTTAAATTGGCAGTTTAATAAAATTTACTATTTTTAACATGATCTTTCAACTTCTTGACAATAAATACATAAACATAAGCTGCAATTGTTGTTTCCTTTCACATTTCCCCTACTTCTTCAACCTTCCAGCAGCCCCCAGGCCGCCATCACCGCAGTGCTTTGATTATAAGTCTAATAGGTTGACATGCTTAAGTTATTGTTCAAAATTGCAATCAATTTACGCAGTACCATGGAATGTATTTGTTTATAAATTATTTTGCCCTATCTATTATTTGGACGCATCTGTTGCAGACATTGTTTTAATACATTGATGACAAAGGAAAAAATGGGCAATTATCCCTTTTCACTAACCCTTTACTACAACGCGACTAATTTTGATACCTCTGCTTATGATGAGCACTTTCTCATTCTTGTTCCAATGTTTTCAAATCTAATAAATGATTAAACTTTTATTTATAGAGGTATACATTTTCAACTAGATCTTTTTAAAATTGTCTGCTGCAGATTTGTTGTATTTGAGAGAGGGACAGACGCTATCTGACGCTTCTGCTCATGATCTGCACTTTCTCATTCTTGTTCCAATGTTTGAAACTCTATCCAATGATTCAACTTTCATTTTTAGACGTTTACCATATTTTCATCCAGATCCTTTTAAATTTGTCTGCTGCAGATTTGTTGTATGTGGAAAAGGGATAACAATACTTTCATGCAATCCTTTCCCACATATAGACGCTATCAGATGCCTCTGTAGGAGACGACTTTTGAAATACTGAGACAAAAGGAGTAATTGCTCATCATGAACAATGTCTCCTTTTGTCAGAATGTTTCTAACTATATTCAATAGTTCTACATTCACTAATAGAAATGTTTCCTATTTGTGCTAAGAAATCATCAAAGTCATTTGCTGCAGATTTGTTGTATGTGGGAAAGAGTTTTCTGTTTTCTTGCCTCAATGTTTTTCAAACAGTGATTACTTACATGTTGTTCTTGTCGTCTCATCACAGCCTGGATGTATCTTGTACCTTTTAGTTTATTCATATACTCACACCTAGGGTACCATCTTGTATGTTCTAAACATGGATCGTCGCCTGAAACATGAGGTCTGGCAAGGTCAAACTAGGGTAACTGGTCACCTTTGTTAAACAGCCAACTTGTATAAAGCAGCCTCTTCAGGATTGGCCAAAACAACATTATCATTTTTATTTGACTTGTATTAAGCAGCAAGTTATTGATTAACAATAACAAAATTGTCTTCTTTATTTGACTTGTAATTTCTGTTCTTTCTTTTATTTGTGTTTTTGTCAATATCAACAGTACTACTGTTCCATTTATACTGACACCAGTCCTCCAGTTGTAATGCTAACCCCACAACGCTGAGCGCCAAGGAGGGCAGCCATTACTTACATTTTAAAAGTCTTTTGTATGACCCGGCCAAGGATCAAACTAGCAACCATATGCACCAAAGGCGGATGCTCTTCCACTTCACCACCAAGGGACTGACTTGTATCAAGTTTGTACTTGAAGATTAACCAAAACAAAATTTCTTCTTTATTTGACTTGTATTAAGCAGCCACATCTTGACTAACCCTATGGTGGCTGTCTAAGACAAGTTTGGCTGTGATCATTATAGGCTAAGGATACCTTAAACCTTTCCTACACAACAAATTTGCAGCAGATGACTTTGAAATTACCCAGGCAAAAATATGAAAAAAATGTCTATAAATGAATATTTGATTACCGAATATAGTTGAACACATTGTGGCAACAGGAGAAACTACTGATTATGAGCAAATTTCTACTTGTTCACGCTTTTTTTCAAAAGACATCTGCTGCATCTATACATGTGTCAAAAATGTGTTCACTAGTTGAAAAGGGTTAAATCCCTTTTTCTCTTTTAACCTTTTGCCACATACAGTCGCTTTCTGACAGTTGAACAGACGCAGAAGATGATCTGAACCTACTTTGTTCAAAAATGCCTACTTGTACCTTTTTTCATGCACTGATTCATATTACTCTTTTGAACTTTACCCTTAGCTCCAACTTTAACCAGGGCTCTAGATAAGGGGCGTTTTTTATGTCATCCAATACCTATATTTTTGATACTGAAAAGAATCGTTACAGTGAGACGATTCCTTTGATTTAATACCAACAACATAGTTTTTAACGAGTGCTACGAAAGATATCTTGGATGAAGTCGTGTTTACTCATCATTATTGAGTCTACTGTAATCAATAGCCAAGTCTGAACTCAACAAGAGCATTTATATCCCTTCAAAAAATAATTGTAAATTTGGTCCTGGATGTCATTCCCAACACAGGATCTTCAAACATTATTGCAAAAGCCTCCTATGTTAGATCTGCACGAGAAACAATGTACTTGCTCGATCAAAGTTACAACTGATATATCTATATAAACTTACCTGATTCCCAGTTTCTAAGGCCACCTCCACACGCAAAACATCTGGTGAAGTCAGCAACTCCTTTGAATTAAACACATTTGGGTTATCTTTCAAACTATCAATACCACTTTTAAATACAAAACTAATAATGAAAAAAAAGAAATCAAAAACATTGTGGCCATAACAAAATATCATTAACGGGAGCGCCAAATGTCACAAAAATCGGTATAATTGGTTGTGCGTCAGGCAAATTTAGAGAGCGGACACTGTTAATACAGTTTTGGCCATTTCGAGGGACATAAGTGTGGAGTGACTAAGATAACGTGGTTAGTTATAGAACTACAAAGACATTCTGCCCATCACCATATTGTCTAAATTTGGTGATGATCAAATAAAATGAACAATACGGCTAGTTAGCAACTTATCCAAGATATTATGCTAATACACATTCTGACCAAATTTGATGATGATTGGACAAAGGCTTCTAAAGTTATTTAGCTGACAACATACTGGACGCCGCCCGACCGCCTGCCCGTACGCAGCAGGTAGCCTATAATACGATCCATTTTTGCAAAACGGGTGTATAAAAAGTAAATAATGTTCAAAAGTTTACCCGGACTGTGACTTGTTGGCAATCATTGTAGAATTATCGCACACCGGCCCTGATCTACACTGGTCCTAAATGCCTAATGTCTGATTGTCATTGCTCATATACTCTGTGTTGTCAGGTAATGTTTCAACTTTACAAACCTGCATAGAAGAAGCCAGCCTCCGCCATTTTTCTGGGTGTTTGATCAAGATAGCTAGGCCACATGGCAGTAAATGAAGCTGACCTAGAATCTATAGATGTGTACTCGCTGTGTTTGGGAGTCATGACCACGACCTGCTGTGGGTCATTCAGTCCAGAAACTGTGCTGTCACTCTGCTCGCCTGTTAGGCCAGATATACTTGAAGTAGCTGATGTACCTGCTACATTGTATATATAATAAAACATATCTTTTAAGCTTGAGAGACAAATAGAGTTTTAACCCCTTTTCCAAAATATAGCAAATTCAAAATACTTAAAAGCAAACCTCAAAACCCATCCCTTGATACACATTAATGCAAACTCAAGTTTCCTAATCCATTCCAACGTACTATAAATCTGCAGCAAATGACTTTGAAAATATCAAGACCAAAATAGGTAAAATCCTTATAAATAAAAACATTTTGACGAAAAGAGAAATTGCTCATTTTGACATTTCTTCATTTTAAATTTAAAAAACATTTAGAGGACTAGAAAACTGCCAAATCTACACGATAAATAATAAGTGGAAGGGATATTGTAACTTTGCTAAAAAATTTTGACAGAAAACATTTTTTACTTTATTTGCATCTTGTAATAATACAACTACTCAGCAAATAGCATAAGAAATGTGTTCAAAACATCAAAATCTACGGAATTCTCAAAGTTCAGGGGCAATAACATTTAATTCAGTTTCAATCTGTATCTTCTTATGATAAAATCTCATTAAAATAAGACCAAAATACTTTGCTGTGCGTATATTGGATCTGATGGCACTTCATAAAAGGTCGTCTCATTTTGTCCCTAAAATATTCATGAGCAGGTGCTATTTTTATTCAATCCAATACAATCACATGATAGTTTGATACAACCAATGCTTGGTTCTGCTATCTAAATGGATTCTGAACAATTAAAACACCCAGTTCAGTCATCACAGCTTCACTATCTTATTTATTTTTATGTGTTGTCTCCCCTGTTGATACCTAACAACTTTGTAACGACCTGTTGAAGGTAGTCATCGTATCTTTATAAGCATTTCAACTGCACGAAAGTTTAAGCCTGGTTTTAATGATGAGTTTTCTGTCTACGGATTACCCTTGCTTTACACAGGACTAATCTAATTGATTGATTGTTTGGTGTTCAATGCCGCTTTCATCAATTGTTCAGTTATATCACTGTGTTTCCTAGGTAAATTACCAGTACTACTGTTCCATTTATCCTGACACCAGCCAGTCAGTCGTAATGCTAACCCCGCAACCCTGAGCGCCAAGAAGGGCACCCACTGTTTTCATTTTTAAAGTCTTTGGTATGACCAGACCAGGGATCAATCCCATGACCTCCCGCACCTGAGGCGGATGCTCTACCACTACACCACCGAGGGTAAGTCTTAAAACAAGATGTCAAAATCTAAATTGTTCATCTGATTCAGGGTATAGTAGCAAATGTGTAACCGTAATGTTGGATATTTGATCAAGAGTGAGACATAAGAACGTGATTTAAAAGGCATTTTAAGCAGCCTAAAGGTGATAAGTAATACAACATAAATAGAAAGAGTGGATAGCGCCAGTACATTTCAATCAATCAAAACAGCTTGAGCATTTTTTGCAGAGGGTGACATAAGGAACACTCCTGCAAAATTATCTTGAACAAGAAGGTTAACATGAGAATTATATGAAATGTTTGTAACATATCCTCTTTTGGTTAAAATTTGTTCAGTGGTTTACGAAGAGATGTTTGATGAAGTTAAAAGTTTGCACTGGACAGACAGTGAGTGATTAAACAAGAGGGCCATGATGACCCTGGATCGCTCACCTGATTAATTAATTTTTTCTTAAGCTATATAAGCCCCGACCCTGGCGGCCATGGTTTTCGACCAATCAACATGGCTTGACGAAATCTGATAGAAGGTCACTCTAGGCACATATCTACAAAATTATTTGAAAATCCGCCTGACACTTTCGGAGGAGAATTTTTTTTATAAAGTTTTCACTATAGCCATATAAGGCAAAACAGTCTCGCCCTGTTGCGGACATGTTTTTCCACCAATCAACATGGCTTGAAGGAATCTGATAGAGGGTTACTTAAGGAACATTTCTACGAAATTATTTGATAATTCGCCTGACACTTTCGGAGGAGAAGATTTTTAAAGTTTTCACTATAGCCATATAAGGCAAAGTAGCCCCGCCCCCTGGTGACCATGTTTTTCGAGCAATCACTATGGCTTAAAGGAATCTGATAGAAGGTCACTTAAGGAAAATTTCTACAAAATTATTTGAAAATCAGCCTGACATTTTCGGAGAAGATTTTTTTTAGTGTTCTCTATAGCCATATAATGCAAAACAGCACGCCCCCTGGCGGTCAGGTTTTTTGACCAATAAACATAGCTTGAAGACATCTGATAGAGGGTCATCCAAGTATCATTTCTACAAGAATATTTGAAAATCGGCAAACCAGTTTGGGAGAAGAAGAATTTTAAAGTATTTTTTTGTTTGGTTGCCTCGGTAACCAGAATTCTACATGAATCCCAAAAAATTGAAGGAATTCTGATGAGGTCATTGAGAGGATGCTTTCTGTGAAGTTTCATCCCAATTGACACACTGGTTACTGAGGAGAAGATGTTGATGCACGCCGCACACCGCACGCCCTTTCCCACATACAACAAATCTGTAGCAGACGACATTTGAAAACATCTAGGCATAAATATGCAAAATTTCAGTACATGAGAGTATAATATTGCAAAGAGTTGAAAACAATGTTTTCAAAAGTCGTCTGCTGCAGAAGCTTCAGAAAGCATCTATAAGTGGGAAAGGATTAACACAATGAATAAAAGAATCAAGCTCATAGTCAATGCCGAATTAATGGGAGGAAATTTGACTGGTTGTATCAAAACCGCAAGGATATGTAAAATTTAACTAAAGGCAGGACTAGAGATTTCATCCATTACCTTTGCCATTCATACAGCTGATGACACATACAATCCAAAGTTAGGAAAAACCATGCATATAATTGTACAACAAATCTCCATGTTTTGTTTACAAGCAGAAACTATTAGGTCTTGAATGCTAAATTGCCCCCTCAACTGTTTCTTTGGAGATAGACAGCAGAGAGTAATTATAAAATATGCAAAAAAAAAAAAAAAACTCCCTTGAAAATCTGTGACATACCAGAAGTTAATACAAACGCACCATTACCCTGAGTTCTTTCACGCACTTTGTCAGCACCACTCGGGTCTTGTCTTGATATAGCACTGGATTGTGACCTCGATACTGAAACACAGAATAACATAGACTATTCAGCCCTTTTTTCCCATTGTAACCAGTGTTATATGCCCATAAGCCATTTCCCACATAAATCTACAGCAGACGACATTGGAATCTTCTATATGTATTTGAAACAAGACCTTAACCAAACTGTGATGCCGACGCCGAGGTGAGTAATATAGCTCTCATATACTCTGAAATGTTGGTCTAAAAATGCAATTTGAATGTCGCCTGCTGCAGAATTTTCCAAAATATTGATAACTCATTACCATAAATCTTAACTCCTTGCACTCTCATAATGCATCGTCTTTCAGACTGTTCCACAACAATTACAGTTGAAGATATTTAACCCATTACTTCACACAGACGACATTTAACACCTGCTATTATTAAAAATGACTTTTAAAAACGTTGCAGTAATAGGTGAAATTACCTCAAAACCAGCAATTTCACCTTCTATTGCAATATTTTCAATTCTTTATCAATATAAATCTTCCAGTTTTCTAGATTGTTGAAATTGTTTGCATGATGATTGTTAAGCAGACGACCTTTGAAAAGTCATGTGAAGTAATGGGTTAAATTGTGACATATGAACACAGAGCTTACACAGGGTGAAGAAAAATACCTCACATTAGGCAACTTTTTTCTTGTATAAGTAACTGTTAACTTTGCATTTTTCAGCAGTTACTCCCTTTCAATTCGAAAAAGTTTTAAAAGACAGCTGCTGCATGGGCATAACACTTTGTCCCAATCAGGATATCATTTAAGTTGTTTTATCCAAGAAAGGTTTAATTGATATTAACCGTTTTCATTAGTGCTAGCTCCCGTAGCTGTGTTGTTGGTATCTGGGCCCAAATCTGATCTGCCTGGTGATCCTGTACTCGACTGACCAAATACAGCACCTTGTACTGAGGTACTGGGGGATGACCGGTTGTACTCAGAATTAAATCGGTCTTCTGTTGGTTGCGTGGGGAAACCTTCTGGTACCTGTTATAAGCAAGAGTATCATTGGAACCAATTTTCACACCCTCACATTTTCTCTGCTGCAGAGCCGTCAGCAACCATCTATATGTGGGAACGGGTTAATTAAAGATGGCTATCAAACATCTCAACTTCAACTATTGTAAACAAAGGACTATAAGTCTATAACCCTTGAAATTACTCTTAAATCACATATTTAAGAACTAGGTAATGGATTTAGCTATATTCTAGGAAAGTGATAGGGCTTAGTCCCAAAAGCACAGTAACTTTGTTAAGTATGGTCTCCATAAGTATGACAGCTAAACCCTTTGCGAAGCTCAATCAAGTTTTGAAAAAAATGAAGCCTTTCAGCAGACAGTTTCTGTTAATCATATGGAAAAGAGCGACTTGCAAACAAATCTGCAGATGGCATATCACAGGTCTTATTAAGCCTTATCCACATACTGACACTTTCGGACGCTTCTGCAGCAGATTACTTTTGAAATCATTGTGTCAAAAGAAAATATTGCTCATTATGAGCAATTTCTGCTTTTGTCACAATATGTTGAACTCTATAAATAATTAACCATTCTTTATAGACGGAGGGTTTCCATGTTATTAAAGTCGTCTTCTAGAGATTTGTTGAATGTGGGAAAGGGTTAAAAATTTACCTGTATAAATTAACCATTGAGCAATACAATGCAAACAAATAAACCTTTTGATATTTGCTATTAGTGTAGATCAAGACAAGCCTAAATACCTATGCAGTCTGATCTGGTTACAACTTGTTGGCAAATTAGTCTATTACGCAGTTTAATTAAAATAAAGTTAGGTTGAAAGCAGACATATCTTTTTTACTTTTGTACTTGTAAAATAGATCCAGACTATATATTTGCCACTAATGTAGATCCTGACCCGCCTGAATAACTATGCAGTCTAACCAGGTTCTAAGTTGTTGGCAAATTAGTCTAATAAGCAGTTGAAAGTTAATGATGATGGAATGGAAGCACAGACAGCTCCTAAAAACTCTAGAAAAGGTGAGTATTTCAAATACAAAAATCCTTATATGATCCTCAAACCCTATATAGTGTGGGTTTTAAAAAGAATTGTCTCAGTGAGACGATTCTTTTGAGTACATACAACACAGGGTTTAGTTCAGTCATGAAAGAGATATTGTTAGGAAAATACTAATTTACTCCTCCTTATCTAGTCCTCTGTTGATTGGCGCTCATTCACTCACCATATCTCTGATATTTATTCTCTCCAGTGTACTCGTTACGTTTGTTACAGATGCAGTAGTCTGTTGCGTTTCTTTTACCTGCGGCACTTCAACTGTGGCTTGAGGTGTCGCTCTGTCTGAACCACTAGCAATGGATACACTTTGAGACGTGGGTTCATCGTTGCGGACCAATGGACAGTTTGGTGAAAGCCTTCTATGTTTATCTTCAATACTGTCAAAGTATTCCCAGTTAGTATACAACAAATCACAAGCATAGCAGCGAGTGGCAAGTGGTCCATGTTCAGGGTCGTGGTAAAAACCGTGTTTAGCTAACTGAATAGCACTACCGGCTCCTGTATATGATCTCAAAGATGAAAGACGAATCCATTCGTAATTCATAGATTCCTCACGACTTATTGGACCTTGCTCCACCCTCTGGAAATAGTCATGAAGTCCCGGCAAAACTCCAAGTTCCAATTGTAATGGATCAGGCCGAAAGTAACTCCAACTTCTCAAATTTTGCATGAATTTATCACTCCTTAATTCACTGTTCAAAGCATCTAAGCTTTTTAATAACTGGTTTTCTTTGTTTAGAACCTTCTTTTCAAGTTGCTTCCTGTTTAACTTATTCAACATCATTGCCTCTTTTAAATTGTTCCGAAGATCCTTTAAATTAGATGTAAGAGATATTACAGTCTCCATAGAGATGCATATATTGCTTAGAGAACTTATCAATGTTATGGCTATTTCATACCTATCGTTTCGTTGGAAAAGCACACTGTCATCTCTTTCTGGTGCAGAACTCCTTGGAATGCACACACTGCAAACTGGATTTGTGTGGAGTAACTTTCTATTGCATGATTTACATGACAATCTTTTCCTGCGACTCCTACTTTTCCCATACATAGCTGGGCCCTCTCTTTTTAAAACAAATGTTTTACGTTGGTTTGACAATTTTCTATTAAATTTCTTGACCAAAGACCTCACAACTCTGGGCATACAACCTTCTCTATTGACATCAGGATTGATTTTTACAATTTTACAATTTTCTGTTGCTGTGTTTAACAAAGAACTACTGTGTTTTTTCAGAAAAAACTTCTGTTGGTCATCTTTGTTCTCTATTTCTTCTTCCTCCCTGTTGTCTTCAATTTGTATTGTCATTTCTACATTTTCCACATTTCTTGACTGTTCATTTAATGATGCATGGTGACATATTTTATCCTCAACTTCATTGGGCTCAATTGCTGCATATTCCTTTTCTGGAATCCCATGAGAATGGTCAATTTCATGCTCTATTTGTTCCATTGAGTGATCAATCCCATCTTTGCAATTGGTAATATCATTGTTTACATACAGGAATTCACAACTGTTTTTGTTGTTGTTGTCAAAAGATTCATTAAAATGTGTAACCTTTGTGCTTCCAATAGGAATCACCCTTCTGCTACTTATTCTGTGCTTAAACTCATTTTCTTCTGATTCATGGGTCAAATATGTCAATTCATTATCAATTGATATCACAGAATCCATAGAGGTGCATATACTGCTGAGAGAACTTATCAATGTTATGGCTATTTCATACTTATCGTTTTGTTGGGAAAGCACACTGTCATCTCTTTCTGGTGCTGGACTCCTTGGAATGCACCTACTGCACACTAGAGTTGTGTGGTGAAACTTTCTATGGCAAGATTTGTATGACATTCTTTTCCTGTAAATCCTACTTTTCCCAAACATAGCTGCCCCCTCTCTTTTAACAACTTTTGTTTTTCGTTGGTTTGACAATTTGATATTAAATTTCTTGACTAAAGATCTCAAAACTCTGGGGCTATAACCTTCTCTATTGAGATGAGAATCGGTAAACAATCTTTTGTTAGCAAATGTTTCTACAATTGTACATCCTTTACTGCCCTTTGAATTTATTTCTTCAGATGAATTCCCATTTTGACATTTGTCAGTATGAATGATATTTCTGTCAAGAGGTACTTCGTCTATTTTAATGACCAATACCTCTTGTTTATTTGATATAGTGTCATCTTGTTTTCCACAAATCATCTGGTCTTCTTGATGATTTGAAACAGTTTCTTCGTCACTCTCCGTCAAATATTCATCGTTTCCATATAAAATCATGCTAGCATTTGCTGTGGTACTACTGTTTCTGTTGAATGAGGAAAGCCTAGCACTTGTAATGCATTCCTCTTGTTCAGTAGGTGAGGATATAGGAACCTCAATGTTAAGTATTGTTGTCTGATTGATATGTGTCTGGCCTGTTGGCTTAACCTCATCATCTCTCGGTTGTTGAGGTTTTATCTCAATAATAGTTTTTTTAACAAATGTCTCCTCTTCTCTATCAGACAGATCATTTAATTGAGGAACATCATCCACTCTGGAATTTCTTTCTTCAAAACATTGCAATTGGCTGAAATCAGTGTCAATGATGCGATGATCATTGGTAAAGTTTTCCTCACTTATAGCTGAAGTTAAATCTTGGGAGCTGCTTCCTTCTGATGAAACAATATCTTCTGGGTAACCACTGCTGATCAATGATGTATCATCCTTTTCTATTGAATTTTCGTCTAATTCACTAGCTTTTGGCATTGTCTGAATTTTAAGATCATGTAAAGTTGATGGACAATCATCTGATGTTTCTTTATGAACTTTAAGATCATATAAAGTTGTGGGCCAATGATATGATGTTTCTGTCAGAAATGTTAATGGTTGAACTGAAAAGTCAAGACAATTGTCAAGGTTTGAGCCAGGTAAAGTGTCAGACCAATCAAGTTTTAATGATGATCGAGGGGACAGAACTTTCATATAATCTCTTTGACTGGACAGCGAAATGTTTCCCATTTCGTTTATTGTTAGCAAATGGCTATGATTACTTGTATTTCCTTCAGATCCCTGTGTTGAGGGACAATCTGACATCCCAGTCTTTACTACTCCAGCTTCTTCCTGGACATATTTTAGTTTACTATTATCTGTATCCAAAAGCTGTAAATTTAAAACAATATCTGAACTGTTATATTCCTTTCCTCTACTACTATGTTCATTGTCTGTTCCATAATCTTTTTCTGTAGTGTTACAATCCATTTCAAGGCTGTTCAAATTACCCTCTGTAGCTTCTATGTTTGAGAATGCCTGATTGTCTGATAGAGGGTCTCTATTAAGTTGATCTGCATTTAAACTATGCCTGCTGCTTTCAATAATGGCAACAGTTTTTCCAGTGTTTCCAGTTGCTTGATAATTTCTTGTTCTTCTTAATGTATCATCCAAATATTTCAGGATTTCTTGTGTCATCTGTTTAATATCACGTCTTGCTGTAGAAATGAAATAGTCATCTATATATACCTACACTTTTAGCACTAATCTTATCATTTTGGGCAGGAAAAAACAGCAGCACATTTGTCTAAGACTCATGATGTTGAAACAAATTCTATAAAAAAAAATCTATATTTTATTCTATATAAAATTTCAATAACAAATTATTTACTCTATACATATTCTTATAGAGAAAACATGTCTCGCCCCCTGGTGGCTAAATTTCAACTGATTGGAATAAATAAAAATATCTTTGTAGAGGGTCACCCAAGGAACATTCAGGCCAATTCAGTTTCAAATCAAGCCAGTTCTTTTTAACAGGACAATTCCTAAAGTATTTACTAAATAGAAAACAAGCTCTGCCCCCAATTAATTGAACTCAATTCTTGAAAATGTTGAAAGAGGAACACCCAAGAATCATTCCTGTGAAACTATATTGTAATTGGTCAATTGGTATAGGAGATGTTGTTTGTAGATAAATGTGAAATGGACATATGGACAGTGAGTGACCACAATAGCTCACACAGCACTTCATTTTCAGGTGAGCATAAAAGTTATATAGGTAAAACTAATGAAAAATGAAAATGTCTCTAAGATCAACCACTTATTCTTTTGTTTCATTATCTCTTATGTTATATTTAATCTACGAGAAATATGTCAGGTTGACATAAGTAAGCCCTCACATGCTGCAAAATCCTACCTTGCACAATCTGCAAATCTATGAAATCCAAGGGAAAAGCTCTACTAGTCGTATGCATTGCATAGAAAATTAGTGGAATTGAAGAAATCTACTTGTTTTTAAAAGTTAAGAGGCAATTATCTCTGCTTAAAATAATTTGATAGCATCAAATATAGTGTTACAGGCTGCTGTCCGTCTGTCATAATTGTTTACTGTACAATACGACGGATTCGTAGACAGTCTGGATAGTTGGAACTTAACGACTTTTTATTTTTGTATTCAGTTGTCAAACCTATACCCTGCTATGTGTCTCAGATATGGTGCTATCAAGTCATAAATAAAAAAGAAAGAGTCCAAATTGGATTTTGTAAAAAAGTATGTAAATGGTCAGAGAAAACGGGATGCCACGTTTTGCTTGAAATATTGGCTTAAATGTATACACATGGACATATTAAGATATCCAAAACATTGTTAACAAATGCTTAAACAATTATTATATTGTAGGTAGAAATAAGCTGTATAAGGGACTTTATTTTAATTATGGATTTGGGAATGTTTGGATTAACCAAAAAGAAGTTGGCAATGTATACATACTTCAGATACTCAAACCACGATCTTATGATAGAACTTTGGGAGGCATCTTTTGTTTGGGATAGATATATACTTCAGATTTTGTCCGTTGTGCAGCAAATTCATTATATAAAAATCTGAGATTGCTCTATTTTAAAGAATATTGGCTACGCACTAGAAACATAGATGTTTTCAATGTAATATATTCTCTTTAAATGAAATACAAACAATGTCATGTTATTTCATGTATATAATTATTAATATATGTTTATATGCGTAAACATTGCTTGTATACGGGCCGGAGGCCTAGGTACTTGAACAAATTATTTTAAACATGTATACAGACATTAACATGGTTGATACATGTATTATGACAACTGTGGGGGTCAAAGTTGATGCAAACAGATTATTTAATCCTAAAACTTACTATGATAATCCATATTGCCTTGATGTGCCTTGTTAACACATTATCACAGATTAAGACATGAACCTTGCATATTCAATGCAAAGAACGGTAAATATCGTATTGTCTCATCTTCAAAACATTTTGACTTTTCTTTAAAATCTAAATCAGTGTGTAGGTGTACGTTAAAAGAAAAAAAAACCACCTACTTTTTAACAAAATATGAATAAACTTTAAGAGATTTCACAGTCATGCATGAGTGGTTGATTTCGTAAACAAAAAGGCCACGATGGCCCTGGATCGCTCACCCGAATTATGTAATGTAATTTGCCATGCCAACCACACAGTCAATCACATTAACTTCTTGTGTGGTCAGGTAAGCTAATACAAGAGGCCCAGGAGCGCCAGTATCGCTCCACTGCCACTAGGTAACAATTTAATCTCTAAACAGCCCTGTCCCCTGGTGGACATGTATTTTGACCAATCACCATGGCTTGAAGGAATCTCGTAGAATGTCACAAAAGGAACATTTCTGCAACATTATTTGAAAATCGGCAATATAGTTTGTGAGGAGAAGATTTTTAAAGTTTTCACTAAAGCCAATATACGGTTAACAGCCCCGCCCCCCCCCCCCCCCTTGTCAGCCATATTTTAAGACCAACCAGTCACAAAAGGAACATTTCTTCAAAATTATTTGAAAATCGGCCAGATACTTTCGTCAGAGAAGATTTTTTAAGTTTTCACTATAGCCATTTACGGCAAAACAACCCTGTCCCCTGTTGTCCATTTCTTTGACCAATCAACATGGCTTTAAGGAATCTGATAGAGGGTCACCACAGGAATATTTCTACAACATTATTTGAAAATCGGCCTGACACGTTCGGAGTAGAAGATTTTTAAAGTTTCATTTTATCTCTATAAGGCAAAATAGCCCGCCCCCTGACGGCCATGTTTTTTGACCAATCGACATGGCTTAAAGGAATCTTATAGTGGGTCGTCCAAGAATTATTTCTACATGAGTATTTGAAAATCAGCCAACCAGTTTGGGAGAAGAAGAATTTTAAAATATTCTCATTTGGTTGCTATGGAAACTAAAATTTGAAGGAATTCTGGTGAGGTCATTGAGAGGATGCTTTCTGTGAAGTGTCATCCCAATTGACCCACTGGTTACTGAGGAGAATATGTTGATTCACGACGCCCCGACAGACGCCGGACAAAAGGCGATCACGATAACTCACATTGAGCAGCTAAAAAACCACAGCTCTTAAGCATATCCAAGAGCAGAAAATGTTTTTTGAAAAGCCACAGCAGAAAATATATTTAGAAAACCCACAGCAGAAAATGTCTTTTGAAAAAAGAGTAACAGTTGTTTCTCATGTTGAGTGCAACCTTAGGATAAAGAAATCTCAATGCATTTCGCCTGCTTCCAAGCTCACTCATTTAAACAAACAATGAATATTAAGGTGCGCAAATGACATAAATAGACTGTTCTTATGACAGTATCATTATCTGAAATAAAGCTTTAAACCCCCAAACCCTTAAAAATGCAGAAATTGGTGAATTTGTAATTGTTTATTAACACAACAGTTATTTGAACACACCCCACCTGAAAGGGATTTTAACAGGGTAGAAACAGATAAGTTGTCATGTTTCTTTAACAGTGTTTGTTTGGCTTGTATAGTGCTTTACGCTGCTTCATCAATTTTTCAGCTATATTACGGCTTTTCAATGTTAAGTTACAAGAACTAATGTTACCTTTCTCCTAACATAAGCAAATCAGTCATAATGCTATAGGCTACTAGCCCCACAATCACAAGTGCCAAAGAGGGAATGCAATTGTTACCAATTTTAAAGTATTTTGTATGACCAGCAAGTGATCTCCATGTTATTGTCTGCTGAATAGCACTAGTGTATAAAGAAAATATGTCTTGCCAATTAATTCAAAGTGCGAGATAGACATCCAATAAAAGATCGCTACATGTAACAATTTCAGCAACATATCCTACCTTTGTGCTTTATCCTCTGTTTTCCCATTGTATTTCTTTTCCTTGTTGTCTTGCTACAATGACAACACATACAGTAGAGGGGCAATTCAAATACTTGTGGTATTTTAAACACCAGAATTTTGTTTCATACACTGATAAAAAAATAAACTATGTGTCCAGTTCCATTCACCTGATTTAACAAAAGTAAAATAATTTTTACTCTATATATATATAAATAAAAGCAAAATTAGCCTCCCGCCCTTGATGGCCATGTTTATCAAAGATTAATTTGAACAGTCTTGGTAGAGAGTCAACAGAGGATCCTTTGTGTCAATTTATTTTCAAATCTGGCATATACTTCCAAGAAGATGTTTATGTTTTCACTGCAAAATTTTAGTAGAGGGTTACCCAAGGAATATATAAGCTATATTAGTTTTCAAATCAAACTAGTACTTTTGTACGATAAGATTTGTTAAGCTTTCACTAAATAAACATATAAGAAAAACAAGCTTTGCCCCCAGAGGATCATCCAAGGATCCAAGAATCCTTTTGCCAAATTATTTTCAAATCTTTTACTTTTGTAGAAGAAATCTTTACTATATACATATAAGCAAAACAAGCCCCACCCCCTGACAGCCATGTTTTTCAACAGATCGGAATAATTTGAACAGTCTTACTACAGGTTTACCCAAGAAACACTTGTGTCAAATGATATTTCAATCAGGTCAGTACTTTTGGAAAAGAAAATATTAAATATTTTGTCCATTTCCTCTCTTTCTGCAACCACAGCAAGGAACTTAATACTAAAGAGGACCACTCAACCATAATTCCTACTAAGTTGTCAAAATCCAAACAGCTGTCTCGGAGATGTCATTAGACGAATGGATGTCAGGCCAGCACAATAGCTCAGCATGAGCACTTTGTGCTCAGGTGAGCTAAAAAGGGCTAGTAGACTTAGCAAGTTACAAAGAATGCAAATGGAATGTAAAACAGACATGTTCTCAAGATGCAAGGATTCCTGTTGTGAATTTAAATTCAGGTATGTTGTCATAAAACTTCAAAGATTGCACTATACAGCAGAGCTCCGTAAATTTTGAAATCTCAATCTATCCAGGTTACCTTACATAGATGGTTGTATAACAGTGTCATTGCTCAATTATGTCAATGAAGAAGTACTTTACAAATCATAATTTTCCAAAATTTGCAGACGAACATAACCACTCATGTTTACATTGCTCGTTCGTACTAAAGAAATTTTGACACGTACATCAATATAGTACTTACTAGAAAATGATTGGTTACGCACAAAAGATACAATTCTCTTATTTTCTTCTCTGTTTGTATGGTTAACATAATTTCGTCTACATAAAAATAAACCCTTTACTAAATAAGTATGACTTTGGTGTTTTTAAAATAACATGAATTACACAAGTACGTTTGCCCATGTGAGTCAGTATGGGTCTGTTCAACCCGGTTCTCTTTGTAAACACAATTCGGTTGCCATGCTGGTCATTTGACTTTTTGAATATCGCAAGTAAATTGCGTTGAGCCATTTCAACATTGCATCGAAAGACAACTGAGCTCAAAACTTCTGCCTTATTTATGGACTTTGAAACTCTTTAGCATCAATTCCTATTTATCGTCGGCAATTATTAACTTCAAAAACATTTCCATTAATAAGCAACTTAAATGTAGCACAATAGTTTGAAATAGTTTGAAAATTGCAAACGGTCTGAAAGTAACATGTCAATAAGCCGTTCAGTCCGGAGATGGAACAGACCGATTAACAATTGGGAAGACTGAATAACTCGTAATTAGCAAGCTGCAAACACTTTTAAAGAAGACCTATACCCCATGTAGTATCTATCAAACCGCAGGTAACAATTAGATTACACATGATTGTCATGGTTTATTGGAACGATTATATTGTTTACATTACAGTAAGTGACTCTCTCGAAGGGTTATAGACGTATCAGAAACAAAGACAATGTGTACTAACTAGGATTTTATAGTGTTGTTGTTTACAAAGTGACATAATTATAGCGTAGGTTGTAGCGATATTTATGAAAACATCTGGAACGACTTTTTTACAACTGTTATGATAGGAATCGGTCCGGTGAGTTAAAAATCGGTCCAGACCGGCACATTTTCAGTGTTTGGACGTTGCTATACAGTATAGTTAATAACTTGCACAACCAATCTAGGCAGCCTGGTCTTATGGCTTATTAACTTAACACTAGCTTTCATGACAAATGACATGAGGATTTACGATATTCCAAATTTACATTATCCCTTCCCCACATACAGGAATACGACTTTGAAAGCATCTAGGCAAAACTAGAAAAAATCTCTTTAAATGAAAGGAGCATTCGAAACATAGTTAAAAACATTGTGGCAAAAGGGGAAATTAATCATAATGTAATAACAAGAGGAACATGTTGTTCCTATATCGTTCACCTGATGTAATCAAACTTAACATTTTAAGTTTTTCCCCTAAATGAGTCTATGTAAAACAAGGGACCCCCGGGATGTGGTCTTTTTGAGACCATGTGTATAATTTGAACAATCTTGGTAGAGGTCCACTGGATGATGCTACATACCAACTCTCAAAGGCCAGGGCCCTCTACTTTTAGACAAGAAGATTTTTAAAGTTTTTCCCCTAAATGAGTCTATGTAAAACAAGGTACCCCAGTGGAGAGGTCATTTTGACCCCAGGGCTATAATTTGAACAATCTTGGTAGAGGTTCACTAGATGATGCTACATACCCAATATCAAAGGCATGGGCCCTCTACTTTTAGACAAGAAGATTTTTTAAGTTTTTCCCCTATATGAGTCTATGTAAAACAAGTGACCCCCGGGATGGGGTTATTTTTTATCCCAGGGCTATAATTTGAACAATCTTTGTAGAGGTCCACTAGATGATTTTACAAACCAAATATCAAAGGCCGGACCCTCTACTTTTAGAAAAGTGTTTTTTATAGTTTTGGTTTTCTCTATATGAGTCTATGTAAAACAAGTGACCCACGGTATGGGATCATTTTGACCCCAGGGCTATAATTTGAACAATCTTGGTAGAGGTTCACTAGATGATGCTACATACCCAATATCAAAGGCCTGGGCCCTCTACTTTTAGACAAGAAGATTTTTTAAGTTTTTCCCCTATATGAGTCTATGTAAAACAAGTGACCCCCGGGATGGGGTCATTTTTTATCCCAGGGCTATAATTTGAACAATCTTTGTAGAGGTCTACTAGATGATTTTACAAACCAAATATCAAAGGCCGGACCCTCTACTTTTAGAAAAGTTTTTTTTATAGTTTTGGTTTTCTCTATATGAGTCTATGTAAAACAAGTGACCCACGGTATGGGGTCATTTATGACCCCAGGGCTATAATTTGAACAATCTTGGTAGAGGTTCACTAGATGATGGTACATACCAAATATCAAAGGCATGGGCCTTCTACTTTCAGACAAGAAGATATTTTAAGGTTTGGTTAGTTTCCTCTTTTTTGCTGCCGTGGCAACCAAAGTTATGCATGAAATAGAATTCTTTGAACAAGTTTGAAAGATATCCACCTAAGGAACATTCTCCGACGACGACGGGCGGTGAGCGATCACAAAACCTCACATTGCACTTCGTGCATAGGTGAGCTAAAAAGTGGACTGCTGCAGATGCATCGGGAAAGGGTTAGGGTGAAGCATTGTCAAACAAATGAGCCATGTCTAAATATTTACAGTTAAATATAAACATACTTGTAAAATAGTTCTGGTGTCACTTTTCCAATATCTGAAGAAACAATCCAGTGTCGTCCTTCTGTTGATATACTTCTTAGAATTTTGTGATATAGGAATGAGTATACTGATAATGCTGCTACAGTAATACTATGAAGAATTGCTGTAAAATAATACACAAGATTTAACGCTTTCCTACATAAGGATGCATTCTAACAGCTTTGCAGCAGACGAATTTTGAAAACATTTAGGCACAATAAGAAATTGCTTATAATGATCAATATCTGCTGTGTTTTGAACTTAATCAATAATTGTACTTTCATTTATAGAAATGTTGATATTTTTGCCAAGATGTTTTCAAATTCATCTGCTGCAGATTTCTTGTATGTGGGCAAGGGTTAACACTTTGAAAATGAACTTTGTCATGCAAGTATAAGTCTTCACAACAAACTTTAACAGAAAAATTTATATCCAAATGCTGCTTTAACCTTTTCTCAAATACAAAATATCTGTGTCAGACGACTTCCAAAACATGTAGACCAAAATAATCATCATCTCAATAAATGAATATCAGATTAATCATTTATTAAAGTTGACAACATCATGGCAAAAGGAGATTGTTTTCTTTTGCCCATATGTTTATAAAGTTGTCTATTGTATTTTTGGGTTGGTATTGTCATCAATTTTATTTGAATTTAGCTTTTTCTTCCTGAGGCATATCGAATTTTTAAGAATTCTAGCTATTTAAATGTTCTCCTTTTGCCACATTGTTTTAAACTATATTTAACAATTAATCCCCCATTTACGGACACTGTTCATGTTTTCAAGTCGTCTGCCGATTTGTTGTATGTGAGAAAGGGTTAAATAAGGTTAATTGAGTTAAAGAGAGTTTTTGTTATGACCAAAGTGTTTTACTTACCAAAACAAATTATCCAGGAACTAGAATCTCCTTCAGACTTTATTGGCCTATGGTAAAAAAAAGAAAAATTTCTGAGTTTTATATATAACAAGATAGTACTATGTGGCCTATGTTTTTTGTCAAATTAATACAACTTGATTGATTTTCAACAATTTTTCAGTCATATCACGGCGACCAGTTCACCTACTCATGCATTTCCAGGTTTTCCCACACCAGTACACCACACAACATACTTTCGAAGCAACTGGCTACTTTTCCAATACAACTTGAGGAACCTGATAGAAGGATGACAAACAAATAGTATTTCAATATAGGGCACTTATTTTCAAAGCAGATATTGATATCAAGTTTACAACGTGGGCATATTAGGAATAACAGCCATTTAACCATTTCCAACATACAACAAATCTGCAGCAGACGACTTTGAAAACATGTTGGCAAAAACAGGAAAATTCTCTATAAATGAAAGTATAATAATTGAATAGAGTTGAAAATATTGTGGCAAAAGGAGAAATAACTCGTTTTTAAAAATTAGACATTTCGTTTTTGACATTAAATCATTTCCATGATATAATTTGTAATTTTGCCTAAATGTTCTGTGAAGAAGAGTTTTAAAGTTTTCAATAAAGGCACTAAGCGTTAAACAGTCCCATTCCCTGGTGGTCATATTTTGATTTTACCAATCAACTTAATTTGAAGGAATTTCTTAAAGGGGTAAAGCTAGAAACATTTTAATAAATTGTTTAAATATCGGCCATACATTTCCTTAGGAAAGGATCCTTTAAAAGTTGTTTATCATAAATGGTAAAAAAGCTCTACGCTCTGGCAGCCTTGCGTTTTACCAATCAGCATGACATTTCTACAAAACACGGACCAGTACGTTAGTTTAAACTTATTTATTTTACATCGATGGTGAAACAAGCTTTCAGCTTATATTAATCAAGCTCGATGTATGCTTCCCGTAGACCAGTACTTGCACCGTTTGTGTGGAAAAATTGCAGTCAGAACCCGCTCATCACGGGACTCGAACCCGGAACCTTCGGTAGGAGAGGCCAACGCCTCTACCTCTGCACCACTGTTTTCCAGTATGTTAAGAGATGCAGAATTTCAAAGTTTCTTTAACCATGTAAGACAAAACAGCCCCTACCCCCTGGTGGCTATGTTTTTGCACCATCAACATGTCATGAAGGATTCTGATGGAGGGTTACCCTAGGATCATTTCATTGAAAACAATTGAATATCAGCAACATTGTTTTTGACTAGAACACTTTTAAGGTTTCTTCTTTGGTTTGTCATGACAACCAGTATTTTGCAGGAATCCAATAACTTTGGAGAAAATAAAGAAGAGGAAATTGAGGGGGGATGCTAATAAGCCCAATGATTATGAAGGATAATTTGTATGAAGCCAAAAGCTAATGCATGGACACATGCTCAATGGATAATTCAACAAGACACAAGCTTGGCTGGTGTTTAGCCAGTATTGTTAATAACAATTCACGCAGTGACAAAGGAACAACCATATAAAACATATTACAAAGGGAGGATAATAAATGTTTGTGGTTATATCTGCGTTAAACTTATTTTCGCTAATATGCGCTAATCGATTTCCTTGTGATTACATTTGTAGACATCTGAAAATATGCTACTTTAGCCAAATCTTAATTAAAATTATGTTATTATTATTTATGTAATACTTAACGATGAGATACTGTAAGTGATATGACGCACTTTTCCTAGTTTCCGGTCATGTTATACTACACACGTTATATATATATAGAAATACGTAAAATGTATACTATTAGATCGGATACAAGCATGGTCATGTGATAAAAACCTTATCTTATCTATATAATTCCGTATTCCGTAAATTTAACAAATCGGACTTAATGTCATTGTCTGACATTGTGTAGTAAACAAATACATTCACACAGATTCATTCGCGAGTGAACGGGTACGAAGACAGCAAATAGTTCCATTATTTCATCATTAATTATCATAAAATAAAAAGAAAATTTATTTATTTTGAGTGGATATGGAATATATTTCAACTCGAAGTGATACAATTTTAACATTTTCACTCACACTACGCGCTCTAGAAAATATTCAATTGTATCACTTCTCGATGAGATATATTCCATATCCACTTAAAAAATAAATTAAAATAAATTAAAATATATCATCTATATATTAACCGTGTAACAGTATATAAATATCATATGGCAGCATGTGTGACATTGATATTGTCAACCCGAGAGCAGAATGTCACCCGAGGCGTAAGCCGAGGGTGACATTCTGTTTCGAGGGTTGACAATATCAATGTCACACATGCTGCCATATGATATTTATTTTATTATACCGAACACAATTAAGTGACGTCACTGCTATATGCTGTATGACGTCACTGCAGTATGTGTATAAGGGAGGCAATCACGTCATGATTTAGCTAAAATATTGAAGCAGTTATTTGCCCTTATATGACATTCAAAATATCACTGCGGTCACATGACCTGACAGTCAATTTTCGCTTGGTCACGTGTCAAAAAGGTTGAAAATGTTTCTGTTAGTCATAATATCTCTTTTTCGGGTAATGGAATTTTACCATTGTAGCCAAAAGTGAGGTATAATAATTATAATGCATACCCCCTTGAGTGTTGACAACTTGGTATAAACTAGTCAGGCAAAGTAGTTTATACACATGGCCTCTCGTTAATTAGCTTGTTTGAACAATTTAGCTCATTAATGCCTGTACTAGTACTCTATGACATTATTATGTTATTTGTTTCTGTATTTCACACTTTACGACGGCATGTAACAACAGTTATGTATTACGAAGTAACTTTCCATTGTGTGTGCTTTTGAAGCTGATGTCGCAAATTCATGAATATGTGAACAAAAAATAATGCCGATTTTGGACAAAAATCGCGGAGCATTTACCTTGGAAATTCAAAGTCTTTCACAGTATTAGTTTTGACCTCGGGAATTCGAGATCTCTTACAGCATTCAAGAGTTTTTATTCAGGGTAAGGGTGTACCTTATCACAAACTTATTAAAGACAATCGCTACAGTTTCATCACTTTTTGAAAACATTCAGAATTTTACGAAAATTAGTGTGTTGATAGCATATTACCTTATCTACAGAAATATGAAATAAAAATATGCGGCAAACAGGCTTGGAGAAGTTTCCCGGCCCTTTTTTTCTGTATACTCCATACTTTTGCAAATGTCACTACTGTTTCCTATGTAATATATATATATTTTTTAATTTTTCGAATTTCATTTTCAGTTTTACATCATTTGTTTTACAACACTTCACTCTTTATATAACTAGAAGAATTAAAAGTAAAAATGTAGCCATCACGAAAAAATGATACCATTAAAAATAATTAAATTAAATTCAATGCATAAAAAAATCATTCAATTTTTTTTTCTATGATTCAACATTCATTTTTTTTTTAAATTTGCATTTATATAGTTCAAGCATTACTGTATCAAAATTTAACTTAAAATTATAGGTAATCAGACTACTTTTCAAATAAAATAAATCTTGCATGATCAATCACACCAGGTGTGTTTTGTTTCCATTATCACCAGCCTATGTGGAAAAGCAGACAGTTGCTTGGAAAATATCTTGTGTGGTGTACTGGTGCCGGAAAAGCAGGAAACGAATAAATAGGTGAACTGGTCGCTATGATATGATTGAACAATTGTTGCAACGGTGTTAAACCCTAATCAATCAATTAATTATCACCGTGTGTCCGAAGACCATAACACTTTTAAACTGGTGTTAACGTAATATATACGTTTAGCATGAGAATCGAAAATGACGCGATCGTCTTTAAGTTGATACCTTAAACAATAGGATCAAACAAAAATAGACAAAGGAGAATAACTACAAAATTTGTCAAGAGTTATTATTCTTGCTCAATGGTTTTCTTCAGGTCCCAAACTATTTGTAGGTGTTAAGATAACTGATATAATAAGTTACAAAATTGCCAGGCAATAAATGATGAAATCTCTGCACTTCTGCATACCAGATGTGAAGTTGATACTTTGGAATACAAGAGCATCACCGAAGATACAAGTCCCCTCCTAGTGTTATTTTGTTCAGACGTATTATAGAACTTGTGACCTTGACCTTTGACTCGAACCCATTCAAACTCTAAACAAACCTGTGTATGAATTATATAGGAATTCCATCTAAAAATGAAAGTGCTAGTGTGCTGACGCCGTTTTGTAGACATATTATAGTCAGTGTGACCTTGACACCTGACCAAGGTCGTTAAACGCTAACACCTTCAAGGTCTCTTGACACTTAATCTTTGTACGGAGTATAAAGATATTCCGTCAACAAATGTATTCTTATGAAAAATATAGTTTCTTACCTGTCACGCTTATAATTATTAAAGGGATCCCTTTTTCCGATACAAATATTATCACATGTTCCATCTAAAAAAGCGAACACAAAATATACAGATGGTTTAACACATGAATTTAAGATATGATTGAGAGTATTAACAAAATTTAAAAACCCATTACAATGAATATAATAAACAGACTTAGAAAATGATGGTGGTCACTTTACCATGTGTCTCATTATGCTTCTTACACCAATATTCTTCCCAGGCAACTGGCTAGGTTCACCAATAGACTATAGGTTAGCCCATTAATAGAAGACAAATGATACTATTCACATTAACAATTCTAATCATCTGAGAACCATTGGCCATTGGCCAAACCAGGGTTTAACTACATATTGCCAGGATGTTTTCAAAAGCCCCTTGCTGCAGAGGAGCAAAATATGTCTGAAAATGTGAAACAAATATCAAGACTTTCTGTATTTGTATACAAGACTTTTCTTGTCTTTTGATCAAATGTAAATAAACAGTAAGAATCAACACCGGAAGGGACTGAATTGCAATGATAATTGGGAAATAATTCTGAAAGATTTTAGATTAAGTATAGTCAATCATAGTCATGCATCATGACAAAAACTGTCAAACTAAATAGGCCTGATCATTTGAGAAAGGATCAGACGACATTTTGTGCAAGCCAATTTCATTTAAAATTGTTATTCTGGAAATTTGGCAATCAGGACATCATGTTGTCACGATTAACACAGCTCAACTGTTTATCCTAATGAATACGTCATTGGACAGGAGAATATGGCTTCACTCTCTGCAGTGCTCCAATTTTCGTTCACTAACACCATCTTAGGCATTTGTTTTGTAAACCATTGTAAGTATCGCTTCTTTGTAAAAACTGTAATATATAAGTTACAGTGTTCTTTAAGGATGTTTTGGGGTTAACATTATTCCCCATTCCACACTTCAAGAGGGCCATCATGGCCCTGTATCACTCCCCTGAATTGTGCAATGTGATTTGTCATGACTACCACAATAACTTATGTTCTGTTCAACACATTTTTAAACCAATCATCATGGCTTGAAGGAATCAGTAAACAGGTCACCCAAGGAACATTTCTACATAATTATTTGGAAAGCGGCCAGATTCTTTTGGAGAAGAAGTTTTTACTATATCCATATAAGGCCAAACAGTCCCCCACCCTCTTGCAGCCATGTTTTTTTTTACTAATCAACAATGCTAGAAGAAATCTGATAGAAGGTAACCCAAAACAATATTCCTATAATTTGTTTAGAAATTGGCCTGATACTTTTGGATAAGAAGATTTGAAAAGTTTTCACTAAAGCCATATAACGCAAAACAGCCCTGATTTTGTTACCAATCAGCATGGCTTGAAAATTAATCTGATAGATGTCACCCAAAGTACATTTCTACAACAATAATTTGAAAATATGCCAGCCAGTTCGGGAGGAGAAAATTATTTTAGTTTTTTATTTTGGTTGCCATGGAAACCAGAATTTTGAATGGATAACAGAACAAGAGGCCCGCGAGGGCCAGTATCGCTCCACTTCCATTAGGCAAAATTAAATCACTATAGACACATAAGGCAAGACAGACCTGCCCCCTAGTGGCTATATTTTTCGATCAAGCATCATGGCTTCAGGGAATCTAATAGAGAGTCACACAAGGAATATTTTTACAAAGTTATTTCAAAATCGGCTGGATACTTACGGAGGAGAATATTTTGAAAAATTTCACTATAGGCATAAAACGAAAAACAGGCCCGCTCCCTGGCGACCATGTTTTAATACCAATCACCATGGTTGGAAGAAATTTCATACAGGGTCACCCAAGGATCATTTCTTCCAAATCATTTGAAAATCGGCCTGCCTCTTTCAGAGAAGAAGATTTTTAAAGTTTCACTATAGCCATATACGGCAAAACAGCCCCAACCCTTGGCGGCCATGTTTTTCGACCAATCAACATGGCTGGAAGGAATCTGAAAATACTTTCAGGTGAAGATTTTTTCAATTTTCACTATAGCCATATAAGGCAAAAATAGCCCTCCCCCCTGACAGCCAAGTTCTTTTACAAATCAACATGGCTTAAAGGAATCTAAGAGGGTCACTCAAGAATCATTTCCATCAAATCATTTGGTAATCGGCTTCAAACTTTCTGAGACATTCAGGAGAAGATTTTTTCAATTTTCACTATATCCATATAAGGCAAAAATAAATCTGGCGGGCCATGTTTTTTGACAATCAACATATAACTTGAAGGAATCGCCCAACCATCTTTCGGGCCATATTTTTTAACCAATCAACATATAACTTGAAGGCATCTCTGATAGAGGGTCACCGATGGAACATTTCTACAAAGTTATTAAATTTCGGTTGTCATGGAAACCAGAGTTGTGCATTGATCCCAAAAAATTGAAGGCATTTAAGAGAGGACATTGAGAGTTTCATCCCAATTTGCCAAGTGGTTAGGGAGGAGAAGTAGTTTGAAGCAAAAAGTTGACGCACGCACAATGAAAAATTCGCCATGACATAAGCTTAACTGGCTTTCAGCCAGTGGAGCCAAAAATGAAGGAATTATGGTGAGGTTGCTTTCTATAAAGTTTTATCCTAAGTGATCCAATGGTTACTGCGTGTTCAGGTGAGCCAAATATCAGGCCAATATGTCAGTCAGTGAAAGATGATAGATAACTGATTCAGATGAGCAACTACCAAGGCAGACAACAATGCCATTCTTATGTTAATCAAAAGGGATTAAATTAAAATTCATACTTGATGTCTATCTTGTCAGAATTATACTACCCAAAAAACTTCATACCAGAGTACACAGCCAAATTATATAAGTTTATAATCATTTTATGATTTATTGAAACTTTTACCTTTGGGGCATGTTTTCCTTTGAAAGCATCCTTCAACGAGAACACCTGATTCATTGTCACGCCCACAGTAATAATGTTGTCCTCTGGGGCATGTAGTATTTGCAAAATCAAATAAACACAACTCTCTATACTTTTTTGCTTTTTCTATACTTGGACATTTCAGGACACAAACGGAACAATTTGTGATTGTATTGTCATAAAAATGGTTAATCAATACTTGTCTTGAAGTATTGCTGGAAACATGAGAATCTGAAAAGCATTCCACTGTTCTGAAAGTCAACGAAATTTGGAACAACACAAACACCATGATGAAAATTCTGAAAAGAAACAAGAAAACAGAACGCTGAAAGCAGTTATTTCAAATCAATCAAGAATTTACAAAAATGGTAATAATGGCTGCCCTCCTTAGTACTCAGGATTGTCGGTTTAGCATTACGTTGACTCACTCAGTCACTGACCAACAATATTGGTAATTAACCCAGGAAATGCAGTAATATAACTGAAAAATTGTTGCAAGCTACATACAATACAACACAAACCAATTACTATATGGTTGATTGATTGGAAATTAACTGTTTGCAAGTAGTTTGCCTAGTCTGGTGAAATGCCAAGGTCACTTGGTAACAATCCAGGGGTTGTGAGTTCATTCCCTGGATCTGCCATTCATTCTTACATATGATTGACAAACGTCATTATGATAAGCGTCATTTCTATTTCACCAATGGCCTTAAGAGTCTAAGTGGGGAGTTATCTGGGAATAATGTTGTGTGGAGTAATAGTTTAGGTAAACTGGTCGCCATGATATCACTGAAATATCATTGAAAATGGCATCAAACTCCAACCTATCTACTGGTTTTGCACTCATAATCATGTATTGAAATGTTTTCAACTAGAAATATATATCTACGTTAAGTTGTCTTCTGCGGATTTGTTGTAAGTGGAAAAGGGTTAAGATATATGATTGTAATGATATGTATTAAGTTTAAGATCAGGTCAATACTGACAAGTACTACTAATGATTGACAGACCTTACTGCCCACTCATTTTAAATCAATACCTATTAAACTGCATTTTCGAAGAGTTTGGGTACTTTTTATGGCGTTGACCCTCATCTGTAGACATCTTCAATCTCGAAACTTTGTCTGTTCCTCCTTTTTTCCTTTGAAGTTGGCAAACTGCATCAAAAGGAAATTTAAGTTAGACAAGAGGTCCATGATGGTCACATATCGTTCACTTGATTCAATTTTATTTTTAGGATGTTCTTACTCTATAATAACATATATAAGAACAAGAGCTGTCGCAGCCAAGACAGCATGCTCGACTATTTGGCCATTTGATATTATAGTCAACAGTTGTTCCTGTGCTAGTGGATTGATAGTGTAGTACTATAAATCAAGTTAGATAAGTCTTGTTTGAAAGCATATGCTGTTTGTGAGAAAAGGCCTTTCAATTCAACAAGGGTGATAATTTATAATAAATTCAGTCAGGACGAAGCTGTCAAAGTTCAACTTATTATTCTTTCTTTGGACAAGTTTGAAAGAGGACCGACCGCCCATGAAACATTCCTGTAACATTCATGAAAATTGGCCCTATTGTTTCATATGAGATACATGTTGTTTTTAAAGAAGAAATTGTGGATAGACGGATGACAGACGATGAGTGATCAAAATAACTGCTCCTCTGAGCTAAAAAAGAAATAATCCTTTCCAACATGCAGACGCATTTAGACACATCTGCATAAGAAGACTTTCGAAAAGATTGTGGCAAAAGAAGAAATTCAGGCAGATCTATATAATACTTGACAAACACATATTCTTGTGTTGTCTTACAAGAGCAACATAGACTAAAATAACGTAAAAACTATTCAAGATAAGTTCTTTTTTTGTTTGTTTTAAAACTGAAACAATGAACTACCAAGGATTAACACATTTAATGTTTTTCTCAAATTTATTTTTGTAGGGATAACGTATTTTATGCCCCATTCCTAGTGTCACATTTTGACTGCCACGTTTAGCTACGTTGGGAAACGTGGCTTCAACGTGAGCAAACGTAGAACAACGTGGTTAACACGTGATCAAACATGACAAAACGTGAACTTGGAATTTTAATTTTGGACATATTCAAAATTCGCTGCCGTTTTTCCACAACGTACTACAACGTGACAAAAGCTTGGCGAGAACGTGAAACAACGTAATTAAACGTAGTAAAAATATAACAGAACGTAAACATAGCGCGTCCCGCCGGTTGATACGTTATGTTGCGTTTTTAACACGTTGTGCTGTGCTATGCTACGTTGTGGCCTCGTTGCTCCCACTTTACTCGTGTCGCGTTATGCCGCAATGTGTCACGCTATAATACGATGTAACACGTACGGTGTACAACGTTATGAGCTGCGTTATGCTACGGTGTTCTACTTTGTACGACATTGTGCTACGCTTCTGCTATATTTTGGTACGTTTTGAAACGTTGTGGAACGCTATATATGATACGCTCTGCCGCGTCAAAGATATTAGATGCCATCTGCCAGAGACCAAACATAATTATATACCCTTCCATCTAGGACATCAAATCATTTGTGTTCTTGCTTAAGCCTAAGTGCTCTAAACATCTACCATGGATCTCCAGATGTCGAATGCTGCCCTAGCCCTGGATATGCTGCAAAATGTGTTGCTGCTCCAGAGGGAAGCGGATAGAAGAAGAAGGGGAGAGAGGGCCTCGCGCATCATTTTTTTTTGCAGGGACTGGCTCCGGCGACGCGAGGATTTCGGCCATCACCACCAACTGTTACTCATGGAAGAGCTGAGGAGCGAAGATATGTCCGCCTTGAAGAACTTCCTCAGAGTTGACCTCTCCTATTCAAGGAATTGGTGGACAGACTGACCCCAAGAATAAAGAAGAAGGACAGCTGTTATAGGATACGCTGCCACCTGGTCTGAAAGTTGCGGTCACTCTCCGTCACATTACCACTGGAGACAGCTTCCACTCGCTAATGTACTCCCACAACACTATTTCATACATTGTCGAAGAAGTCTGCGAGGCCATAGTAGTAGATTACTCTGAAGTAATCCTCAACATCCCCACTGCCACAGACGTGTGGCGAGGTGCAGCAGAACTCGTCAACAACAGGAGACAGTTTCCACATATTGTAGGCGCAATGGACGGGAAACATGTGGCCATAAGAAAACCTAGGAAGGGCGCATCCATATACTTTAACTACAAGAGATACCACTCTAACGTCATTATGGCTCTAGAAGACGCTGATTATAAGTTTCAGAGGGTCAATGTCGGCTCCCTTGCTCCTGTTCAGAGTAGCAGATCTCGAATGAATGTGACCTCAGAGACCACATCGTCACCGACCGCACCGGTTGGCCACGACCAGACCCTCTACAACATGATGACAGGGAGAGCCCCTACTACATCAATGCTGATGAAGCATTCTTCCTCTAAACCTGGTTGATGAAACCTTTCTCAAGGCGGTACATAGACCATGAAGAGAGAATCTTCAATTATCGACTGTCGCGAGCCAGGAAAGTGGTGAAGAATGTATTTGGTATACTGGCCAACCGCTTCGGCTGTCTGCCCACCACGTTGAAGCAGAATCCTAGCACAATTGAATCCATCGTTCTCGCATGCGTTTGCCCGCAAAATATCACGAGGTTCCATCTCCTAGACAATTTGGCAGCAATCTGTTTTCTTCTTTGCATATGTATGTATTTTAAAATTGAGATATAATTAGGCCAGCCAACCAGTGCGTGACGTGTTTTAACTAAACGTGGTTGCTGCGTGGCGGCAGCGAGGTAAAACGAAGCACATCGTGAAACAACGAGGCGACAGCGTGGCGGCAGCGATGCGTACCCCGACTTTGATATTCGTTATCACCTGTCACTCGTGTGGAAACGGGACTACAACGAGCACGTGGCGACATGGTGGCACCCGGCTGATATTTCTAAATCGTAGATGTCAGAAACGGGGCACAACGGCACGTCCAAAACGTGACACTATGACCACTGCATTTCCGTAAAAAACCAATGCCCAGAAGGCAGAAAACAGCAACATGTTCCACCAAACAATGGGCTTTCAGAAAAACATATATAGTGTAGAACATGTTCTATGGGGGCGAGTTATTGGTGCCCCACGGGCTATTAAAATATTGGTACCAAACACCACTTGAACACTAAGCGGAGACGTTGAAACAAAAGTTGCGTAACACGTGTATGACATAATTATTGGTGAAGGCAGATGCCAATCTCATTAAAACCAGATCTTAACTCGCACACTCGTATATAGAATATAGAATACGTACATAGAAGTTTTTTGGTCTGATTTTAATGAGATTGGGAAGATGCCAATGTCTCTTAAAGATGGACTCATACCTTTGAAATGACGTCATTTTTGACATTCCGTGCATTTGTCTCAAACTATTGCTACCTAACTTGTAGTTCTTATAAATATATATATATTTTATTTGACTCATTCAATTACATATGTACATTTACATAAACATATTTATACGTGAATATCTCATAACAATACGATATAACATGACGTTTCATGATTTTACATAATTCAACATTGCTGATAGGGCCTACTCAATTCTTAAAACAAATGCATCGGTAGTATTGTCACGGAACAAATTGTTATTAATATTTATCATGACTTTCCTATTTGCCACTGAACTTCTCTTCAAATAACAAACAGTTAAAACAAAATGCCTTTCTATCTTCCATAGCACAATGCAAGTTTAAGAATTTCAAATGCAAAGCTTTCTACCTATTCTATCCATGATCATGCTTTTGTTATTCAATTAAACACTTCCCTTTGACCTTATATACAAAGATCCTATGTAATGAAATTTTGAACTTGATTGTATTCACACAGTTCGTCAATTCAATACAACTAAGAGCTGTTTGAATACATTTGTTTATTGGTAATATTTCCGTACATAGTTTGGGTAATAACCCACTGTAGCCTTTTTAATATTCGTGGTATTAGTTTTACCATTTTATAATTATATGCCCATTGTATATTGTTACACGAAAACATCTTATTAGACAGTACTTTTTTGTTAGGCCGAGTGTTTATAAATTCACTGAACTAATGTCTTCTGACAGTAAATCTGATTTGCTGAATTTTGAAAATACATGTGTCATGCTATCTAATAAGACAATCAAATGTCAGCACTGTTATATGAATATAACATGATTTAGTTATTGAATTAAAGTTCCAGACATATATTAGTATATGTACGATGTTTGGTTCATCCTCCCTGTGAGTGCGTTTACTTAATCAGTATATGCAGTTTCAGTTTATTGATTGGTTGAGACGTGCTTCGAAGCGGGGATTCGCATCAGGGCTCAACCATCATATAACTTTACTTTCATTACTAAAAATTGAATTACTATCATTATGAGCTGAATATATCTTTTAAACTATTGTTATTATTAGCTGTAACATACTACTTTATTATGTCACGTTAATAACTTAAACGTATATACACTTATTATGTAACAAGAAACAGGTATGTTTACGTTACGAAATAAAGAGTTTGAATCTTGAATCTTGAATCTTTATAATACATACAGATCCTGTGGAGTGCTATGACATTATGTCCTCGATGTCAATTTATAGTTTAGTTGGGTAATGATACATTTTCGTCAATAATAAGAAGAGTGTCGACAACATAAATAATAAGGTACGGGCATGTGACCAAAAGTTTGCTCTTCTATAGTTTTATAGCATTGTGAATTACTAAAATTCGACACGATGTTGTTTTAATATAACGGGCATTTTCTTTTGTATAACTTTATAAGCCACGTACATAGATGGAAGTTAGGTCGTGGCCATCCACCCTTCAACCTTATACTATTTTGTGTTAGTAATACTTTTATCATTTGTTTTTGATCCAGAGAGTTGATATTACCTTAACTCCTTGCATGTCATCGCAAGATTTCGCCAACCGTTTATGATAACCAATGCAAACAGTTTGGATCCAGATCACGGCCAACACAACGAGAGCTGAACCGTGATCCAAACAGTTTGGAACGCTGTTTTACAGCTACTATTTAGACAATAACTTAGCGTGTAGAGATTAAAGAAAAGAAATATCTATGAAAATATATACCTCGTATTCATTTGATATCTATCTATATATTATATACTAGATATTTAAACAGTTCGTTGTTTGTTCAGAAGTTGTCTGATTCTTTCGGAACATTATACATGTAGCTGTAGTTTGTGAAAGACAACAGTGATATACTTTGAGAAAAGTGGTTTGTATGAGATGTGTAGTCAAGGCATCTGAATGGCAGGAACTTACCGTTACCCCGTAGTTTTGCAGGTCCGTTTTGTACCGCTGTATGTGGTTTGTTGACGCCTGTCCGAGATGACGGATGTGGTTTAGTATTGCCATGAGAGGATGGTTCGTTCAATAAACTGCTGAAAAACACTGCATAGTCTACGTACGGGAATGGATCTGAAAGAATAGAGAGATAAATGTAATGGTTGTCTCTTTAAAGATTTGTTTGTAGCTATTCGAAATTCAACTCTTCCTTTGGGATGAACTTTAAATTCTACAATGACACATTTTGTTAAGACTGTTTTGTTTGTTTGATTATTTACGCCGCTTACTACAATGTTTCAGTTATATGACGGCGTTACCTGGGTAAGTTACCAATACTTCTGATCCGTGTATCCTTACACCAACATGTCGTAAAAGAGAGAGAGAGAGAGAGAGAGAGAGAGAGAGAGAGAGAGAGAGAGAGAGAGAGAGAGAGAGAGAGAGAGAGAGAGAGGGAGAGAGAGAGAGAGAGAGAGAGAGAGAGAAAGATAGAGCGAGAGAGAGAGAGAGAGAGAGAGAGAGAGAGACAGACAGACAGAGACAGACAGAGAGAGAGAGATAGAGAGAGACAGACAGACAGACAGACAGACAGACAGACAGACATATAGACAGAGACAGAGAGACAGAGACAGAGACATATAGAGACATAGACACAGAGAGAGAGACATAGACAGAGAGAGAGAGAAAGATAGAGATAGAGATTGAGACAGAGACATAGACATAGACAGAGACAGAGAGAGACAGAAACAGATACAGAGAGAGACATAGACATAGAGAGACAGGGACAGAGACAGATACAGAGACAGAGACAGACAGACAGACACATAGACAGAAAGAGACATAGTGAGAGAGAGAGAGACAGAGCAAGGGAGAAAGGAGAAAGAGACAGAGAGACAAAGAGATATATATACAGAGACAGAGACAGACAGACAGACAAACTTAAAGACAGACAGACAGACATATAGAGACAAACAGACAGAGACAGACATAGAGACAGACAGAGAGAAACAAAATATTGGTAGGCTGTATTTCAATTTCATTTCCAACATGCGGCGTACGTCAGCAGTATGACTGCAAAGTGTTTTACTAAACATCAAGGGGAGGTTTTTTTACCAAATTAGAAATACGGTTATGTAAGTATTATGTGTCAGCGAGTTCATTATATGAAAACAGAATTTTGGTTTGATAATATTCAAGGAAAAAAAGGGAATTTTATCATTACGTAGGATATGCTATTCGATAAAAATCGATGTTAACACAAGATGAGAATGAAATTGCCATTCATTTAATCACCCAAACATTCGCATTTGTCAATTAAATATAAACTTGCCGCAAACAACAATATCAATATCGCAGATAGAATATCCAGAAAACTTTGCATGACAATGCTCAAACTTGCATTTTGTTGAGATATTAAGAATGACATTGCGAGTTGAAATACGAGACAAAACTTCATGAGTGACAAATAATATTTGTGATAATTATTTAGCCCAACAGCTGAACAAGTCAGTTTATACAAATGAACAATCTAAATATTATTTGGTTGTTTTATTGTTCAATGATTTACGACCGTAACTACTTTAATTCTTTAAAGAGAATCAAACCTATACAACCTACTATTATTCATAATGGAATAGCTTACATAAAAATGAAGTTGATGATGATAACGAGAAAAAGAGTGTTCATTTTTAATACCGCAATGTACGTTATGACGCGCGAAAGATGTTTAACGGCATTCTGATTTATTAAAAATCGGCTCGATAGATTGTTTTGAATGTTTGGCAAATTGCAGACGAATACGTGATCTGAGTTATACATTTGTCAAGACAGATGTATGGATTGGATATATTCACGCAGGTTATTTTATTTGGTAGTTAATTTTATCCGAATATAAGTTCAAACGAGAAAGTAATTGTGATTACTTTAACCATAGTATCATAGTATCATTGTGGCAAAAACGTCAATTTGGAAGTCGAAAACGACGTTATTTTAAAGGTATAATTCAACCTTAATGTCTCCAACACCTTCAGGTTAAGTAGAAGGAATCAATCACCCGATTTTCATTACATATTTGCATCATGTTGAAACACAGAACGTTATTAAAACGTGTGCATGTAAGTCTTTAACGTAGTTAAAACCTCTTGACATCTTTGATTTGTAACGCACTTGGGGGTGATGTGCACATCCTAAACACGTATTATCAAGACACGTCTTTCAGGTGTCCTCGAATGGTCCACTGGGTGGTCAAATTCACCTTTCAGGTTTGGACACCGATCCTCTTCGCTGATAAGGTCTGTTTCTTTGTCGATTTCACTGATAGATGGGCGATAGTATGGATAATGATACGTTAGCGATTATTGTTTGTCTGTATATCATGACCATTACGACGGGGTTCAGTTATATCTTAATCGCGCATCAGTGACTAGGAAAGACGGACCTGGCGGCATATCATTGAGAACGACACGGTTACTGCTAAACTGGTACCTCGTTGAACATATCTATATATGCGATAGCCAGATTTCAGAGGAGGTTACCACTCTAGTCTACTGCCTGCGGTAAGGTACGTAAATGAAACTATTTAACGAACTATTACATGAAGACGTCAACTATCGTCGGTATGACCCGCGTATGAAACATACTTCATATATGCATAACAGTGCGACCTGCTATATAGAGGGGAACTCTTTGTTTGTCTTGGCAATCGTAAACACAGTGTCATTAGCGCTTTGATTTATTGTTACATTTTACTTTACCTTCAACATGATCCGTTTCATTTCCCTCTATGCCATTAGGTAATGTTTCGATATTGCAACAAGCATCTAAAGAGCATCTGAAAATCTATGAAGACAGAAACCAACACAAAATCAAAGTACTGAAAGTACTTAAGGTAGAATTGTGATCGGTTAAACGGAGATGTGGAAGTGCATATATAAATATTTATCTACAACAAATCAACACCCATAATAGACAAGTAATGATGCATTAGGTCAGAATGAAATATTTCCAAGATCATAAATTCTTGTTGGTCTTGTGAAAGTTAATTGATCCAAAACACCGAATATATCATTCGGTCCATTACCTTTTTAATTGAAATACTATCCAATAGCTCTACGGAAATCCCACAAGGAACATTCATGACAGTACATTGTCTTGCTATTCACTGACTCTACTGAACCAACGGATACATTTAGAGTATGCAATCTATTAATGTTTTTAATGATAACAGTAAACTTAGAACTGTAATCTATCAAAACAATTGTGTTTTGAATGATTTTCTGGTCGTTCATTTCCACTATTATACTTTGCTTTAAGTGTCTGTTGATTGCAAGCTTCTATTTTGACAGAAAGACAGAACATTTGTATAAAATTGAACAGATAAATAATATAAAAAGGTCTAAAAAAAAAATGTGATAATGTACAAAACAGTTTTGCATCTTCAAACAGAGGTCAAATGAAACTGCTAGGAGTAGACACTGTAAATGCAACTTATCAATACAGGACATTTGTAATGATATTAAATCTTTGAACAATTTATAAGAGGACCACACAAATAACATTCCCGTAAAGTTTGATTGATATCAGTCTAATGAATTGGCAGGAGAGTTCGTTAAAACCTCAAAGTTCATTTTATACATATTTTGATGCAGCATGGCAGATATCTTTTCAAACCATTCACTTTGACTTGAACAAATTACAAATGTATCCTAAAATCAGTCAAAACTTGAATAAAAAAGGAACTATTATGTTTTGTCATTTTGACCCTTTTCTGAAGCCATCTGGCTGCCATGGTTTTCAAACAATCAATACGGCTTAAGCAAATATTGTAGAGGGTCACCCAATGAATATTTGTACTACATTATCTTGGAATCTGACAAGTGGATTCAGAGAATAAGAATTTTACAGTTTAGGCATTTTACTCCCTTCCTGCTGCCAGAGCAACACAAATTGTGTTCATAATTTATATCTTTGAACATATTTGAAAGAGAACCATCAAAGGAACATTCCTGTGAAGTTGAAATGTCCAAGTGGACTAGGATGAGATGTAATTTGAAGCTAAAAGTTCAATTTACCCCTTTTCTGATGCCGCCTGTTAACTATGTTTTTCAACCAATCAATATGGCTTAAAGATTTATGAAGAGGGTCACTCAGGGAACAAATAAAACAAGCACTTTCATAAGAACAGTGTTTTAAAAAGTTGTAATTTTGCCCTTTTCTGATGCCGGCTTGATCCTCTTTTTTCAACTAACTGATATGGCTTGAACAACTTTCGTAGGGAGTCTCTGAAGGAAAATTTCTACTAAATAACTTGAATCGGACAAGAATTTTAAATGTTGGTCATTTTACTCCACTTCACAGATACCGCACAAACAAGAGTTGTACACATATCTTTGAACATTTTAAAGAAAAGGACCTCTAAAAGAACATTCCTTGGTGTGTGTTTTCATTATACAGCTGAATGAACAGCTCTGATTAATTTTCTTGAAATCAGACAAGCACTTCATAAGACTAGTCTTAACACCCAATCAATATTGTTTCATTTGTAGAGAGTTATCCAATGATAACATTATACCACATTATATTGATATCAGACAAGCTTATTCAGAGGAGAATATTTTGAAAATCGGGCAAATTTCACCCTTTCTGATGCAGCAGCAAGTTATCCGTAGAAAATAAATGTACCGCGTAATTTCCTTCATTTGCCACAATATTTCTAAAAGTCGTCTGCTGCAGAGGCGTCACAAAGGGTCTGTATGTGATATCCGTATCCTTTGTTACACTTAAATATGATATTTACACATTAAGAGACTTTTAATTCTATTTGGTAACCTAAAATAATTGGTAGGAATCCACCGTAGCCTAGTGGTTAGCGTCGGGGTTTCGGAACCGGGCGTTCCGGGTTCGATCCCGAGCCGCGGCGTTGTGGTCATAGTGGAGTGTCCTAAGGCATATTACTGAAATAATATTGAAACGGCGTTAAATCCCAACAAAACAAAATAATTGTTGTATTTTTTTTTTACTTATTTGACATTTGCTTATGTTTGCATTCGTAATTTTGTCAAGAATGTTTTGCAATGGGTTTTTTTGGCGTATGAATGTGGTAGAAAGAAATGGTGTTCTCAGTCATAGGCCTCACGTGATTTCAAAACTTCATCTGAAACTATGACACACTTGCTATCGCAATTAAAAGCGTAAATTAATCGTAATTTATTTTGCGGATCAGATATTTTCTGCAATTTTATTCACGATTATATTACACTGGTTTTTGATACGCACATGCCTTTTAGGTGTACCAAAGTTGATCTCTGTGACATCATATAAAAACATCACTAAGGGCCATATCTCTTTCACTATCGTCCCTGGAGTTAACAAATAAAAGTATAATTGGCATCTTGGGCAGCCGTTTGCTAACTTTAAGTTAATATGACAATGACATTTGACGCATTCCATAGAGAAACATTGTATGGACCATATCTCCTTTTCGAACGTACATAGGTTTACTTACCAAGACATGAATACGAATGTTTGAAGGAGGGTGTTCGCTGATCATATTAAGGTTGCCATGGCGATTACAATTGTTTCCATTTAAAGAACAAGTTTATGTGGGCCATATTTCCTTCACCTTTGCACATATTGTAACAACTACGTTTGTTGCATACACGGAACACACTTGACCAAATAACTATAATTAAGATTTTAGTCTCTTTGCCCAAACGTTGCAAGATGAATTATTGATGTCAATGATCTGAAATCGAATATTTTTTGCAATAAAAAGTAAAACGTTGAGAATGTAAGTTAAACACCCCTCGAACTTACCTGAGGATCTGCATTACTGAGCCCGATATTTGTTTCCAACTGTTTGCGATTTTGTAACAATGTTGCATTACTGCAATCGTCTTCAACGGCTTCATTGATACGATTAGCTATATCCTAGATATAAAAACCTCATTACATATTTTCTCCTTGATCACTTTCTTTGTTCAAATAGGTTCAATCGTAAATGGTGATACATTTCCCATATATAAAGAATTTGCACCTATGATACTGACGTTAAGAATTTGAAATAGATCTATACAGAATTTACCCAAAATAG
>JASEVX010000005.1:85795596-85797940 GCA_031761405.1 Serripes groenlandicus
TCTCCATGGATCTACAGGCGCTAAACGAAACTAACAATCTGAATAATTACATAAACAATTTCAGTATTTCGTGTACCTTATTTGAGAGCCCAAGCAGTCATTACACACAGTTCTTAACCTAATTAGCTGTTTAGTGTTACTTATACCTATGGTGGCATATGACAGTTGCTTTCGGGACTTTCGTATTTTTGGCCAAAAATAGAAATAATGCATAAATAGTAAGTTTTGGGTACATTTTTGGGTAAATGGTTGATTTTAATGTTTATAAATGTGAAAAGTAAGCTCTCAGCATGGGTTTTCAATTTTTCAGTTGAACCAACTTTATTTCCCTCTGGTTCATATGTTACTAGAGACAAGCGTTTCACAACACTGTACCTCACCTCCCGAACAGCATGGTAATCCTTACAGTCTGATCAAGATCTACACTGTTTTTAATATTACTTACAGTAACGTATTAGACATTCAGTCAACCTATGTATATTATGATAGACAGAACAGATTGTACAGGCTGATGATCTGGACCTACAACCTCTCACAAAAGCCTACTTTTCCCCCGCGGACGTGCTCATTTTATGTATGAAATAAAGTTAAACCCCACTGCCACTTATCGAACAAATAAATGGCGAGGTAAAGCAGAACAACATTTTACCAAGTGTTTCAGTTAATATAAACAATCGATTGTTGAATCGATTATATACATGCTTATACCGTCAGCGACAAAAACCTAGATTTTATTATCTCTTTGGCTAACAGTCATCGAAATCGATAAATACGGAATATTACGTTTGCGGGAGCGATAAAAGGGTTTGTATTGCACGACAAGTAGCGTGGAAAAATCGATATCTTACGAGACCGAAGTCGAGTAAGATATGGATTTTCCACGCTACGAGTCGTGCAATACGTACCCATTTCGCTCCCGCAACGTAATATTCCTTTTATTATATCCTACGATCGATGAAGAGCGAAAAAACTATTAAATATACAGATTCAATACATTGTTTATTGGGGGATACCTCGCTGAAAGTATTCCGCGCACTGTCTGACGTCACAATCTTGTATTTACACCGCATGTAGATACGGAATTTTAATCTGTCGTGGTGTAGTATTTGCGCATGTCAATCTGCATGTATTTCCACCGGGAAAATGTACAGGCATATAATAAGGTTAATGTACATGTATGCATTGCTAATCCCCAAAACCAGACTTACAATAAATAAAGGCAACATTTTGATTCAAATGTATTAAATCTGATAATTTAATGAAACTAAATTCACAACGTATGAGACAGTGATTGTTCTTTTGTACTTAATAAGAATACTGGGACACTAGGCCCAAGAGGTCCGTTATCGCTCAAACTGCCATATAGGTAAAAATTAAATCACTCATAATATTATATATAAGGCAAAACAGATTCCACACACAAGTAGCCTTGCTTTTTTAACAAATCAAGATGGGTTGGATTAATCTCGTAGAGGGGTCACGAAAGAAAATAGTTATACAAGTGTATTTGAACATTGGCCAGCTACTTTCATATAAGGGTAACAGCCCCGCCCCCTGACGGCCATGTTTCAGACCAATCAATATGGCTTGAATGAATCTGCTCGAGGGCTAACAAAGAAAATCGGCAAGAATCCTTTGGAGGAGATGATTTTTTTGAAAACAGCACCAAAACATGATGGCCATATTTTTTAACCATCAACATGGCTTGAAAGATCGAAGGGAGAGATATTTTTGAAAGGATGGCTATATAGGGCAAAACAGCCTCGTCAATGGGCGGCAACAGTGACTAGGTTACAAAATAATGTTTATCCCTTAAGACACAGTAGATGGGATTACAGCTAAGAACGTTTAACTACAAATTTAATATTCACCTACGAACAGGGATTAAGAGACTTTTCAGGCCTTATTTTGTATTTGGTTTGTGCATATCGTTTGATTTACTGGTAGTACTATGTTTTACTTTTGACATTATTTTACATACTATAGTTTTTTTTTATATGTGTCCATTTTTTCTGGTTACATAATTTTTGTAGAAAAGGAAGCAAAAAGTGAAATTTTTTTTAATTGATTCTATTAAGATCGAATTCAACAAGCCAGCCGCTTCAGACAGTCCAGCTTGTTGTTTCATCTATTCTTCCCAATACCTGTCCCACTCTCTGTTTAAAAATAATTACGCAATAAGTAAATATTTAAGAGTGCGGACGTTATCGAAAGCACTCTCAAAAACAAAAAACACTCGCGAGAAAAGGAAGCAAGAAATTGGTAAATGATAACATAATCGTTATAAGATTAATGTCCCAAGCCAGCCACCTAAAACAGACCAGCTTGTCTTTTTCATCTTTTA
>JASEVX010000005.1:85798140-86046052 GCA_031761405.1 Serripes groenlandicus
TACTGAACTCATTTTTGTTTTTGTCACATACATAATCTTCCTCATCTGTTGATATATCATGATCTTGTCTATCATGCCCTTTTTTTCAATTTCAGGTCCGGTAGTTCTTGCTTTAATTTTTTTTCCATTATGTCAGGTTTTGTAGCATGACTTTCATGTAAATAATCAGTTTTTAATTCACAATCTTCCTGCACCTCTTCATCAACCATTTCATCCTTTCTGAACTCATTTTTGTTTTTGTCACATACTAAATCTTCGTCATCTGTCGATATATCATAATCTTGTTCATCTGTTGATATATCATAATCTTGTTCATCTGTTGATATATTATAATCTTGTTCATCTGTCGATATATCGTAATCTCGTTCATCATGCTTTTCTTTCAATGTCTGGTCTGGCAAGTCCGGTAGTTCTGACTGCAGATCATGACTCGTTTGTTTTCTTGTATAAAACTCATAACTTTTATGCTTTAACCAAAATGACGGTTTGTAAGTCCTTCCCAGTCTAGAAGTTTTGCCAGAAAACAGAAACACCTGTTTTTCCTGTTGAATTGATTTTATTTTTCCATATATTTTTCTTCTGAGTGTTGAAGAATTTTTGCCAAATATTTGCTGAGAGAGAATTCCTAGTTTTGATTTATCATTTGTAATGTCTTTCCATGTCGTTTTTTCATTTCTATTGACAAATTCCGTTAAAATGTCTAAATTTTCTTCATCAAATTTTGCTGAAGTTCTTTTAGCTCTTCCCATTTTCGTTACTGAAATTATAATTTTATAGAAAGATGAGCCTTTTCAAGATAAGTAAACAAGAGGCCCAAGAGGGCCAGTATATATATATATCGCTTCACTGCCATTAGGCAAAAAAATAAAATCTCGAAACAGCCCGCCCCTGGTGGCCATCTTTTTTAAAAAATCAACATGGCTTGAATGAATCTGAGAGGGTCACCCTAGGAACATTTTGACAAAAAATTTAGAAAATCAGCCAGACACTTTCAGAGAAGAAGATTTTTTAAGTTTTCACTATAGGCATATAAGGCAAAATAGCCCCTCCCTCTGGCGGCCATTGTGTTCAACCAATCTACATGGCTTGAAGGAATCTGATAGAGGGTCACCCTAAGAACATTTCTATAAAATTATTTGAAAATCTGCCTTACACTTTCGGAGAAGATTTTTAAAGTTTTCACTATAATTATAGCCATATAATGCAAAATAGACCAGTCTCTGGCAGCCGCGTTTTTCAACCAATCAACATGGCTTAAAGGAATCTGATAGAGGGTCTCCTAAGGAATATTTCTACAAAAGTATTCTTTCGGAGAAGAAGATTTTTTAACTTTTCATATAAGGCAAAATAGCCCAGCCCTCCGGCGCCATATTTTCTGACCAATCAATTTGGCTTGAAGAAATCTGAAAGAGGGTCACCCATGGAACATTTCTAAAAAATAATTTGACAATCGGCCACACACTTTCGGAGGAGAAGATTTTTTAAGTCCATTTTTTTTAAAGAATTTAGTAGAGGACATTGAGAGGATGCTTCCTATGAAGTATCATCTTAATTGGCCAAGTGGTTAGGGAGGAGAAGTCGTTTGAAAAAAATAAATAAGGACAGACGCATACACGACAGACAATTAGCCATGACATAAGCTCGACTGGCTTTCAGCCAGTGGAGTAAAAAATGTAGCATACTTTGTAGCTAAGAGATATATACGTTGTATGTTACTTAAGGAAGTATGTTGGTGTTATTTCTTTATTTAAGTATGTCATCACTAATTGGGAGCAATGTAGGCCAAAGTCAGTCTGTACATTGCTGAAGTCCACTCAAATAGAAGACAGAATATTAACAAGAGTGTTCCACCGACATATATGACACATGTGCCAGTTAGCTACTATGTCTTGACTATACCTAGACAAACAAGAGCTGTCAGAGCACAGCACACTCGACTATATGCTGCTTATTCACTTAAGCATTATTTCTTTATATTGCACTTAAGAACTATTAATTCATATACACTATATATATGTAAAAGAAAATGAATATATACATACAATCAAATATTTATATAATTTAAAAAATAAATTATATAAAACTGAATGCACATTGATATCAGTTATCACCTCCAAAAGTTGTATTATTCGTTATAAAAACAAGTTTCTTAGTCAATCAAGGGCCGTAACTCCATATTTAGGATAATATGCAGTTATCTTACCTAAATGTGTGATGGTCCTGAACAATGAAGTATGAACTGATTTAAATGAAGGGAATTGGAGTTATAAATGAAAATGCCAACTTGCCTTACCACTTCAAACGGACACCCAAGCTAAATGCAAATTTAGGTTAAAACTGAATGGCTTCAAAAATAGCAAAACCTTAAAAAAATATAATATTTCCCAAATGTTTGAAAACCCGTTTGATATGTTGAAGACCTATATTTGAGAGATGAGTGATCAAAACTATAAAATGAATTATTTTGAATTCTCAAAATCCAGCAAATTCGTGATTTTTACCCCAAACAGATGGTTACACTCACCATCTTTAGCATACATAACCCGGCATGACCCATATTCGATCTTGGCCTAGATATCATTTAGATAAACATTCAAGATTTTCCTCCAATTCGGCCTAGTGACCAGATCCAATATGACCCATACTCAAACTTGATCTAGAAATTTCTAAGACAAACATTCTGACAAAATTTCAAACTCTTGAAACAAACATTGCGGCTTCTGGAGTGATAACAAGATTTTTCTTCAATTTGACCTAGTGACCTACTTTTTGACCCGACATGATCCATGTTTGAACTTGACCTACATATCACCAAGACAAACATTCTGATAAAGTTTCAACATGCTCAAATTGAAAATGTAGCCTCCAGAGTGTTAACAAAAATCATTGGAACTTCCCACATGCCCAAAAAGTCAGTAGCAAAAAATTGATACATGAAAAAAACGGCACGAACGGCACAGTTTCGTTTTCACTTGATGTTTCTGTTCCTATCTGTTCGTTTTCAAGTTAAATTACATTCTCTCATATCATTTTGTTCAAACTAACAAATTGTCAAGGTGATTGGTTTACACATAACATTACACCAGACAATAAGAACTCGCCCAACCATTTTAGTGGATGCATGTTAATTATCAATTTCAATCAAGTAATCTCAAGTAATTTTTTAAATTATAAGCTTGCTTATGTTATTATTTATCATGCAAATGTTATTTGAAAGATGAACTTGCTACCTACTTTCAAAGTTAATTTCGCCATTTTGCCATTATTCTGATGCCGTCTTGCAGCCATGTTTTTTAACCAATCAATATATGGCTTGAACATTTTTTGTACAGGGTCACTCAAGGACCATTTCCACCAAATTATCTTATCAACAAGAGTATCAAATTGCCAAAGAATACACACGTCAGGAAGGTTATAAATGGTACTTGATGCATTCACGAACTAGAACTATTACTAAAGGAAGTTTATACTCATGAAATGGACATAGTTTAGGAAAGGATCATAATTTGTAATATCAAAAAACCGCTGAAGACGTTAAGGCCAGATTGTCGGCAATTTGACCTTGAAAATCGACAAACCAAGGTCAAGGTCAAAGTAACCATAGAAATCAATATAATTTGTTAAGGTTACCTTCAGGCAAAGTTTAAGTTTGTTGAGATTTTGCCTTAACCTGAAACTTTAACCCAAATGTTGACGGATATTCGGCAATTTGACCTTGAAAATTGATAAACCAAGGTCAAGGTCAAAGTAACCATAACAAGAGCTGTCGGAGGACAGCGAGCTCGACTTTACAACGCTTATTCACTTAAGCACTGTTTCAGTATATTGCCTTTAAGTACTATTAAATCATAAATACTCTATATATAAAAGCAACTAAATAGATATGTAATTTAAAAATTCAAATTTCCGAATCAATCAAGGGCCATAACTCCATATTTAGGATACAATGGAGTTATGTAACCTAATTGTGTGAAGTATGAAGACTGATTTGAATGAAGGGTAATAGAGTTAAAATTAAAATGCCAGCTTGCCCTAAAACATTAACCGGACACCGACACCGGGGCGAGTAGTAAAGTTCCATTTTTCTTCGAATAGTCAAGCTAAAATCAAAACTTTAACGTTGAGCTAAATGCAAAGGTTAAAACTGAATGAGTCCAAAAATAGCAAAACCTTCAAAAAAGGTTTTCCAAATGTTTGACACCAAAACCTGTTTGATATGGTGAAGAACTATATTTTATAAATGAATGATCATAATTAAAAATTAATGTAACCAAAAATAATGAATTAATCGCAAATTCTCAAAATCAACCAAAAATCATGTTTTTTACCCCAAAAAGAAGGTTACACTCCATTACTTCAACATACAATGTAAAAAGAGGAATTATATGTAATTATATTCCAAATATGAAAAACACAAGTACTAAAGTAAACAAGAGGGCAATGATGGCCCTCGATCGCTCACCTTAATTATACAATGTACTACAATGCAAAACACATCAAGACAATTATTCTGAATGCAACTTCCACAGTGTTAACAATATTTTCCTTCATTTGGGCTAGTGATCTATATTTATTTACCTGATATGACCCATATTCTAACATGGACTAGATATCATCGAGACAACATTCTGACAAAGTTTCAACTTGCTCAAAGTAAAAATGCGGTCTCTGGAGTTTGAACAATATTTTCCTTTATTGACCTAGTTTCTGATCCAATATGACCCATATTCGAGCTTGACCTATATATAATTCAGACAAACATTCTGACCAAATTTCAAGCTGCTGAAGCAAAAAATGCGGAATCCAAAGTGTTCACAAGATTTTGTCTTCAATTTGATCTAGTGACCTAGTTTTTGACCCAGCATGACCCATATTAGAACTTGGCCTACATATCATCAAGAAAAACATTCTGATAAAGTTTCATCATGCTGAAATTTAAAATGCAGTATCAAGAGTGTTAACAAGATTACCCTTCAATTTGGCCTAGTGACCTAGTTTTTGACACGGCATGACCCATATTGGAACTTGGCCTAGATATTATTCAGTTCAACATTCTGACAAAATTTCAAGCTAATGAAGCAAAACATGTGGCTTCTACATAGTTAACAAGATTTTCCCTTAAATTATCTAGGTCAAGTTCGAATATTGGTTATGCCGGGTCAAAAACTAGGTCACTAAGTCTAATTGAAGGAAAATCTTGTTTACACTTTGAATGCCGCATTTTTTGCTTCAGCTGCTGATATTTTGCCTCAACCTGAAAATTTAACAAAAATGTTAACGGACAAACAGACAGACATCGCCAATCTATAGACCGGAATTGCTTAAGCAATCCGGCAAAAAATTGATTTGAGTGATGCCTTTTAAGATACTCATTGATTGTATGATTTGTAAGCATGCATTCAAAGTTAAAGCATTAAAACATACATCACTTAATAAATGTGGCTTCTTAGAGTGCAGAAAAGGATAAAAACAAGCAAATTCATGAAATTTATATCCCCTGCTTGCAGGAAATATTGTAGGAATAAAGTCCGCCGAAAGTGACGATCGAACTTGGCCTAGCTGTTAAGGCATTTAACCTTGTTACAAAGTTTGAAAAAAAAACCGGTTTACATTCGTTGCAGAAATTGCACGGAAACAGCAACAAACAATATTTTTTGTTAATCAAGGGGCCATAACTCCACCGAATTAATTCCGCCAAAAGCGATGATCGAACTTGGCCTAGCCCTTAAGCTTAAACTTTCATGAAGATCGGATAAAAAATGTAGCCTGTACAGTGTTTACAAGGCAAAAATTGCAACGGACAAAAGGCGATCACAAACAAGAGGCCCAAGAGGGCCAGTATCGCTCCACGGCCATAAGGCAAAACTCAAATCTCCAAACAGCCCTGCCCCCTGGTGGCCATGTTTTTTACCAACCACCATGGCTTAAAGGAATCGTGTAGAGTGTCACCCAAGGAATGTTTCTTCAAAATTATTTGAAAATTGGCCCGACACTTTTGGAGAAGAGGATATTTTAAGTTTGCAATACAGCCATATAAGGCAAAATAGCCACACACCCTGGTAGCCATATTGTTCAACCAATCAACATGGCTTGAAGGAATCTGATAGAGGGTCAGCCTAGGAACATATCTACAAAATTATTTGAAACACTAGACTAGAAGAAGATTTTCTCTTTAGCCATATAAGGCAAAATAGCCCCGCCATCTTGCGGCCATGTTTTTTTACCAATCAACATGGCTTGAAGGAATTTGATAGAGGGTCAGCCAAGGAACATCTCTATAAAATTATTTGAAAATCGGCTGAACACTTTTCGAAAAGAAGATTTTTAAAGTTTTCTCTTTAGCCATATAGGAAAAATAGCCCCGCCCTCTGGCGGCCATGTTTTTTTTTACAAATCAACATGGCTTGAAGGAATCTGATAGAGGGTCGCCCAAGGAACATTTCTACAAAATTATTTGAAAATTGGCTGAACACTTTCGGAGAAGAAGATCTTTTTAGTTTTCACTATAGCTATATAAGGCAAATTAGCCCTGGCGGCCATGTTTTGTTACCAATCAACATGGCTTGAAGGAATTTGATAGAGGGTCAGCCAAGGAACATCTCTATAAAATTATTTGAAAATCGGCTGAACACTTTTCGAAAAGAATATTTTTAAAGTTTTCTCTTTAGCCATATAGGCAAAATAGCCCCGCCTTCTGGCGGCCATGTTTTTTTTTACAAATCAACATGGCTTGAAGGAATCTGATAGAGGGTCACCCAAGGAACATTTCTACAAAATTATTTGAAAATTGGCTGAACACTTTCGGAGAAGAAGATCTTTTTAGTTTTCTCTATAGCTATAAAAGGCAAATTAGCCCTGGTGGCCATGTTTTTTGCCCAATCAACATTTCTTGAAGGAATCGAATAAAAGGTCACCCAAGGAACATTTCTACAATATAATTTGAAAATCGGCCTGACGCTTTTGGAGAAGAAGATTTTTTAAGTTTTCACTATTTTTTTCTTTTGGTTGCCATGAAAACCAGAATTATGAATTTAATAGAGGACATTGAGAGGATGCTTCCTATGAAGTTTCAACCAAATTGGCTAAGTGGTTAGGGAGAAGAAGTCGTTTAAAGGAAATAGTTAACGCACGCATAGACGCACAGACGCAAGCACGATGGAAAATTCGCCATGACATAAGCTTGACTGGCTTTCAAAGGAACATTCCTGTGAAGTTAAGATGAAATTGGTCCTGTGGTTTAGGAGGAGATGATGTTTAAATCTTAAAGTTAACGACTAGATTGTTCTACAATTTGGCCTAGTGACTTAGTTGTTGACCTGACCTAACCCATTTTCAAGCTTTTCCTAATATTCTGACAAAGTTTCATCATGCTCAAGCCAAAAATGCGGCTTCCAGAGTGTTAACAAGATTGTTGTTCAATTTAGCCTAGTGACCTAGTTTTTGACAGGACATGACCAATATTCGAACTTGGCATAGATATAATCAGGACAAACTTTCTGATAAAGTTTCAATATGCTCAAGTTTAAAATGTGGCTTCAAGAGTGTTAACAAGATTTTTCTTAGATTTGGCCTAATGACCTAGTTTTTGACCCAACATGACCTATATTCTAACATGATCTAGATATCATTCAGACAAACATTCCAAGCTGATGAAGCAAAAAATGCGAATTTGGCCTTCATATCATTAACCCTTTCCCTCATACGACAATTCTGCAGCAGACGACTTTGAACGTATTTTGTCAAAACATAGAACATCTCCATAATTGAATGGATAACCTTTGACAAAAAGTGAAAAACATTGTGACAAAAGGAGAAATTGCACGTTCTGTGCAATTTCTTCTTTTGTCACTATGTTTTCAAAAAGCCGTCTGCTGCAGAGGCGTCAGAAAAGAAAGCGTCTATATGAGGGAAAGGGTTAAGATAAACATTCTGACCAAATTTTAAGCTGCTGAAGCAAAAAATGCGACTTCTACAGTGTTAACAAGATTTTCCATACATTTGGCTTAGTGACCTAGTTTCTGATACAATATGACCCATATTCGAACTTGACCTAGATATTATTAAGACAAACATCGTGACAAAAGTTCAAACTGCTGAACCAAAAATTGAGACCGCTACAGTGTTAACAAGAGTTTTACTTCAATTTGGCCTAGTGACCGAGTTTTTGACCAAACATAACCTATATTCGAACTTGGCCTAGATATCACTAAGACAAACATTCTGACAAAGTTTCAACATGATTAAGCCAAAAATGCGGCTTCAAGTGTTAACGAGATTAAAGAGATGTATGTTTTGATAAACTTTCGGGATGATTAGATGCAAAATGTTGCCTCTGGAGTGTTAACAAGCAAATGTTGACAACAATTGACGAACGATGGACGACGGACAAAAGGCTCAATAACTGACCTTAAGCACTTCGTGCTTTGGTGAGCTAAAAATAGAAAAATAAACATTGTTGGACAAATATGTGAAAAGGTTCTGAAATCCATATGACAATATAGGGATAAAAAAAGAAAATTGATAAAGATTGCTTGATGTTTTTGCATGCAAGGCATTGAGATTTGTTGACCGACGTAATTACAGTCGACTCTCGTTATGTCGAATTCGTAGGGACAACGAGAAAATATCCTCATTTCGAAATAGAAATCTAGGATAATTGTCCTGTATCTGAAGTTGGCCGGAAGTAAACAACTGTCTATTTGGGAAAAGTCAAAGTCGGATAAATTACACCATAATCGGAATTTAATATAACATTACAAATATTTCGGATATTATTCATAGTATTTTATAATTTAAATTTAAGATATCTGAAGAACTGACATTGAAGCTGACATTGAAGCAGTCATATATATAATCAAGAAAATAGCCTTTAATCACTCAAAAGCATAAATTGAATGCTTATTAACAATTAAACAACCACGCTGAAAATCAAACTAACACAAATTTGTGTATTTCTGATGTGTTTTTTCTCACATCAAACCATTAACAAGAGGGCCATGATGGCCCTGGAATCAGTCTCCTGATTTGTTTCACTTTAGCCATATGGATAAGCCCAGACCCCTGGTGGCCATAGTTTTCGACTTATCAACATGGCTTGAAGGAAGCTGATAAAGGGTCACTCTAGGAACATTTCTACAAAATTATTTGAAAATCCGCTAAACACTTTCGGAGGAGAAGATTTTTAAGTTTTCACTTTAGCCATATAAGGCAAAATAGTCCAGGCCTGTGGTGGCCATGTTTTTCGACCAATCAACATGGCTTGAAGGAATCTGATAGTGGATCACTTAAGAAATATTTCTGCAAAATAATTTGAAAATCGGTTTGACACTTTTGGAGGAGAAGAATTGTTAAGTTTTCACTTTAGCCATAAAAGGCGAAATAGCCCTGACCCTGGTGGCCATGTTTTTCGACAAATCAACATTGCTTGAAGGAATAAGCTAGAGGATCACCCAAGGAACATTTCTACAACATTATTTAAAAATCTGCCAACTAGTTTGGGAAAAGAAGAATTGTAAAGTTTTTACTTAACAAGAGGGCCATGATGGCCCTGGATTGCCCACCTGATTTTTTTTTCACTTTATCTTATAAGCCCCGCCCAATGGTGGCCATAGTGTCCGACTAATCAACTTGGATTGAAGGAATCTGATAGAGTGTCACCCTAGAAACATTTCTACAAAATTATTTGAAAATCGGCCTGACACTTTTGGAGGAGAAGATTCTTAAGTTTTCACTATAGCCATATAATGCAAAATAGCCCTGCCCTCTGGCGGCCATGTTTTTCGACCAATGAACATGGCTTGAAGGAATCTGAAAGTGGGTCACTTAAGGAACATTTCTACAAAATTATTTGAAAATCGGCCTGACACTTTCGGAGAAGAAGATTTCACTATAGCCATATAAGGCAAAATAGCCCCGCCCTCCCCCCCCCCCCCCCTGACGGCCATGTTTTTTGACCAATCAACATTGAAGGAATCTGATAGAGGGTCATCCAAAGAACATTTCTACAAAATTATTTGAATATCGGCCTGACACTTTCACAATAGCCATATAAGGCATAAAAACCCCGCCCCCACACCCTGGCAGCCATGTTTTTCGACCAATCAACATGTTTGAAGGAATCTGATAGAGGGTGATCCAAGTCGCATTTCTATAAAATTATTTGAAAATCTGCAAACCAGTTTGGGAAAAGAAGATTTTTTTAAGTTTTCACTATAGCCATATAAGGCAAAATAGCCCTGCCCACTGGCGGCCATGTTTTTCGACCAATCAACATGCCTTGAAGGAATCTGATAGAGGGTCACTTAAGAAACATTTCTACAAAATTATTTGCCAACCAGTTTGGGAGAAGAAGAATTTTGAAGTTTTTTTCATTTCGTTGCCATGGAAACCAGAATTCAGAATGGATTACAAAAATTTGAAGGAAATCTGGTGAGGTCATTGAGAGGATGCTTTCTGTGAAGTTTCATCCCAATTGACCCACTGGTTACTGTTTAGAAAAAGTTGACGGACGACGGACAAAAGGCGATCACAATAACTCACCTTGAGCAAAGCTCAGGTGAGCTAAAACCGATAAATTCTCTGACGCTTGATGACGCCTTTTTCTGTTGATAATTTGAATTTGATCATATGACTTGAAATCATGACCTGCTACGTGCTCACAAGATGAAATCTCACGATAATTTTTAAATGGGAAAACATGGATCGGACATGGTAAACAAAAATGCTTATTTTCCATAAAGCAATGAAATAGTGGACACCTACAACCTTCTTCAGCTTTCCATTACATATCAATATTGACCATATGGAGTTCAGCACCTTTAAACTTGATGTCAAACTTAAAAATTCTTCTTTATAGATAACGAGGAGGTCAAAATATGTGTATTGTAGCATAACACTTTTCATTGATTATGGATATATTCTTTTAATGTAACTTTGTTCTTGATATACAATTTTCTACTTTACAAGAGGACCATAATGGTCCTATATATTGCTCACCTAAATTAATATAACTTTGATAGTGTTCAATGTTCTTATTCTGGCCATATAAAAATAAAAAGTCCAATCTAATACATGGCTGGCATTTTTGTAAATATTATATCAAAATTGTTCCTCTCTCTCCGATGGCGCAGATAGATCTTGAATTCGTTGGAAGTCCGAATATCTGTTTTAGTGCATATTAACTTGGATGAAATTTAAGTGTACTTGAAGGAATTGACAGCACAATATAAACAACAAATATGCAACCTCTAGGCAGTAGGCACATACATGAAAAGACCCTATAAATGAATATATAAATTGAATTAGTAGTATTTTGAACTTTGCATCAAAAGAAGATATTGCTCATGACAAATATGAGCAAAAAAGGCTCATTTCGTCATAGGCAACTATGTTATCAATGGTCGTCTGGTGCATATGTATCTTACTATTTCTGAATGTGGGAAAGGGTGAAAAAAAAACAACACTTACTGGTTCTGTGTGGGCGTAAAGTAATTCTCAACAGGCTAGAATATAGACTTCAAACATACAGCTCTTCGTTTTACCCAAAATCATGGAGGGCTCTGTTTGATTAGATTTAACAAACAAAAATTATAAACTCTGTCTAATGCTTTGAAATCTTAATGACACTCAGCATTGACATTGTTTACAGCATTATTGGAATATAACAAATAGGTCTCCACTGGAGAACTAGAAGTTACAATACTTAGATGTGTAAGAGAGAGAGTCGAAAACATTGTAGGAAAAGGATAAATTGCTACATTTTGTGATTGTTCTCACTATTTTTGACACAGTTAAATTGATATTGATGCATAGTAATGCAAATCTATGTCTATTATGACGTACTTACAATTAAATAACCTTTTTTAAAGAACACATTAATCAGCATAGCTGACTTAAATTAACAAGTATTATTCTTCCGGAACATTTGATGGTAAGGTGAAGTTGGTGTCTAGTGTCTAGTATCTAGTATCGTTTAGCATAAACGATACTGGCAACCAGAATCTAGTATCGTTTATCATAAACGATACTGGCAACTAGACACTAGTGTCGTTTAAGGAACTAGATATATAATTAATAAACTTTCAGACTCCAGTGTCGTTTAACACTAAACGACACTGGCAACCAGACACTAGTGTCGTTTAAGGAACTAGATATATACTTTTCAATTTCAGACTCCAGTGTCGTTTAACACTAAACGACACTGGCAACCAGACACTAGTATCGTTTAAGGAACTGGATATATAATTAAGTGTGTGAAGTTGGCAGAGCAGTAGACGTTAGACATAAGGCATTCAACAAAAATTATTCGAATGTCTAATTAAACATTAGACATTCGATTAGACATTCGCTAATTTTGATTATCGAATGTCTAATTAGACATTAGACATTCGATTAGACATTCGCAAATTACAAGATCTATAAACCAAATTCGTCGGAGGTCATTGTACATTCAAAAAACGAATGTCTAATTGGTCAGTTAGACATTAGACATGCGATTAGACATTCGCAAATTAATGGGATTTAGGTACCAAATTAGTCGGAGGTCATTATACATGCAAAAAACGAATGGCTTATTGGTCAAATAAATACTTTGAACATATTGATAACTCGAACATATCGATATCTCGAACATACCGATAACTCGAACACATCGATATCTCGAATACATTGATAAAACGAACATAAAACTTGAACATATTGACAACTCGAAGATATCGATATCTCGAACCTTTCGATATCTCGAACTTTTTGATATCTCGAACTTTTTGATATCTCGAACCTTTCGATATCTCGATTTTTTTCGATATCTCGAACTTTATATATCTCGAACTTTTCGATATCGATATGTTCGAGATATCGAAAGGTTCGAGATATCGAAAAGTTCGAGATATCGAAAAGTTCGAGATATCGATGGAGATATCGAAAACTGCGAGATATCGTTGGAGATATCGAAAAGTTCGAGATATCGAAAGGTTCGAGATATCGAAAGGTTCGAGATATCCAAAGGTTCGAGATATCAATAGGTTCGACATATCGAAAAGTTCGAGATATCGGAAAGTTCGAGATATCGAAAAGTTCGCGATATCGAAAGGTTCGAGATATCGTATTGTTCCATATATCGAAAAGTTCGAGATATCGAAAGGTTCGAGATATCGATATGTTCGAGTTGTCAATATGTTCAAGTTAAAAACATTTGTTTTATCAATGTATTCGAGATATCGATGTGTTCGAGTTATCGGTATGTTCGAGATAGGAACTAGATATATAATTTTCAATTTTCTGACTCCAGTGTCGTTTAACACTAAACGGCACTGGCAACCAGACACTAGTATCGTTTAAGGAACTAGATATATAATTTTCAATTTTCTGACTCCAGTGTCGTTTAACACTAAACGACACTGGCAACCAGACACTAGTATCGTTTAAGGAACTAGATATATCATTTTCAATTTCAGACTCCAGTGTCGTTTAACACTAACCGACACTGGCAACCAGACACTAGTGTCGTTTAAGGAACTAGATATATAATTAATCAATTGTCAGACTCCAGTGTCGTTTAACACTAAACGACACTGGCAACCAGACACTAGTATCGTTTAAGGAAACGAACAAATAATTTTCAACTTTTAGATTCCAGTGCCGTTTAACAGTAAACGACACTGGCAACCAGACACTAGTATCGTTTAAGGAACTATATATAATTAATAAATTTTCAGACTCCAGTGTAGTTTAACACTAAACGACACTGGCAACCAGACACTAGTATCGTTTAAGGAAACGGAACAAATAATTTTCAACTTTCAGATTCCAGTGTCGTTTAACACTAAACGACACTGGCAACCAGACACTAGTTTCGTTTAAGGATCTAGATATATCATTAATCAATTTTCAGATTCCAGTGTCGTTTAACACTAAACGACACTGGTAACCAGACACTAGTATCGTTTAAGGAACTGGATATATCATTTTCATTTTTCAGACTCCAGTGTCATTTAACACTAAACGACACTGGCAACCAGACACTAGTGTCGTTTAAGGAACTAGATATATAATTAATCAATTGTCAGACTCCAGTGTCGTTTAACACTAAACGACACTGGCAACCAGACACTAGTATCGTTTAAGGAACTAGATATATAATTTTCAATTTCAGACTCCAGTGTCGTTTAACACTAACCGACACTGGCAACCAGACACTAGTGTCGTTTAAGGAACTAGATATATAATTAATCAATTGTCAGACTCCAGTGTCGTTTAACACTAAACGACACTGGCAACCAGACACTAGTATCGTTTAAGGAAACGAACAAATAATTTTCAACTTTTAGATTCCAGTGTCGTTTAACAGTAAACGACACTGGCAACCAGACACTAGTATCGTTTAAGGAACTATATATAATTAATAAATTTTCAGACTCCAGTGTAGTTTAACACTAAACGACACTGGCAACCAGACACTAGTATCGTTTAAGGAAACGGAACAAATAATTTTCAACTTTCAGATTCCAGTGTCGTTTAACACTAAACGACACTGGCAACCAGACACTAGTTTCGTTTAAGGATCTAGATATATCATTAATCAATTTTCAGATTCCAGTGTCGTTTAACACTAAACGACACTGGCAACCAGACACTAGTATCGTTTAAGGAACTGGATATATCATTTTCATTTTTCAGACTCCAGTGTCGTTTAACACTAAACGACACTGGCAACCAGACACTAGTGTCGTTTAAGGAACTAGATATATAATTAATCAATTGTCAGACTCCAGTGTCGTTTAACACTAAACGACACTTGCAACCAGATACTAGTATCGTTTAAGGATCTAGATATATAATTAATCAACTTTCAGGATCATGTGTCATTTAACACTAAACGACACTGGCAACCAGACACTAGTATCGTTTAAGGAACTAGATATAATTAATACATTTTCAGACTCCAGTGTCGTTTAACACTAAACGACACTGGCAACCAGACACTAGTATCGTTTAAGGAAACGGAGCAAATAATTTTCAACTTTCAGATTCCAGTATCGTTTAACACTAAACGACACTGGCAACCAGACACTAGTGTCGTTTAAGGATCTAGATATATAATTAATCAATTTTCAGATTCCAGTGTCGTTTAACACTAAACGACACTGGCAACCAGACACTAGTATCGTTTAAGGAACTGGATATATCATTTTCATTTTTCAGACTCCAGTGTCGTTTAACACTAAACGACACTGGCAACCAGACACTAGTATCGTTTAAGGAACTAGATATATAATTAATCAACTTTCAGGATCATGTGTCGTTTAACACTAAACGACACTGGCAACCAGACACTAGTATCGTTTAAGGAACTCGATATATAATTAATCAACTTTCAGATTCCAGTGTCGTTTAACACTAAACGACACTGGCAACCAGACACTAGTATCGTTTAAGGAACTAGATATAATTGATACATTTTCAGACTCCAGTGTCGTTTAACGCTAAACGACACTGGCAACCAGACACTAGTATCGTTTAAGGAACCGGAACAAATAATTTTCAACTTTCAGATTCCAGTGTCGTTTAACACTAAACGACACTGGCAACCAGACACTAGTATCGTTTAAGGAACTCGATATATAATTAATCAACTTTCAGATTCCAGTGTCGTTTAACACTAAACGACACTGGCAACCAGACACTAGTATCGTTTAAGGATCTAGATATATTATTAATAAATTGACAGTGTCGTTTAGTGTTAAACGACACTGGAGTCTGAAAGTTGATTCTGGAAACTATGTTGAAGAAATTAAAGTTAGATATGTAGAGCCTTAAACGACACTATTGTTTAGTTGCCAGTGTCGTTTAGTGTTAGACATTGGACATTGAAACCTAAATATTGTCCGAGCTATACCACTCACCGTCAGCGCGGGTAGACTGCGCGACCTGCCTCATAGCATATGCGGCCATGGCTCACATTTCCCCTTCTAGCAGCGGAGTTCTAGCGTAAAACGAGGCTCAGCATTTCGCTGTCAACGCGGGTAGACTGCGGGACCTGCCGTTTAGCATATGCGGCCCCGGCTCACATTTCCCCTACTAGCAGCGGAGTGCTGACGTAAAACAAGGCTCATGACTTCGCCGTAAGCGCGGGTAGATTGCGGTACCTACCTTATAGCGTATGCTCACATTTCCCCGACTAGCAGCGGAGTGCTCCCCGTAAAACACGCAGCAGACTCGGGTAGAATGAATGAATGAATGTATATTGTTTTATGGCGCATCGACAGCTAAGGTCATTTAGCGCGCAAGACTCGGGTAGAAATCTGCCTCAACGCCGTTGTTCCACTTCCGTGAGAAAGAGAACAGTGTTCCACTCGATTGTGAATTTTTGTTTTGTTCCATTCCCGTGACAAGGGCCTGTAGGCCCTAGTGCACCCCGTAATACACGTGGCAGACTCGGGTAGAAATCCGCCTTAAGGCCGCTCTTCCACACAAAAAAAAGTGTTCCACTCCATTGTCCGAGTACTCCCCGTAATACACGCAGCTGACTCGGGTAGAAATCCGGCTTAACGCCGTTGTTTCACTCCTGTCATATTTGAATGACCAATGTCTACTGCCACAACATTCAATTTCTGAAAGTCCAATGTCCAATGTCGTGCAAGCACGACATTCATTTCTGAATGTCCAATGTCCAATGTTCAATATCGTGCCACCACGACATTCATTCAACTTTTGAATGTTCATTTCCCCTACTAGCAGCCGAGTGCTCGCCTAAATCAAGGCTCAGCACTTCGCCGTAAGCGCGGGTAGACTGCGGTACCTGCCGTATAGCAAATGCGGCACCGGCTTAAATTTCCCCTACTAGCAGCGGAGTGCTAGCGTAAAACAAGGCGCAGGACTTCGCCGTAAGCGCGGGTAGACTGTTGACCAGCCATATAGCACATAAGGCCTCGGCTCACATTTCCCCTACCAGCAGCGGAGTGCTAGCGCGAAACAAGGCCAGCACTTCGCCGGCAGCGCGGGTAGACTGCGGGACCTGCCGTATAGCGTATGCGGCCCAGGCTCTCATTTCCCCTACTAGCAGCCGAGTTCTCGCGTAAAACAAGTCTCAGCACTTCGAGGTAAGCGCGGGTAGACTGCGGGACCTGCCGTATAGCATATGCAGCCCCGGCGAACATTTCCCTACTAGCAGCGGAGTGATAGCGTAAAACAAGGCTCAGCACTTTGTCGTAAGCGCGAGTAGACTGCGGGACCTACCGTATAGCGTATGTAGCCCTGGCTCACATTTCCTCGGCTAGCAGCGGAATGCTCCGCGTAATACACTCGGCAGACTCAGGTAGAAATCCGCCTTAAACGACACTAGTGTCTGGTTGCCCGTGTCGTTTAGTGTTAAACGACACTGGAGTCTGAAAATTGTTTAATTATATAGCCAGTTCCTTAAACGATACTAGTGTCTGGTTGCCAGTGTCGTTTAGTGTTTAACGACACTGGAGTCTGAAAGTTGATTAATTATATATACAGTTCCTTAAACGATACTAGTGTCTGGTTGCGAGTATCGTTTAGTTAGTGTTAAACGACAATCGAGTAATTATATATCCAGTTCCTTAAACGATACTAGTGTCTGGTTGCCAGTGTCGTTTAGTGTTAAACGACACTGGAGTCTGAAAAATGAAAATTATATATCCAGTTCCTTAAACGATACTAGTGTCTGGTTGCCAGTGTCGTTTAATGTTAAACGACACTGGAGTCTGAAATTGAAAATTATATATCTAGTTCCTTAAACGATACTAGTGTCTGGTTGCAAGTGTCGTTTAGTGTTAAACGACACTGGAGTCTGAAATTGAAAATTATATATCTAGTTCCTTAAACGACACTAGTGTCTGGTTGCCAGTGTCGTTTAGTGTTAAACGACACTGGAGTCTGACAATTGATTAATTATATAGCTAGTTCCTTAAACGACACTAGTGTCTGGTTGCCAGTGTCGTTTAGTGTTAAACGACACTGGAGTCAGAAAATTGATTAATTATATAGCTAGTTCCTTAAACGATACTAGTGTCTGGTTGCCAGTGTCGTTTAATGTTAAACGACACTGGAGTCTGAAATTGAAAATTATATATCTAGTTCCTTAAACGACACTAGTGTCTGGTTGCCAGTGTCGTTTAGTGTTAAACGACACTGGAGTCTGACAATTGATTAATTATATAGCTAGTTCCTTAAACGACACTAGTGTCTGGTTGCCAGTGTCGTTTAGTGTTAAACGACACTGGAGTCTGACAATTAATTAATTATATATCTAGTTCCTTAAACGATAATAGTGTCTGGTTGCCAGTGTCGTTTAATGTTAAACGACACTGGAGTCTGAAATTGAAAATTATATATCTAGTTCCTTAAACGATACTAGTGTCTGGTTGCCAGTGTCAGACTTTAGTGTTAAACGACACTGGAGTCTGAAATTGAAAATTATATATCTAGTTCCTTAAACGACACTAGTGTCTGGTTGCCAGTGTCGTTTAGTGTTAAACGACACTGGAGTCAGAACATTGATTAATTATATAGCTAGTTCCTTAAACGACACTAGTGTCTGGTTGCCAGTGTCGTTTAGTGTTAAACGACACTGGAGTCTGACAATTAATTAATTATATATCTAGTTCCTTAAACGATACTAGTGTCTGGTTGCCAGTGTCGTTTAGTGTTAAACGACACTAGAGTCTGACAATTGATTAATTATATATCTAGTTCCTTAAACGATACTAGTGTCTGGTTGCCAGTGTCGTTTAGTGTTAAACGACACTGGAGTCAGAACATTGATTAATTATATAGCTAGTTCCTTAAACGACACTAGTGTCTGGTTGCCAGTGTCGTTTAGTGTTAAACGACACTGGAGTCTGACAATTAATTAATTATATATCTAGTTCCTTAAACGATACTAGTGTCTGGTTGCCAGTGTCGTTTAGTGTTAAACGACACTGGAGTCTGACAATTGATTAATTATATATCTAGTTCCTTAAACGATACTAGTGTCTGGTTGCCAGTGTCGTTTAGTGTTAAACGACACTGGAGTCTGACAATTGATTAATTATATATCTAGTTCCTTAAACGATACTAGTGTCTGGTTGCCAGTATCGTTTAGTGTTAAACGACACTGGAGTCTGAAATTGAAAATTATATATCTAGTTCCTTAAACGACACTAGTGTCTGGTTGCCAGTGTCGTTTAGTGTTAAACGACACTGGAGTCTGACAATTGATTAATGATATACCTAGTTCCTTAAACGACACTAGTGTCTGGTTGCCAGTGTCGTTTAGTGTTAAACGACACTGGAGTCAGAAAATTGATTAATTATATAGCTAGTTCCTTAAACGATACTAGTGTCTGGTTGCCAGTGTCGTTTAAGTTAAACGACACTGGTGTCTGAAATTGAAAATTAAATATCTAGTTCCTTAAACGACACTAGTGTCTGGTTGCCAGTGTCGTTTAGTGTTAAATATGTTGTCAATATGTTCAAGTTAAAAACATTCGTTTTATCAATGTATTCGACATATCGATGTGTTTGAGTTATCGGTATGTTTGAGATATCGATATGTTCAACCAACGATATCTCGAACTTTTCGATATCTCCATTTTTTTCGATATCTCGAACATATCGATATCGAAAAGTTCGAGATATATAAAGTTAGAGATATCGAAAAATAATCGAGATATCGAAAGGTTCGAGATATAGAAAAGTTCGAGATATCGACAAGTTCGAGATATCGAATAGTTCGAGATATCGAATAGTTCGAGATATCGAAAGGTTCGAGATATCGATATCTTCGAGTTGTCAATATGTTCAAGTTAAAAACATTCGTTTTATCAATGTATTCAAGATATCGATGTGTTTGAGTTATCGGTATGTTCGAGATATCGATATGTTCGAGTTATCAATATATCCAGTTCCTTAAACGATACTAGTGTCTGGTTGCCAGTGTCGTTTAATGTTAAAGGACACTGGAGTCTGAAATTGAAAATTATATATCTAGTTCCTTAAACGACACTAGTGTCTGGTTGCCAGTATCGTTTATGCTAAACGATACTAGATTCTGGTTGCCAGTATCGTTTATGCTAAACGATACTAGATACTAGACACTAGACACCAACTTCACCTTACCACATTTGATTGCCCACTGTTCATATCAGGTTTGGTCTTTTCAGTGGGAGATGCATCTTTTTACTGGGAGTTCTCTGCTGAATTTCTTTTTTTTTAGGTGATAATAGTTGCACAAAATTAATATTAAATACGCACTTTGACTAATCTGTAGCAGACATTATTAATTTTTATTAACATGATACAATAACACTTTATTTTATTCATTTCAATACAAAAACAAAACAAAACATTGCTATACTGGGCTAATGACCTCCAGACTCTACCGGACTCTACCAGGTTATACTTAAATACTTAAAAGCATATTTCATCATTTTTGTTTCCATAATATTTTGTAATAAATAAATTGTTGGAAGGTATTTAGTTTAAACTTATTTATTTTACATCGATTGAGAAACAAGCTTTAAGCTTATATTAATCACGCTTGATGTCTGCTTCCTGGAAACTTAACCAGTACTCGCGCCGTTTGTGTGGAAAAATCCCAAAGGCAGAACCCGCTCATCACGGGATTCGAACACGGGACCTTTGGTACAAGAGGCCGACGCTCTACCTCTGTACCACTGTCTTCCACAAGTGGAAGGTATTTAAGTCAATAAATACGGGTAATGATATAAAGTAACATAAGATGGGAAACATTTCTATTAACATTTTTATTAACATGATACAATAACACTTTATTTTATTCATTTCAATACAAAAAAACAAAAGAACATTGATATACTGGGCTAATGACCTCCAGACTCTACCACACTCAAAAAGGTGGAATTGGAGCCTGGTTTGAAATTATTTCTTTCAATTTTTTTCCTAATATGTTTTTGATGAGGATGGATCGTCACTGGATAGGAGATATCCTATATCAATATTGAGCCCAAAAGCAAGTGCTGTTTAGGGACATCAGTATATGCCAGACATAAGTCTACATGTACCAATAACTTAAACTTAAACATTTGTGCTCACCAGAATCAATAGAGTGCCATGTCTAGTAAAAAAGAAGAGGGGCTTAAAAAGGACAGATGTCCTTACTACAGAGGTCAAAAGCATCTTACAGGTATCTTACAGGTAAAATGTAAATGGTGATTTTCCTACAGGTGTAAAACAGTGGCATACTACCCACCGATTTGATTGCAATTTAATAGTGATATAAACATTTTCAATCAGTAATTAATATGCGTACTTATGTTATTACCTGCGATCATTGAGAAGCATTGACAATGCCTTGTCATCGGCGTTTTGACCTTTTAATCGTTTAAGAAACATTTCTAATTTGAGTTGGCCGCCATATTTGTTGTTGTAGTTTTGTAATGCATTATGGGTGCGACGTGACGAAACGGGTATGTAGGAATGTAAATCCATTCCTGTGGTTACAGGAATGTGAATCAAAAAATGAAATAACTCCATAATCATGATTATTAACTGATTTTGTTTTCTTTTATTTATCTAAATATATGCACTATATAATATCTATTCGATTGTTTGTCTAAATTGACTATAAATACCTGAAAGTGGCAAGTATACAGCCAAAATCAGGTTCTATATTGCTTGAGTTACATACTTTAACCATTTGTCCAACAGATGTCAGGGGAAAACACCAAACAATGGCTTCGGGTCGCACTAGGTGGCGTCCAGCCGGATTCTTGACAGCCGGATGAAAACCATGCTGGAGTTGAGGCGAAAGAGTGGCTCCCGACCTCAATTTGGCGGGCATATTGTTCCAAATGGATGGATTGGGCGGCCAATTCATGCATGACGGGTGAAAGCGCATTAAACTGAGTTGGGATTTCCAAGCAAAGTCCCGACTTTGAACCCGTCCTATTAGAAGCAGGTGGAAGTGCTCAACTCTGGATCCGAGTCGCATTAGGTGGCGTCCAGCAGATTTTATGTAGGTTGACTGCACTGCCAATTGAAGTTTGAAGCAAGACTACATCCAAAAAGTCCGGCTGTAAATTGTTCTTGTTACAAACTCACGAGAAGGCACCAAACACTGGCTTCGGATTGCGCTAGGTGGCGTACAGCCGGATTTATAGCAGCCGGCTGCAAAACCAAGCCGGAGTTGAGTCGACAGAGTGGCTCCAAACTTCAAATCTTGGTGGGCCTATTGTTAAAAAAGTAGGAATTTGGCGGCCCATTTATGCATGCCAGGTGAAAGCGCATCATACTGGCTGCATTTTGCACTAGATGCCGTTTCGTCAAGTTGCGTCAGCCGGCTGCTATGCCCAGTCGGAGTTAGCATTTCCCGACAAAGTCCTAGTTTTGCATCCGTCCTGTAAGAATTAGACAGTTTAACTGTCATCCTGACATGTGTCCATGGCTCCAAGTTGCACTAGGTGGCTTCCAGTCTGAATAAGGATGCCGAATGCAATGTCCACCTGAAGTTTGGATTTTGGGTAAGTCTACAGCCAAACTCGGGCTGTATAATGCTCGAGTTACAAACAACCAGCTGTCCACCACATGTCAGGAGAAAGAACCAAACACTGGCTTTGAGTCGGACAGGTTGGCATCCAGTAGGACTTATAGCAGGCGTCTGCAAAACCTAGCCGAGGTTGGGCAGACAGAGTGGCTCCAGCCTATTGTTCAAGATAGATGGATTGCGCAGCACGTTGATGCATGTCAGGTGAAAGTCCCCCAGACGAACATCGTGTTACATTAGGTCCGATTTCGCTAAGTTGCGTCAGCCGGCTGCTTTGCCCTACCGCAGTTAACACAGTCTTGTTCGAATAAGTGAGTTTAAACGGCATCTGACATGTGTCAGGTGAAAGTGCTCAACTTTGGCTCCGAGTCGCACTAGGTGGCGTCTAGCCGGATTAATGGCAGCCAGCTGCAATGTACAGATGCAGTTCGGATTTTGGGCAAGTCTAAATTTTTATTACAAATTCGTAGATGTACAAAACTATTTAATATAAACATGAAATGAAGCAATATTTTTCCTCAAAATATTTGACGATCAGACATGTTCATTATCAATGTCTTGTTTTTGGTCTGAATTATTGTTCGGTGTTTTACGTCGCTTTCAACTAACATGCCATCACGGAGTTTCCTGGTCTAAATTACCAGTACTACTGGTCCATTTATCCTGACACAAGCCAGTCAGTCGTAATAGTAACCCCGCAACCTTGAGCGCCAAGGAGAGCAGCCGTTACTACCATTTTCAAAGGCTTTGGTATGAACAGACCGGGGATTCGGAGGCGGACGCTATACGGTGTGTTCCCGGAACGCCTTCTCGACTTAAGTGTATCGCGGAATTAGGGGGCCTTGTAAAGGGTAAATAATAGATCTATTTTGTAGATGACGTTGGAACTCTTTTTTATTAACTTTTGATAAAAGTATTACAAATTTAAATAGTAAATTTTGTAAATATAATTATCATGTTTTACGTTCTTACAGTTTGATAGCTATTAATTAATTAATAATTAACTTAAATTTAATCCATTATTAATTTGTATTTAGTTTGGTTTTAACATGTAGCACAAACAAATTATCATTCAAACACACAAAATATTTACCCTTTAAATTAAAGCTTTATTTTCTTACAGTTTGATAGCTATTAATGTTGAAGGATGTCACAGTTAACTAAAAACCCAACATGCCCACCCTAATATATTCTCGGCTATACAGCTGCAGGTGGAAATACAAGACCACAAACCCAACGGTACCTGAACATTGATCGTCGCTTGATAGTTCTCAAAGAGAGATACCAAACTGGAGTGATTGATTTAATGACTGATGTGGACTCAGCATCCCAACTCATCCAGTTGGGAGCTAAACTGTGTGAAAATAGCATCTATCTAATGTATATAATGTGCTGTTGTATATATGTATATGTTTTATCTGTGCTATGCATACACAAGAATTTTTACAAATACTCATTTTCTATATTATGTTGATTAATATGATAACAAATAAAACTAGTTTAAATTGTATTATTTTGTGTAGTTGTTTATGTAGTTTAAATAATTTTAAACCGATCACAAGTGCAGACAAGAATCAAACTCATGCCAACAGAATAAGCACCCTAACCTGTTGCCTTTTTAGAAAGTGTACCACATGAAATTGTTGTGGGGAAAGTAGCCTTCGCTTTTAACATGCATTGGCCCGTTTACAACAATACGTTTCAATCACATTTCATCCAAATACCAGTTTTTTTCAACTGTAAAAGTTTTGAAGTGTTTAAATTCAGATTGAAGCGTAATACATACAAAATAATATTTTTTGTTTATAAAAGAAAAAATATGAACATGTTCAATTATCTTATCAATTAAGCACACATACATCTATCAATTATAACTTCCTTTAAAAGGCCCCCTAATCCTCAATTTTGACCAGGTAGAGATTAAATCGAGTAGGCGTTCCGGGAACAAACCCGCTCTACCACTGCACCCGACCGACGCGGTTGAATTCCTGTTGAATAGATTGTTTAATCAATGTGTTTGATCAATAAACCTGTTGCATCCGACAATGTATACCCATCAGTTGATCACACATATTCAACTCACCTATGGCATACCCATGTCAAATTAACAGGCATTTGATGAAACTTCACGAAGGCGGTTGATTGACGATTGGGAATAAAAAATCTATGCTCGAGGAAGCATTAACCGACACTTTCCTGCAGGTTGAGTTTGAGGAAGTGATATGGCCGTGCTTTCAACAGAGTTTAACTGGCATCCCGTCATATGTCAGGTGAAAGTGACACACTCTGGCTCCCAGACACGCTAGCCGGATTCCACCCGGATGTATCGCAGCCGGCTGCAAAACCCAGCCGGAGTTGCGACGACAGAGTGGTTCCCACCCTCGTTTTGGCGTGCCTATTGCTCGAGATAGATGGATTGGACGGTGGATTGATGTATGCCAGGTGAAAGCGCCTCAAACTGACTTCCTGTTGCATGACATCCGGTTTCGCCAAGGTCCGTCAACCGGCAGCCATGCACAGCCGGAGTTGGGAGCTTAACTGGCATCGTGACATATGTCAGGTGAAAGTGCCTCACTCTGGCTCCGAGTTGCACTAGCCTGATTCCGCCCGGATTTATCTCAGCTGGCTGCAATGTTCACATGAAGTTGGCGTTTTGGCAGCCCAACTCCGGCTAACTCCAGCTGGAAATTGCTGGATATTCGAGAGTTTAACTGGCATCCTGACATATATGTCAGGTGAAAGTGACACACTCTGGTTTCCAGACACGCTAGCCGGATTCCACCCGGATGTATCGCAGCCGGCTGCAAAACCCAGCTGGAGTTGGGCCGACAGAGTGGTCTCACCCTCGTTTTCGCGCGCCTATTGTTAGAGATAGATGGATTGGACGGTGGATTGAAGCATGCCAGGTGAAAGCGCCTCAGTCTGGCTCCGAGTCGCACAAGCCGGATTCCACCCGGATTTATCGCAGCTGGCTGCCATGTTCAGATGAAGTTGGCAGTTTGGCCAAGTCTACAGCCCAACTCCGGCTGTATATTGCTCGATATTAGAGAGTTTAACTGGCATCCTGGCATATGTCAGGTGAAAGTGACGCACACTGGCTCCCAGACACGCTAGGCGGGTTCCAACCGGATTTATCGCAGCCGGCTGTAAAACCCAGCCGGAGTTGGGCCGACAGAGTGGCTCCCACCCTCGTTTTGGCGTGCCTATTGCTCGAGATAGATGGATTGGACGGTAGATTGAAGCATGCCAGGTGATAGCGCCGCAAACTGACTTCCTGTTGCATGACATCCGGTTTCGCCAAATTCCGTCAGCCGGCTGCCATGCACAGCCGGAGTTGGGATTTCCCGACATATTCCCAAATTTGCACCCGTCCTGTTCGAATTAGAGAGCTTAACTGGCATCGTGACATGTGTCAGGTGAAAGTGCCTCACTCTGGCTCCGAGTTGCACTAGCCGGATTCCGCCCCGATTTATCGCAGCTGGCTGCAATGTTCACATGAAGTTGTCGTTTTGGCAGGCCAACTCCGGCTAACTCCGGCTGGAAATTGCTGGATATTCGAGAGTTTAACTGGCATCCTGACATATATGTCAGGTGAAAGTGACATACTCTGGCTCCCAGAAACGCTAGCCGGATTCCACCCGGATGTATCGCAGCCGGCTGCAAAACCCAGCGGGAGTTGGGATTTCCCGACATATTCCCGACTTTGCACCCGTCCTGTTCGAATTAGAAAGCTTAACTGACATCGTGACATGTATCAGGTGAAAGTGCCTCACTCTGGCTCCGAGTTGCACTAGCCGGATCCCGCCCGGATTTATCGCAGCTGGCTGCAATGCTCACATGAAGTTGGCGTTCTGGCAGCCCAAATCCGGCCAACTCCGGCCAACTCCGGCTGGAAATTAGAGAGTTTAACTGGCATCCTGACATATATGTCAAATGAAAGTGACACACTCTGGCTCCCAGACACGCTAGCCGGATTCCACCCGGATGTGTCGCAGCCGGCTGCAAAACCTAGCCGGAGTTGGGCAGACAGAGTGGTCTCACCCTCGTTTTGGCGTGCCTATTGTTCGAGATAGATGGTTTGGACGGTAGATTGAAGCATGTCAGGTGAAAGCGCCTCAGTCTGGCTCCAAGTCGCACTAGCCGGATTCTACCCGGATTTATCGCAGCTGGATGCCATGTTCAGATGAACTTGGCAGTTTGGCCAAGTCTACAGCCCAACTCCGGCTGTATATTGCTCGATATTAGAGAGTTTAACTGGCATCCTGGCATATGTCAGGTGAAAGTGACGCACTCTGGCTCCCAGACACGCAAGGCGGATTCCACCCGGATTTATCGCAGCCGGCTGTAAAACCAGCCGGGGTTGGGCCGACAGAGTGGCTCCCACCCTCGTTTTGGCGTGCCTATTGCTCGAGATAGATAGATTGGACGGTGGATTGAAGCATGCCAGGTGAAAGCGCCGCAAATGACTTCCTGTTGCATGACATCCGGTTTCGCCAAGTTTCGTCAGCCGGCTGCCATGCACAGCCGGAGTTGGGATTTCCCGACATATTCCCGACTTTGCACCCGTCCTGTTCGAATCAGAGATCTTAACTGGCATCGTGACATGTGTCAGGTGAAAGTGCCTCACTCTGGCTCCGAGTTGCACTAGCCGGATTTTGCCCGGATTCATCGCAGCTGGCAGCAATGTTCACATGAAGTTGTCGTTTTGGCAGGCCAACTCCGGCTGGAAATTGCTGGATATTCGAGAGTTTAACTGGCATCCTGACATATATGTCAGGTGAAAGTGACAAACTCTGGCTCCCACAAACGCTAGCCAGTTTCCAACCGGATGTATCGCAGCCGGCTGCAAAACCCAGCCGGAGTTTGGCCGACAGAGTGGTCTCACCCTCGTTTTGGCGTGCCTATTGTTCGAGATACATGGATTGGACGGTGGATTGAACCATGCCAGGTGAAAGCGCCTCAGTCTGGCTCCGGGTCGCACTAGCCGGATTTCACCCGGATTTATCGCAGCTGGCTGCCATGTTCAGATGAAGTTGGCAGTTTGGCCAAGTCTACAGCCCAACTCCGGCTGTATATTGCTCGGTATTAGAGAGTTTAACTGGCATCCTGGCATATGTCAGGTGAAAGTGACACACTCTGGCTCCCAGACACGCTAGGCGGATTCCACCCGGATTTATCGCAACCGGCTGTAAAACCCAGCCGGATTTGGGCCGACAGAGTGGCTCCCACCCTCGTTTTGGCGTGCCTATTGCTCGAGATAGATGGATTGGACGGTGGATTGAAGCATGCATGGTTAATACAGTCGGAGTTGCCGGAGTTTCGCTTATTCGGCTGGTTAATACAGCTTGTGTTACTGGAATTCCCTCTGTTCCGGCTGGTTAATACAGCCGACGCAGCTGGAGTTCCGGTTTGTTAATCCGCCTGTTCCGGCTGGTTTATACAGCCTTAGTTAAGACTGTTCCGGCTGGTTTATACAGCCGGAGTTCCGCCTGTTCCGGCTGGTTTATACAGCCGGAGTTCCGCCTAATCCGGCTGGTTTATACAGCCGGAGTTCCGCCTGTTCCGGCTTGTTTATACAGCCGAAGTACCGCCTGTTCCGGCTGGTTTATACAGCCGGAGTTCAGCCTGTTCCGGCTGGTTTATACAGCCGGAGTTACGCCAGTTCCGGCTGGTTTATACAGCCGGAGTTCAGCCTGTTCCGGCTGGTTTATACAGCCGGAGTTCCGCCTGTTCCGGCTGGTTAATACAGTCGAAGTTGTCGGAGTTCCGGCTGTTCAGGATGGTTTATATAGCCAACTGTTCCGACTGGTTAATACAGCCGACGAAGCTGGAGTTTCGACTTTAACGGCTGGTAAATACAGTCGGTGTAGACGGAGTTCCAGCTGTTCCGGCTGGTTTATACAGCCGGAGTAGCCGGAATGATGATATTCGGCTGGTAAGTACAGTCGAAGTAATAAGAAATATAGCTTATCCGGCCGGTTTATACAGCCGGAGTAGCCGGAACTCCGGCTATTCCGGCTGGTTAATGCAGCCGGAGTAGCCGGAACTCCGGCTGTTCCGGCTGGTTGATACAGCCGGAGTAGCCGGAGTTCCGGCTATTCCGGCTGTTCCGGCTACTCCGGCTAACATCACGCACATCTTTAATCCGTATATCCTAGACAATATCATAATAAATAAATTTATTCTCGAAATGCAAACAAACACAGAAGAGTTTAATATATTGATACCAGATTAGTAAGCTGTTATTTGTTGTTCCAGTCGATTTAAATGCATTCTTTTCAAATGATAATTAATTTCAATTGTATGAGGTTGGCAATTGATCTAATTGTATACAATTACTTGGCAGTGAATAGTAGTAATACATGCTTTTTATGGAAATAAATTGGTCACAGATCAAGATACAGAAAGTTAATTTTAATTATTATTATTATTATTCTTTTTTTCCTCCCAAATGGAAAATCATTTCAAAATAACAAAGACAATTATGAACAAAGTCGATTGAAATATACAACATTATGAGAGAGAGGGGGAGAAATAGAGAGATATAGAGAGAGAGAGAGAGAGAGAGAGAGAGAGAGAGAGAGAGAGAGAGAGAGAGAGAGAGAGAGAGAGAGAGAAGAGAGAGGGAGAGAGAGGAGAGAGAGAGAGAGAGAGAGAGAGAGAGAGAGAGAGAGAGAGAGAGAGAGGGAGAGACAGAGTGAAAGAAAATACAAAAAATACAAAAAAAAATAATGTCAGTATATGAGATGCACCGTAGCTGAGCTTAACTAAATGCATTTGTTGATAATAGCTTCCCACCAAAGATTCGCTTGCCCGAAGAAGAGAAAAGCGTTCATAGGGAAGGGGATGCAAAACACGTGCAGAAATATATCCACATCAACATATCTCAACAATTAATATATACAATATTACAAAAGCACAACAAATTATGTAGAAATAGTACCACATGTTTGTAAAACATATCATAATTGTTAAGCAGTACGCTGTTCAAGTTCGGATTTAAACCGAATTGAGCTTCAACATACAACTTACCATTCAAAGAATCTAGCATATTGAAAGTACTACTACCAAATTTGACATAAGTTATTTGTTGAAAGGAATCCGAGAGGGATCTTACATAAAAACAGTTAATCAGAATATGCTCAGTTAAACTTGTTTTAATATCACTATTTCCACACCGTGAGCAATGGGAGAAATCAGTGCATGCCGTGTATGCAATCATTTGGGCGATAGAAAAACAAGCACGAAGCATATTCGGATTGCGTTTAGCGTAGTCCCACACTGGATTAGCAGAGAACTGATACTGTAGTTTTCTGTATAAGACAAACTGTCTCGAAGACGTTTTAACATTCCATTCTTCTATATAGTAGTTACGAACCTTTGTATTAATACAATGTTTCGAAAAATATCTACTAGGAAAATCGCTATATGCTAAATAGTCTTCCAAGCTATTGTAAATATTATATTTATGTAGCAGAGAAACAACATCTGAAATAAACCCGAAATCGGAAGACCCATTCTTATCGACACAGTTGACCGAAAAAGACAAGTGTTCTCTTCTCTATTTCGGCAGCTAGAGGCAGAGCACAAAGTAAATCAAGTACAATATCTGTCCTTGATCGACTCTGGTTGTAATTCCGTACTTGGGACAAGGTCATTGCGCCTCGACGTGGCATAAAACCGATTATGTGTGCGTGTCTAGCCCATTATCATTAATTAAAAAGAAACGAGGACTCGAAGATACAGAAATAAGAACAACGGTAGTAAGGGAACTACCGACATACGAGACGATTTGAAAATACCTGGTCTTTGTCCGTGCAATGATGGCTTTGTAAACATTAACTCTGCAAGTTAGATGTTGGTAAGTCAGATTATACACCATCTAAGTTACAATGTCCTTCTTGAATACATTTAATTATTTCAAGACTGAATGCTTAAAATGTTCCGGTCTATATTTGCATTTTGTATGTGTCCATAGCCCATTATAGGAATATAAGATGAGCATGTAGAGTTTGAGCAGCAAACAAAAATGAGCCTGGTCCGACGGTGTGGTGTGCCTTCTTGCTATGCTCTTTGCTGGTGGCACAGGTTTCTCAAAATCGATTAAATCAGTCTAAGTTTAAAGTCGCCTGCATGTAAAGAGTATCCGTTTTGGTGCTAGTAAATGAATGTATTGGATATGCAAGGATAAACGGCTAATTGATCCGTTCAACTGTGTTGCTTCCGGTTACCTGTCGACCTTTAAGTGGGGAGAAAATTCGTGATGTATACGTGTCTGCAGCTTGTTTTTAAAGAATAATTAAATACTGGTTGATGGAATTTTCAAAAAGAAACAAGAATACAACCCCTAAAATAACACACAACATGGCTCGTTGAGCACAATTTTGTTCGTTGCTATTGAATAGGTAAGAAACGGCTTTCGCCCCGGAGTGTTAACAGTTTGAATTAAAAGTTGTACGTTTTTTTAGTCAAAACTGTTACACACACCAGATCAAAATCCGTCACCTACGTCTAAGCAACGACCCATCTATCGTTGAAGATTCAATACATAGATAAGAAATGGAAATTCCATGAAACCAGGCTTTCTATAATGGAAGGTGTTTGATTAAGAATTAACAGATCTGTCAAATCTTTCTGTTAAGAGTTAATCAAAGCTAGTAATTCAAGTAACAAGGAATATTTCTATTGATGAATAATCATAATTACTTTGTCAATTAAATATATCATAACTTTATCTAACAAATATCAGTTCAAAACAGTCAATCGTGTGTTGATGGCCTCATTTATTAAGAACATATAATAGATAACAGATATTAAGCAACCTTTTGTGTAAGCAGCCAAATTTTAGGATCCATAATGCCAGGTTGATAATCAGTGTTCTGCCTTAAACCTTTACTTGATAGTAACGCGTTTATGCCTTTGCAAACAGACTTGATCCAGGGCCCGAGGTTATGAAACTTACTCAATTTGAGCATGTAATAGAAATATTGTTGTTGAAGTTAGATGCTTGAGTTACAAGTTATGAAATATGCTCATTGCAAAATAGGGTGAAATTACAAACCAACGATGAGAATAAAGTCCATGTTTGGAGTTTGTCGCCATGGTTACGAAGCATTTTTAGTTTGAGCATGATGCTAAAGTTGTGCATGATGCTCAAACTAAAAAAGCTCTGTTAGCTTGAGGACAAAGTTTGTGAAAAAAAAATCTAGTTTTAGTTTGTAACTGAAATCTACTTTGCAACGAGCCAATTTCCTAGCCTTGTAATCCAAGTGTGTAACTACAATAGTAATACTTATGTTAACATGCTCAAATTGAGTAAGTTTCATGACCTCGGACCCAGATCAGACAGCTTCTGTAGGAGCTGTCGGATCAGGGTCTGCTCTGTTTGCTTATAGAATGTTATAGATTTGATTATTCACCAAAAAAATCATTTGAAAATATCTATATGCATGGTAAAGTTATGGTCTGAACAAAAAAAGTTCAAGTAAAGTATATTTTCTGTCACTGTGACCTTGACCTGGACGCTAAAGACCTTGACTTGGAAGCTAAACACATAAATTGTGCATATGACACAGCGTCTTGATATGGTGTATATCTGTTCCAAGCTATTTGAAAAATATCTCTATGGATGAAAAAGTTATTGTCTGGACAAGAAAAGTTCAACCGATGTATATTTGTTGTCACTGTGACCTTGACTTTGAAGCTACAGACAAAAGTTTTGCATGTGATACATCATATTGATATAGTTTATATTTGAAAATATCTCTATGCATGACACAGTTATGGTCCGGACAAGAAAAGTTCAATTGAAGTCTATTTTTTTTTTTTGCATTTGGCACATTGTCTTGATATGGTGCATGTTTGTGCCAAGTTATTTGAAAATACCTCTATGCATGGCAAAGTTATGGTCCGGACAAGGAAAGTTGACGCTAGCTTTATGTTCCGACGTTAGACAAAAGTTAATACGTCAAGCATCGTTCGTCTTCAACTAATGGGCTAACAGTTTATGTCGAAAAGCAGTCAGTTGCTTGGAAAGACTGATGTGTGAAGCCAGGGAACACATGGGACGATGAACCGGCCGCCGTTATATGACTGAAAAACACAATCAATCAAACTACCATCATCTCATTTCAGACGGCGTCACGTGTTTACTGAAATGGAATGCCATACTATCTTGGGAACAAACAGCACCTGTAACCATACAGGCGGAGGAAATCAGGAAATATGTTCCACTTTCCGGCCCAAAAGGGGGCTTGGATTCGAAGGAGCATCGAACCACAATATTGTAAACGCCGAACCGTTAACATATAGAGGAAAGTGTATATGTAAGCCGGGATTTGTACTGGTTAACGAGAAATGTGATTTTTTTTAGTAATTACAAACATATTACGGATAACGTTCGTTTTTCTTTATTTCAAAATCTAGTACTATAAATTGAATTATGCACCTAAAACCGATTCATGTTCATATTATATCAAAGAGCATTCATTATACATACTGACTGACGGCATTATTCCCATACTCTTCTAGCATTAATTTGTATTTGCACTCACTTTAGAAACGTTTAATGTTTAACTATTTTCTTATGTCTAAAACGTCATTTTGTCCTCGGCATTTTGGCTTTCTTAATGCCTAGGATCAGGAACGTCGTTGGCCCGAGCATAATTCCACCTTGATTTCCATTGGTAAACTCGTCGATGTACCAGAACGACATTCACGCATTAATATGCACTAGCCAATTTCTTCTTAATCACATTGATGATTTCAGAATGTAAACAAGACACAATATAATGTATTCATATGATAGCTCAAAGGAATTGTTAATAAGCCAAGATATCCCTGTCGTGGTATACCTACTCTGCACTGTCTTATGATTAAAGGAGGGGAGTAACTGTAAACCCCATACACACTCACAATAGAGCATAGGTTCTGATGGTGCACAATGTGGGTTTAAATTCCATGAACTTATAAAGGTTGCGAAAGTCTCGTTTACTATCACTTTCGATATTTCAACTTCCGGGTGATGGTCCGCAATTACTGCAAATGATGTACTGTTTTGTTTTCAATGAATTGTATAACTGTTCTGCTCTCTGCCGCAGCTTTGATCTTCCGTGATAGATTAGCATGTCCTCGACATACTTAGCCCAGTACAACATATATTGTGCCATGACTTGTTTGTACCCGGAAGTGCAAAGTGACGAGACCTACATACCCTAATATACCTTGGTTTAGTTTTTACTTTACGCCGATTTTAACAGCCACTGTCATATCGCGGCAGACAGGAAAGATGATGTTGGTCCCACAACTTATATTTACATCCAAATAAAAACATAAAAATCAAAGCAACTCGACCTGCTGACGCTCAATAATTTGATTGACTCTATAATCATCCGGATCAATTTAGCCGAATGTTACGGTTCAATCAAGGGTCATAATGTAACTGCCTTTCTTATTGAGTATCCCCGAGCCATAGGGGCATTATTGATTACGCAAAATGTTTTTTTATTTGCTTTAGTCTTTCGAAATAATCGCATCGGAATTCGAGGTTTTAGGTAAGCACATATAGTTAATATTTAAAATGAATTATATATTGTCGAATTTCAAAGTATCCTTATTAGTTTGATAGAAACTAATCCATCTATCTAAATTGAATTTATCTAAACAGATGAAAGTGGTCTAAACTATGACTATTGAACCCTTTCACACATGCAGAGGCGATTTGTCAACAATGTGGCAAAAGGAGAAATTGCGGATGATGAAAAAATTATCCTTCTGCTATAATGCTTCCAATTCTTCTTCATTTATAGATTTTTTTTCCAATTTTGCATATAAACTGTGTATGAAAGACTTCAAATGATTGAATAATTTAAAGGTAGATTTTCTTGTGTGACTCATTTTTTTATTTGATTTTAATCTTTTATATATTTTTCCTTTGTACCCCCTCTTCTTTTGATTGTCTTAACAACTTTTCAAAACAATGTTATTTTCTGTTTTCCAAATTTTATATTCATTGATCTAAGACGCAAATAAAAAAGAATTTAAAAAGTTCAAGTTAATTTCTGCTGTGTTAGCTTATATCAGTATTGTCACATCCAGAGCATTATTATACTCCATGAACAATCTTTGATATACAACAAGAGATAAAAGACCTTATAACATGACTGTTGGAACCAATTTTGTAAAGTATATGCCAAGCCAGTCATCTAATAAGGCAAAATACTTTAGCTATTCAACTCAACAATTTTATCACGATACTCCTAGAAATGCATATGCAACCTTCTAAATGCAAAACTGGGTAAATCCAGTTTAGAAAGTCAGCATTGATACGGTTACAAACCAATTATACTCCAATTTCTACCAATATTGTAGGTCTCAACACAATCCCTAAAAGAGAAATATTATTAGCCTTTGACTGTTTTCCCAACACTGTCTCTTTTTTATGAACACCAACATTCACTTTCAAAATCTAAATTCTCAGGATATTTTTGTATCCTCAAAAGCCTCTGTTGATGGTTATAAAGTTTGGCCTAAAATAGAATAAAACAAGACAATCAGTAAAACCGATGAATGCTTACTGTATACAGGTTGGGTTTAATGAAAAATATCAATGGGATAAAGTATATGCAGCAGACAACTTCGAAAACATCTCGGCAACTATATGGAAAGAATAATTACTTAATAGAGTTAGTCATTTTTGCAAATGAAGAAATAGCGCATTATGAGTAATATCTTCCTTTGACTCAATATTATCAAAAGTCCTCTGCTGCATTTGCATCAATATGCATTTATATGTGAGACATGGCTAAACAAAGTTGAATCTTAGCAAACTCTTAATCTGCGTATCTCCTATGACTCTTTAAAACAAGAGTTCCATAGATTTATTTCACTCTTTCCCTACTACAACATATCTGCAACAGGCGACTTGAAATATATCAAGGCAAAAATAAGGAAAATATTTCAAAATGAAAGTATTGAATGGAGTTGAAAGTCGTTGTGGTAAATGGGGAAATTGCTCATGTTTGCGCCACATTATATTCAAAAGTCGGCTGATACAGAGGCATCAGAAAGAGTCTGAATATGGGAAAGGCTTAATTTCAATCAGCAGTTGCAAAAAATACCCATACAAGAAAATGTGACCAAAAGAGGCATGTCCACATCGGCAATATGGCAATTATATACATGTACTTCCCAAAACCTCAAAAAATAAAGGGCATGCATCATATCATTATAACCCTTGCAACAAATATGCATCAGATTAAATGGGAAAAATCGTCCTTGCATATTTGTCATATGTGGAAAGGGGTTACCCGGTAAAGATATTTCAACAGTGGCCTGCTATGATAACAAGAATATTATCAGTGAACAGGATATATTATACATGTGTTAATGAACACACAGGACCGACTATTTTAAATAATACATCTGCATATTTAGTAAAAACATAAAAAACAATTTTCATGCATATATGTCGAAATTATTCCCATTACTTGTGTTAAGCTTGTTTTTGTGTTGTTTTATTAAAGCCTTTATTTCTTTTCTATGTGGTTCTGTTAAACACCAGCTCGACTGATCAATCAACAAACTAGAAAAATGTCTCATTCTCGTCTCACCCTATTTTAGCGAAATTCAAAACATAGCAGTTTATCCGCCAAAACAACTAATCTTTTTTCTTTTTCTTTTTAAATGACCATAAAATTATGTATTTATTTGTTTGTATTACAAAATGCATGTATGTGTATACGTAAATAAAATATATCTATCTATCTCTCTAGGATAGCATCTGGGTTAAAGTAGTCTCACAGAGAAAATTCAATTTGTAAATTTAATCAATCTCCTTTTTTTTCAAAAGTAACTTGTTTCGGCCAACTGTTAACAACTTAAGTAATTTCAAAAGTTATTCATATTTTCATAGATTAGACATAAATACATGACCTTACCCCTCATGACATGAAGGTTTTCACTGAGCCCTCAATTCGCTTTCGACATATAGGGCATTTTCTCAGGTGAGGAGCACAGGCCTCACAACAAACAAGGTGACCACATGGCAATAGGGTCATGTTCACTGGTTTATCCATACATATCTTGCACGTCTGCATCTCACGTAACTTTTTGTTTTCTTCCTTCAAAGATTGCGTGTCTAAAAATAAACACAATGATATTTTATTTAGTGTAATTCTTTCCAATTTATCTTTGAATCAAGCACACAGATCAAGAGAGAACTTTAAAGTTTTGTCATTTCATCCCTTTTCTGATGCCATTTGAAGGCTATGTTTTTCAACTAATCAACAGGGTTGGAACACATAATAAAGAGGGTCACTCAAGAAACAATTCCTTTAAATTATTTTTAAATCAGACAAAAAACAATATCAAAGGAATGACATTTTTAAAGATTTGTCAGACTGCCTTATTATCCAATCAATCAAAATGGTTTGAACAACTTTTGTAGAGGGGAGAATGTAAAAGTTTTGAAATGTTCCCTCATTCAAATGCAGCAGCAACTAAAGATCAAAATATAATTAACATCTTTGAACACTTATGAAAGAGGACAATCAAAGTAACATTTCTGTGAGGTTAGGTTGGAATTGGTTCAAAGGTGTAGAAGGAGATATTGTTTGAAGCGTAAAATTAACTACGGACAGAGAGTGTTAAGAATAAATCACCTCAAGGCTCAGGTGATCTAAGCAAGAGGGCCATACTTCATGGTCAAGTGAATATTTGTTACATTAAAACAACAATCTAAACAAAGCTGAATAAGTTTTTAAGGCCATAGCTAAAGTTTAGAAGATGTAAACCCACAACTGAAACAATAAGGTCACACTGTGGCAATGTATTGATTGGTTGAGTATCATTAACACACATGTCTAAACACCTGCCCAAGCTTTCGGACGCCTCTGAGGCAGACGAGTTGCAAAATCATTATTGCAAATGAAGAAACTGCTCATAATGAGCAATTCCTCCTTTTGCCATAATGTTTTCAACTTTCCAGAGTGCATCAGTTTCAGTTTGAAATCATAATGAGCAATTTATCCTTTTGACACAATGTTTTATACTTTATTTAATATCTTTTCTTTCATTTATAGAGAATGTTCACTCTTTTGCCATGTCATTTCCAAGTCATCTGCTGCAGATTTGGTGTATGTGGGAAAGGGTTAAGACAGCAATGTCTCATGTCTTCTGTGGCTATTGTTGATTTGTCAGATCAATACACATTGAAGGCTTTGGAACAGGGTGACCAAAGCAACATTAATGTGCGTTTCTTCCAAAATTGGTCCAGTGTTTGTTAAGAAGAGTATTTTAATTGGGACAGTAATAAAGGAGGAGAATATTTTCATTATATAACCAGATGAATGTTCGCCACAGGTTAATCCAAAAAAGTAGTTTATAGCATTTGAGGGAAAGGTGAGCAAGTGAACATTATATGAGCGTTCCCGCGAGAAAACCAACATTGGGGACTTTGTGTAAAGTGTGGACCCGGATCAGCCTAAGCATGCTGCGTGGGCTAACCCGGATCGACACTTTTCGCCACCGGTGGATTTTCTGTTTCAAGAATCATTCTTCTATACCTCTATCTCTCTGAGATGGAATTTGTCGGCCCGAATCAGTCTGCGTGGACTGCGCAGGCTGATCTGGATCGATACATTGCGCAGGCTGATCTGGATCGATACATTGCGCAGATGCCATACTGTTGGTTTTCTCGCGGAACGGCTGATATCAGTTTGTCAACACAATGTATAGCAGAAGTGTCTTTTTCAATAACCCTACCTCCATATTATATAGACACATTATGATGGCTATGAATAATACGACTTTTTGTAATCAGTGTAGCAAAAAAATTAAATTAATCATATTGAGCACTTTCTCCATTTGCCAAAATGATGATGATTTGAACTCTTTTGAATGATTGATTGGGGTTTGATGCCGTTATCGAAAATACTTCAGTCATATTATAGAGGCCAGTTCACCTGTGTTTTATGTCAACTCTATTTAATCACTATATTTTCAATAATAGAGACCTTCTTTCTTTTTACTTCGATGTTTTCAAAGTTGTCTGCTGCACATTTGCTGAATGTGGGAAAGGGTTAAACATTGACCTACCAATTTCACTTGGTTCTGATGATCCTTCAGCCTCCATCCGAATACTGGATCCTCCTGCAACTTCATTTACTCTTTTTCCTTTTTTCTTTCCATTCCTCTTCTTTGGCTTACCAAGAGGTTGTTCTCCTTCAGCCCCACCACCTTCTGTTATCATTTAAACCATTAGTTCAAATTATATTCTTAAAACCTATTTTTCAAAGTTCAATCATATGCCAGTAAATACAACATTTAATCCTTTCCCAAATACAAATGATTTCTGATTGTATTCCTCTTGGTCTCAAAGGATTTTTTTGGCTTTTATTATAAAACCTTGCTTCATCAGTTTGAAATTACTGGGAGGGGTATCAATCCATGTGACCCGACTTCTAAATGAGGCTCAGACATTCATTCTTTGTAATAAATGTAAAATAAGTTAAGCAATTCACACACAAAGTGTGGAAGTACTCACAAGTACTGGCCAAGTACTTGTACTCATAATTATACTCATAATTTAAGAACATTGGTACTTGAGTAAGTATTAGTACAACTATGTGTACAAGTAGCACATCCCTGGTTGTTAGAAAGCCAGGACACACATATCATAAGTGAACTTATCAATCAATTAATATTTCAAAAAATACTCTTACATGCAATATGATTAAGGCATACTTTCAGCTTTATTTGCACAAAGAGATCTACATAAATTCCATTTATAAGAAACACGCATTGATCAATATCAAAACTGAAAATGAAATAGTTTTAATTTGTTAGTGGAAATTTCCTGGAGAGCAGCTTTTCATTTGGAACAAAGAGAAATCATGCAATGGATGACTTTCTCATAGCTGACACTTATTTCTCATAACAGATAAAGTTGAGCAAATTCTCGCTTTCCTTCATTGTTTTCAAAAGTATACATAACCTACAACAATCCAAAGCATCTGAGAAAAATGTTAAATGTTAACTAGTTGAAAAAAAAAGCCAACATACCCTTTTTCTCGGAATCCTTTCCTCCAGATTTGTCTCCACTTTTCCCTTCTCCACCAATATTTTTACCATTTCCAGTTGGAGTTCCTGACCTTGACGTTGTTGCGCCAGACTTAGCCTTTGGAGATCCTGACCTGGAACCTCCAGTGGCATCTTGAGATGAACCCTGACCTTGACCTTTAGTGCTTGGTCCTTGAGAACTGGTAACAGAAGCAGATGGTGGTGTTGAAGAAGTTGTTGATTCTCCAGAGGCTGTTGAACTCTGTGCTGAAGTAGTGCTTACAAAAGTCGAAGATGCTGCTGATGTTACAGAAGTTGAAACTGAACTATGTACAGTAGTTGAATTTAAAGCTGTTGTTAATGTCCTGGTTGAACCCTGTGCTGATGCAGAAGTAGTTGCTGTTTGAACAACATTGGTTTGTTGTGTAGAAGCTACAGAGAAAAAAATGTATAACAGTGAGGTTCAATAGAAGAATAGATATGAGTTTAGAGAAAGTTTAGAACATGATCAATCTGCATATATACAGGCAACCTAATAATTGCCTGATAGTTATGGTTATAATAACAAAAGTTGTCATAGGATAGCATACACTATCCAAAGTGCATGTGTGATTAAATACAAAAGTAATATAACAAAATTATGAATGCATTCTTGTAAGTCTTACCATAAATGGGGAAATTGAGCAAGATCAATTTCACTGTAGGATTTGGATTTAAGTGTGGGAAACGTCTCAGGTAATCTAGCAATCTAAGGTATCTTTATCCAGTGAGTAATCATTATGTTAAAACGTTCCCATACAAATTAAAGCTGAGAGACAATATGTCATACTATTTTAACAACAAATATGCAGCATACCACTTTTGAATATTTCTAGGCAAAAACACATACATCTCTCTCTATATATAGATACGGAGATAGAAATACTGAAATAAGAGGGCCATGATGGCCCTATATCGCTCACCTGCTTTAATAGAACTTTATTCAGTTTTTACTTTATACATATAAGGAAAACAAGCAATCCCCTTGTTGGCCATGGTTTTCAACGGAGCAAAATAAATTGAACAGCCTTTGCAGAGGGTCAAATGAACATTAATGCAAATATCTTTTTCCAAATCGGGCAAATGATTTAGTACAAGGTGATGTTTTTAAGTTCTCACTATATTGCATATAATGAAAACAAGTCCCGCCGCCTGGCGGCCATATTTTTCATCAGATCAGAATAATTTCAACAACTTGGTAGAGGAGCATTTGTACCAAATCATTTTTAAATATAGAAGGTACTTTTAGACAATAAGTTTTTACAATGCACTTACTAGGAAAACAAGCCCCACCTCTGGCGGTCATGTTTTTCAATGAATCGAATTAATTGAACAACAATTGTAGAAGGTCCCACAGGGAACATTTATGAAAAATCATTATTAAATCGGGCTGATACTTTCAGAAAAGAAGATCTTTAAAGTTTTAACAATGCACATCTAAGGAAAACAAGCTTCACCATGTTTCCATGTCGGCCATGTTTTTAAACGGATCAGAACTATTTGAACACTCTTTGTAGAGAGTACCCCAAGGAACAAGCGTAAATCTGAATTAACAAACCTGGTGCTGTACTTTCTGCCTGCTCTTCCTGGTCTAGAATCCACACCATAGCTTGTTCAGCATTCACAGAATTATTTCCTGTAAGAAAAGGTAAATAATTGAAAACAACGTTTACATGACTACTCATTTCTACAGCATTTAACCCCCTTTCCTAAATACAATAAATCTGCAACAGAGGATTTTGGAAACATGTGGACACATTTATAGAAAATCCCTGTACATGAAGGTATATTGACTGCAAAAAATTGAAAACATTGTGGCAAAAGGAGATATTGCTCGTTTTGAGCAATTTCTCTTTTTGTCACAATAATTTAAAAAGACGCCTGCTGCAGAGGCATCAAAAAGCGTCTATATGTGGGAAGGGGTTAAGTAATATTTCAATTTACCAGAGCATCAGTCATGTAAGTATCTTATAACCTGTAAGTATTACGTTTAAACTTTGTGAAACAAGTTGTTACAACTAATATAGATCGCTATGGGTGCTTCCTGTATGCAAAACCGATCAGGTTCTCTTGAACTTAAAATCAGCACTATTCCTCCTTTTACCGAATGCAGCAGTTTCTGATGCCTCTGTAGTAGACAAGTTTGAAAACATTGTGGTAAAAAGAAAAAATGGTCATAATGAGCTACTTCTCCTTTTGTCACAATGTTTTGAACTATTTCAAAAAGTGTTCTTTCAATTTTACAGTTGGTCACAAAGACTTTGTCAATCTTCTGTTAAGTGCAGGAACTAATAGGGAATCATACTCAAGGCATGTCAGTTAAAGGCCCTGTATGTTACTGACAATGTAATCGCAGTTTGACAAGTCACTCTAAGTGTTAATATATAGGAAATTACTACTTTGATTGAAATTATAACTAACCTGTATTTCTTCTGACTGCTAAGATAGCTTCTTCCACTCTCTCCCTAGAATATCCCATTTCTAACAACACTAAAGCTGCAGGGGTGGTCAAAGGATCTTGAGGCGTATTTGATGTTGCAGCTGTTATTTAAACAGAATTGTGTTGAGAGTTTTAAATATGGGGCTTTTATCATTATCTAAAAATACTTATTTGACCTGCAAAACCTTTGTTGTGGGTACGCAAAAGAACTTTCTATGATGTAGAACTTGATTAGCACTTTTGGGTTAATCTAAGAGCCGAAAAGTATTTAGGCCTAGTATGAATTGAGGCTTTAATAGGAATTTGACCACTTTAAATTTAAGATTGTTTATCTATTCTATTTCCTAAAGAATGGATTAGATATACAAGCGTTTAACATTTCAACCTTGAGTGCAAAGGATGGAATAATCAATCATCCGATTTCAATATTTTCTTTTTAATTTAATAAACAAAATAGGATTATTATATAGGATATTTTTATGTTAGAAGAGTGGAAATATAAATATCAAGTAACGATTCAAGTCATATCTAAGCAAAGTACACCTAACCTTAGAACATGTTCATATGAAAGGAAATCCCTGAAACATCTATCTTAAAATTGCTAGTCCGTAATGCTCTTTCAAAATGTCTTCAATTTCAACCGAAGAGTTTGTGTTTTTTAGACCTTGGTCACAAACTTATCTAATTTAGAAGAACAAGACTTTTATTGCAAAATGTCCACTGGGTAATACTTTGATAACTAGTGGCTACTTCACTTCATTCACAGAGACAATTGTATATATCATTATGAGATTTACCTTGTCTTCTCTGCTGTTGTTGTTGTTGCTGTCTTCGCCTCTGTTCTGTCACCTATGAATATATATATGGAAATAACACTTTTTGGCCTGGGTCCTTAGCCCCTGGTCATAGTAGTAATACCATTTTTTCGGAGTTGGTAGCATGCCAATTGCTGTTAGCACCAAACAAAGCGAGAAAAAATGCGCGAGAAAAATAGTTCATCATGAATTCAACAAAACTGCATTTAAAAGGTTAGGCCCATGCCCGACTCCCACACCCGACGACACACCGACCCGGTCGGGCATCATATATATCTGGCGAGCGCCGGGCTAGATTCGCCGCTCAGAGCCCGGCTGGACATCGGTCAGACAATAAACGGTAGTAGGCGGCGTCTGGCCGACCATCCAATGTGTCTCGCAGGTTATAAAAGCCGGGTCATCGCATCATTAATTAGATTCAAGTCGCGCTCTTCGCAGAAGCAATTTAACACACAGTTTATCACAAGTGTCAGAGTAACAGTACTACAAGACGCCCTATAAAATAAGGGAGGACTGAAGGAAAAGTAGATGGCAGTACCCACAAGAGAGGGAGAGTGGCAGTAAAGGGAGAATGAGACCTCTCCTCTTCAGCCACCAATGCGCCTATAACTAAGTTGTAGAGGTAGCGTGCAAACGCAAACCTCTACCTCAATCGTGCTGTGCAGGTGCCCGCAAGTGCTGTGGAGGTATCAAGAGCATTTTCATTAGAATGCTTGTCTTAATGATATCTAAGTCAAGTTCGAATATGGATCATATTGGGTCAGAAACTAGGTCACTAGGCCAAATTGAAGGGAAATATTGTTAACACAATGGAGGCTGCATTTTTAACTTGATCATTGAAACTGTATCAGAATGTTTGTCTTGATGATTTGTAGGCCAAGTTTGAATATTGGTCATGTCTGTTAAAAAACTAGTTCACTATGCCACATTGAAGGAAAATCTTATCAACACTGTAGAGGCTAAGTTTTTTTAAAATTTGGTCAGAATGTTTATCTTAATGATATCTAGTCCATGTTCGAATACTGGTCATATCTGGTGAACAAAAATAGGTCACTAGGCCAAATGAAGGAAAATCTTGATAACACACTGGATGTTGCATTTTTAATCTTTGTTAGAATAATTGTCTTGATGGTTTTTGCATATTTTAAACACTTTCTCCAAGTCTAGTACATGGTTTAGAGAACTTTTTCAACTTGATGGAATTCGATTTAACATTGACATATTTCTCAATATAAGCAGAAACTTCAAAATAGTCTGCCTAAACCTGCTGTTAAATTTCCCTTTGATTCTTCATGTCTTAAATGTGTATACTTGTGAGCTCTTGCACTCAGGTGAGCGATATAGTGCCAACAAAGTTCTTCTGTTTTTAAATTGGCAGTTTAATAAAATTTACTATTTTTAACATGATCTTTCAACTTCTTGACAATAAATACATAAACATAAGCTGCAATTGTTGTTTCCTTTCACATTTCCCCTACTTCTTCAACCTTCCAGCAGCCCCCAGGCCGCCATCACCGCAGTGCTTTGATTATAAGTCTAATAGGTTGACATGCTTTAGTTATTGTTCAAAATTGCAATCAATTTACGCAGTACCATGGAATGTATTTGTTTATAAATTATTTTGCCCTATCTATTATTTGGACGCATCTGTTGCAGACATTGTTTTAATACATTGATGACAAAGAAAAAAATGGGCAATTATCCCTTTTCACTAACCCTTTACTACAACGCGACTAATTTTGATACCTCTGCTTATGATGAGCACTTTCTCATTCTTGTTCCAATGTTTTCAAATCTAATAAATGATTAAACTTTTATTTATAGAGGTATACATTTTCAACTAGATCTTTTTAAAATTGTCTGCTGCAGATTTGTTGTATTTGAGAGAGGGACAGACGCTATCTGACGCTTCTGCTCATGATCTGCACTTTCTCATTCTTGTTCCAATGTTTGAAACTCTATCCAATGATTCAACTTTCATTTTTAGACGTTTACCATATTTTCATCCAGATCCTTTTAAATTTGTCTGCTGCAGATTTGTTGTATGTGGAAAAGGGATAACAATACTTTCATGCAATCCTTTCCCACATATAGACGCTATCAGATGCCTCTGTAGGAGACGACTTTTGAAATACTGAGACAAAAGGAGTAATTGCTCATCATGAACAATGTCTCCTTTTGTCAGAATGTTTCTAACTATATTCAATAGTTCTACATTCACTAATAGAAATGTTTCCTATTTGTGCTAAGAAATCATCAAAGTCATTTGCTGCAGATTTGTTGTATGTGGGAAAGAGTTTTCTGTTTTCTTGCCTCAATGTTTTTCAAACAGTGATTACTTACATGTTGTTCTTGTCGTCTCATCACAGCCTGGATGTATCTTGTACCTTTTAGTTTATTCATATACTCACACCTAGGGTACCATCTTGTATGTTCTAAACATGGATCGTCGCCTGAAACATGAGGTCTGGCAAGGTCAAACTAGGGTAACTGGTCACCTTTGTTAAACAGCCAACTTGTATAAAGCAGCCTCTTCAGGATTGGCCAAAACAACATTATCATTTTTATTTGACTTGTATTAAGCAGCAAGTTATTGATTAACAATAACAAAATTGTCTTCTTTATTTGACTTGTAATTTCTGTTCTTTCTTTTATTTGTGTTTTTGTCAATATCAACAGTACTACTGTTCCATTTATACTGACACCAGTCCTCCAGTTGTAATGCTAATCCCACAACGCTGAGCGCCAAGGAGGGCAGCCATTACTTACATTTTAAAAGTCTTTTGTATGAGCCGGCCAAGGATCAAACTAGCAACCATATGCACCAAAGGCGGATGCTCTTCCACTTCACCACCAAGGGACTGACTTGTATCAAGTTTGTACTTGAAGATTAACCAAAACAAAATTTCTTCTTTATTTGACTTGTATTAAGCAGCCACATCTTGACTAACCCTATGGTGGCTGTCTAAGACAAGTTTGGCTGTGATCATTATAGGCTAAGGATACCTTAAACCTTTCCTACACAACAAATTTGCAGCAGATGACTTTGAAATTACCCAGGCAAAAATATGAAAAAAATGTCTATAAATGAATATTTGATTACCGAATATAGTTGAACACATTGTGGCAACAGGAGAAACTACTGATTATGAGCAAATTTCTACTTGTTCACGCTTTTTTTCAAAAGACATCTGCTGCATCTATACATGTGTCAAAAATGTGTTCACTAGTTGAAAAGGGTTAAATCCCTTTTTCTCTTTTAACCTTTTGCCACATACAGTCGCTTTCTGACAGTTGAACAGACGCAGAAGATGATCTGAACCTACTTTGTTCAAAAATGCCTACTTGTACCTTTTTTCATGCACTGATTCATATTACTCTTTTGAACTTTACCCTTAGCTCCAACTTTAAACAGGGCTCTAGATAAGGGGCGTTTTTTATGTCATCCAATACCTATATTTTTGATACTGAAAAGAATCGTTACAGTGAGACGATTCCTTTGATTTAATACCAACAACAACAATTCCTTTGATTTAATACCAACAACATAGTTTTTAACGAGTGCTACGAAAGATATCTTGGATGAAGTCGTGTTTACTCACCATTATTGAGTCTACTGTAATCAATAGCCAAGTCTGAACTCAACAAGAGCATTTATATCCCTTCAAAAAATAATTGTAAATTTGGTCCTGGATGTCATTCCCAACACAGGATCTTCAAACATTATTGCAAAAGCCTCCTATGTTAGATCTGCACGAGAAACAATGTACTTGCTCGATCAAAGTTACAACTGATATATCTATATAAACTTACCTGATTCCCAGTTTCTAAGGCCACCTCCACACGCAAAACATCTGGTGAAGTCAGCAACTCCTTTGAATTAAACACATTTGGGTTATCTTTCAAACTATCAATACCACTTTTAAATACAAAACTAATAATGAAAAAAAAGAAATCAAAAACATTGTGGCCATAACAAAATATCATTAACGGGAGCGCCAAATGTCACAAAAATCGCCCTTCCTGTTTTTTTGAGACCAAGTATAGTTATAATTGGTTGTGCGTCAGGCAAATTTAGAGAGCGGACACTGTTAATACAGTTTTGGCCATTTCGAGGGACATAAGTGTGGAGTGACTAAGATAACGTGGTTAGTTATAGAACTACAAAGACATTCTGCCCATCACCATATTGTCTAAATTTGGTGATGATCAAATAAAATGAACAATACGGCTAGTTAGCAACTTATCCAAGATATTATGCCAATACACATTCTGACCAAATTTGATGATGATTGGACAAAGGCTTCTAAAGTTATTTAGCTGACAACATACTGGACGCCGCCCGACCGCCTGCCCGTACGCAGCAGGTAGCCTATAATACGATCCATTTTTGCAAAACGGGTGTATAAAAAGTAAATAATGTTCAAAAGTTTACCCGGACTGTGACTTGTTGGCAATCATTGTAGAATTATTGCACACCGGCCCTGATCTACACTGGTCCTAAATGCCTAATGTCTGATTGTCATTGCTCATATACTCTGTGTTGTCAGGTAATGTTTCAACTTTACAAACCTGCATAGAAGAAGCCAGCCTCCGCCATTTTTCTGGGTGTTTGATCAAGATAGCTAGGCCACATGGTAGTAAATGAAGCTAACCTAGAATCTATAGATGTGTACTCGCTGTGTTTGGGAGTCATGACCACGACCTGCTGTGGGTCATTCAGTCCAGAAACTGTGCTGTCACTCTGCTCGCCTGTTAGGCCAGATATACTTGAAGTAGCTGATGTACCTGCTACATTGTATATATAATAAAACATATCTTTTAAGCTTGAGAGACAAATAGAGTTTTAACCCCTTTTCCAAAATATAGCAAATTCAAAATACTTAAAAGCAAACCTCAAAACCCATCCCTTGATACACATTAATGCAAACTCAAGTTTCCTAATCCATTCCAACGTACTATAAATCTGCAGCAAATGACTTTGAAAATATCAAGACCAAAATAGGTAAAATCCTTATAAATAAAAACATTTTGACGAAAAGAGAAATTGCTCATTTTGACATTTCTTCATTTTAAATTTAAAAAACATTTAGAGGACTAGAAAACTGCCAAATCTACACGATAAATAATAAGTGGAAGGGATATTGTAACTTTGCTAAAATTTTTTGACAGAAAACATTTTTTACTTTATTTGCATCTTGTAATAATACAACTATTCAGCAAATAGCATAAGAAATGTGTTCAAAACATCAAAATCTACGGAATTCTCAAAGTTCAGGGGCAATAACATTTAATTCAGTTTCAATCTGTATCTTCTTATGATAAAATCTCATTAAAATAAGACCAAAATACTTTGCTGTGCGTATATTGGATCTGATGGCACTTCATAAAAGGTCGTCTCATTTTGTCCCTAAAATATTCATGAGCAGGTGCTATTTTTATTCAATCCAATACAATCACATGATAGTTTGATACAACCAATGCTTGGTTCTGCTATCTAAATGGATTCTGAACAATTAAAACACTCAGTTCAGTCATCACAGCTTCACTATCTTATTTATTTTTATGGGTTGTCTCCCCTGTTGATACCTAACAACTTTGTAACGACCTGTTGAAGGTAGTCATCGTATCTTTATAAGCATTTCAACTGCACGAAAGTTTAAGCCTGGTTTTAATGATGAGTTTTCTGTCTACGGATTACCCTTGCTTTACACAGGACTAATCTAATTGATTGATTGTTTGGTGTTCAATGCCGCTTTCACCAATTGTTCAGTTATATCACTGTGTTTCCTAGGTAAATTACCAGTACTACTGTTCCATTTATCCTGACACCAGCCAGTCAGTCGTAATGCTAACCCCGCAACCCTGAGCGCCAAGAAGGGCACCAACTGTTTTCATTTTTAAAGTCTTTGGTATGACCAGACCAGGGATCAATCCCATGACCTCCCGCACCTGAGGCGGATGCTCTACCACTACACCACCGAGGGTAAGTCTTAAAACAAGATGTCAAAATATAAATTGTTCATCTGATTCAGGGTATAGTAGCAAATGTGTAACCGTAATGTTGGATATTTGATCAAGAGTGAGACATAAGAACGTGATTTAAAAGGCATTTTAAGCAGCCTAAAGGTGATAAGTAATACAACATAAATAGAAAGAGTGGATAGCGCCAGTACATTTCAATCAATCAAAACAGCTTGAGCATTTTTTGCAGAGGGTGACATAAGGAACACTCCTGCAAAATTATCTTGAACAAGAAGGTTAACATGAGAATTATATGAAATGTTTGTAACATATCCTCTTTTGGTTAAAATTTGTTCAGTGGTTTACGAAGAGATGTTTGATGAAGCTAAAAGTTTGCACTGGACAGACAGTGAGTGATTAAACAAGAGGGCCATGATGACCCTGGATCGCTCACCTGATTAATTAATTTTTTCTTTAGCTATATAAGCCCCGACCCTGGCGGCCATGGTTTTCGACCAATCAACATGGCTTGACGAAATCTGATAGAAGGTCACTCTAGGCACATTTCTACAAAATTATTTGAAAATCCGCCTGACACTTTCGGAGGGGAATTTTTTTTATAAAGTTTTCACTATAGCCATATAAGGCAAAACAGTCTCGCCCTGTTGCGGACATGTTTTTCCACCAATCAACATGGCTTGAAGGAATCTGATAGAGGGTTACTTAAGGAACATTTCTACGAAATTATTTGATAATTCGCCTGACACTTTCGGAGGAGAAGATTTTTAAAGTTTTCACTATAGTCATATAAGGCAAAGTAGCCCCGCCCCCTGGTGACCATGTTTTTCGAGCAATCACTATGGCTTAAAGGAATCTGATAGAAGGTCACTTAAGGAAAATTTCTACAAAATTATTTGAAAATCAGCCTGACATTTTCGGAGAAGATTTTTTTTAGTGTTCTCTATAGCAATATAATGCAAAACAGCACGCCCCCTGGCGGTCAGGTTTTTTGACCAATAAACATGGCTTGAAGACATCTGATAGAGGGTCATCCAAGTATCATTTCTACAAGAATATTTGAAAATCGGCAAACCAGTTTGGGAGAAGAAGAATTTTAAAGTATTTTTTTGTTTGGTTGCCTCGGTAACCAGAATTCTACATGAATCCCAAAAAATTGAAGGAATTCTGATGAGGTCATTGAGAGGATGCTTTCTGTGAAGTTTCATCCCAATTGACACACTGGTTACTGAGGAGAAGATGTTGATGCACGCCGCACACCGCACGCCCTTTCCCACATACAACAAATCTGTAGCAGACGACATTTGAAAACATCTAGGCATAAATATGCAAAGGGAGTATAATATTGCAAAGAGTTGAAAACAATGTTTTCAAAAGTCGTCTGCTGCAGAAGCTTCAGAAAGCATCTATAAGTGGGAAAGGATTAACACAATGAATAAAAGAATCAAGCTCATAGTCAATGCCGAATTAATGGGAGGAAATTTGACTGGTTGTATCAAAACCGCAAGGATATGTAAAATTTAACTAAAGGCAGGACTAGAGATTTCATCCATTACCTTTGCCATTCATACAGCTGATGACACATACAATCCAAAGTTAGGAAAAACCATGCATATAATTGTACAACAAATTGCCATGTTTTGTTTACAAGCAGAAACTATTAGGTCTTGAATGCTAAATTGCCCCCTCAACTGTTTCTTTGGAGATAGACAGCAGAGAGTAATTATAAAATATGCAAAAAAAAAAAAAAAAACTCCCTTGAAAATCTGTGACATACCAGAAGTTAATACAAACGCACCATTACCCTGAGTTCTTTCACGCACTTTGTCAGCACCACTCGGGTCTTGTCTTGATATAGCACTGGATTGTGACCTCGATACTGAAACACAGAATAACATAGACTATTCAGCCCTTTTTTCCCATTGTAACCAGTGTTATATGCCCATAAGCCATTTCCCACATAAATCTACAGCAGACGACATTGGAATCTTCTATATGTATTTGAAACAAGACCTTAACCAAACTGTGATGCCGACGCCGAGGTGAGTAATATAGCTCTCATATACTCTGAAATGTTGGTCTAAATATGCAATTTGAATGTCGCCTGCTGCAGAATTTTCCAAAATATTGATAACTCATTACCATAAATCTTAACTCCTTGCACTCTCATGATGCATCGTCTTTCAGACTGTTCCACAACAATTACAGTTGAAGATATTTAACCCATTACTTCACACAGACGACATTTAACACCTGCTATTATTAAAAATGACTTTTAAAAACGTTGCAGTAATAGGTGAAATTACCTCAAAACCAGCAATTTCACCTTCTATTGCAATATTTTCAATTCTTTATCAATATAAATCTTCCAGTTTTCTAGATTGTTGAAATTGTTTGCATGATGATTGTTAAGCAGACGACCTTTGAAAAGTCATGTGAAGTAATGGGTTAAATTGTGACATATGAACACAGAGCTTACACAGGGTGAAGAAAAATACCTCACATTAGGCAACTTTTTTCTTGTATAAGTAACTGTTAACTTTGCATTTTTCAGCAGTTACTCCCTTTCAATTCGAAAAAGTTTTAAAAGACAGCTGCTGCATGGGCATAAAACTTTATCCCAATCAGGATATCATTTAAGTTGTTTTATCCAAGAAAGGTTTAATTGATATTAACCGTTTTCATTAGTGCTAGCTCCCGTAGCTGTGTTGTTGGTATCTGGGCCCAAATCTGATCTGCCTGGTGATCCTGTACTCGACTGACCAAATACAGCACCTTGTACTGAGGTACTGGGGGATGACCGGTTGTACTCAGAATTAAATCGGTCTTCTGTTGGTTGCGTGGGGAAACCTTCTGGTACCTGTAATAAGCAAGAGTATCATTGGAACCAATTTTCACACCCTCACATTTTCTCTGCTGCAGAGCCGTCAGCAACCATCTATATGTGGGAACCGGTTAATTAAAGATTGCTATCAAACATCTCAACTTCAACTATTGTAAACAAAGGACTATAAGTCTATAACACTTGAAATTACTCTTAAATCACATATTTAAGAACTAGGTAATGGATTTAGCTATATTCTAGCAAAGTGATAGGGCTTAGTCCCAAAAGCACAGTAACTTTGTTAAGTATGGTCTCCATAAGTATGACAGCTAAACCCTTTGCGAAGCTCAATCAAGTTTTGAAAAAAATGAAGCCTTTCAGCAGACAGTTTCTGTTAATCATATGGAAAAGAGCGACTTGCAAACAAATCTGCAGATGGCATATCACAGGTCTTATTAAGTCTTATCCACATACTGACACTTTCGGACGCTTCTGCAGCAGATTACTTTTGAAATCATTGTGTCAAAAGAAAATATTGCTCATTATGAGCAATTTCTGCTTTTGTCACAATATGTTGAACTCTATACAATAATTAACCATTCTTTATAGACGGAGGGTTTCCATGTTAATAAAGTCGTCTTCTAGAGATTTGTTGAATGTGGGAAAGGGTTAAAAATTTACCTGTATAAATTAACCATTGAGCAATACAATGCAAACAAATAAACCTTTTGATATTTGCTATTAGTGTAGATCAAGACAAGCCTAAATACCTATGCAGTCTGATCTGGTTACAACTTGTTGGCAAATTAGTCTATTACGCAGTTTAATTAAAATAAAGTTAGGTTGAAAGCAGACATATCTTTTTTACTTTTGTACTTGTAAAATAGATCCAGACTATATATTTGCCACTAATGTAGATCCTGACCCGCCTGAATAACTATGCAGTCTAACCAGGTTCTAAGTTGTTGGCAAATTAGTCTAATAAGCAGTTGAAAGTTAATGATGATGGAATGGAAGCACAGACAGCTCCTAAAAACTCTAGAAAAGGTGAGTATTTCAAATACAAAAATCCTTATATGATCCTCAAACCCTATATAGTGTGGGTTTTAAAAAGAATTGTCTCAGTGAGACGATTCTTTTGAGTACATACAACACAGGGTTTAGTTCAGTCATGAAAGAGATATTGTTAGGAAAATACTAATTTACTCCTCCTTATCTAGTCCTCGGTTGATTGGCGCTCATTCACTCACCATATCTCTGATATTTATTCTCTCCAGTGTACTCGTTACGTTTGTTACAGATGCAGTAGTCTGTTGCGTTTCTTTTACCTGCGGCACTTCAACTGTGGCTTGAGGTCTCGCTCTGTCTGAACCACTAGCAATGGATACACTTTGAGACGTGGGTTCATCGTTGCGGACCAATGGACAGTTTGGTGAAAGCCTTCTATGTTTATCTTCAATACTGTCAAAGTATTCCCAGTTAGTATACAACAAATCACAAGCATAGCAGCGAGTGGCAAGTGGTCCATGTTCAGGGTCGTGGTAAAAACCGTGTTTAGCTAACTGAATAGCACTACCGGCTCCTGTATATGATCTCAAAGATGAAAGACGAATCCATTCGTAATTCATAGATTCCTCACGACTTATTGGACCTTGCTCCACCCTCTGGAAATAGTCATGAAGTCCCGGCAAAACTCCAAGTTCCAATTGTAATGGATCAGGCCGAAAGTAACTCCAACTTCTCAAATTTTGCATGAATTTATCACTCCTTAATTCACTGTTCAAAGCATCTAAGCTTTTTAATAACTGGTTTTCTTTGTTTAGAACCTTCTTTTCAAGTTGCTTCCTGTTTAACTTATTCAACATCATTGCCTCTTTTAAATTGTTCCGAAGATCCTTTAAATTAGATGTAAGAGATATTACAGTCTCCATAGAGGTGCATATATTGCTTAGAGAACTTATCAATGTTATGGCTATTTCATACCTATCGTTTTGTTGGAAAAGCACACTGTCATCTCTTTCTGGTGCAGAACTCCTTGGAATGCACACACTGCAAACTGGATTTGTGTGGAGTAACTTTCTATTGCATGATTTACATGACATTCTTTTCCTGCGACTCCTACTTTTCCCATACATAGCTGGGCCCTCTCTTTTTAAAACAAATGTTTTTCGTTGGTTTGACAATTTTCTATTAAATTTCTTGACCAAAGACCTCACAACTCTGGGCATATAACCTTCTCTATTGACATCAGGATTGATTTTTACAATTTTACAATTTTCTGTTGCTGTGTTTAACAAAGAACTACTGTGTTTTTTCAGAAAAAACTTCTGTTGGTCATCTTTGTTCTCTATTTCTTCTTCCTCCCTGTTGTCTTCAATTTGTATTGTCATTTCTACATTTTCCACATTTCTTGACTGTTCATTTAATGATGCATGGTGACATATTTTATCCTCAACTTCATTGGGCTCAATTGCTGCATATTCCTTTTCTGGAATCCCATGAGAATGGTCAATTTCATGCTCTATTTGTTCCATTGAGTGATCAATCCCATCTTTGCAATTGGTAATATCATTGTTTACATACAGGAATTCACAACTGTTTTTGTTGTTGTTGTCAAAAGATTCATTAAAATGTGTAACCTTTGTGCTTCCAATAGGAATCACCCTTCTGCTACTTATTCTGTGCTTAAACTCATTTTCTTCTGATTCATGGGTCAAATATGTCAATTCATTATCAATTGATATCACAGAATCCATAGAGGTGCATATACTGCTGAGAGAACTTATCAATGTTATGGCTATTTCATACTTATCGTTTTGTTGGGAAAGCACACTGTCATCTCTTTCTGGTGCTGGACTCCTTGGAATGCACCTACTGCACACTAGAGTTGTGTGGTGAAACTTTCTATGGCAAGATTTGTATGACATTTTTTTCCTGTAAATCCTACTTTTCCCAAACATAGCTGCCCCCTCTCTTTTAACAACTTTTGTTTTTCGTTGGTTTGACAATTTGATATTAAATTTCTTGACCAAAGATCTCAAAACTCTGGGGCTATAACCTTCTCTATTGAGATGAGAATCGGTAAACAATCTTTTGTTAGCAAATGTTTCTACAATTGTACATCCTTTACTGCCCTTTGAATTTATTTCTTCAGATGAATTCCCATTTTGACATTTGTCAGTATGAATGATATTTCTGTCAAGAGGTACTTCGTCTATTTTAATGACCAATACCTCTTGTTTATTTGATATAGTGTCATCTTGTTTTCCACAAATCATCTGGTCTTCTTGATGATTTGAAACAGTTTCTTCGTCACTCTCCGTCAAATATTCATCGTTTCCATATAAAATCATGCTAGCATTTGCTGTGGTACTACTGTTTCTGTTGAATGAGGAAAGCCTAGCACTTGTAATGCATTCCTCTTGTTCAGTAGGTGCGGATATAGGAACCTCAATGTTAAGTATTGTTGTCTGATTGATATGTGTCTGGCCTGTTGGCTTAACCTCATCATCTCTCGGTTGTTGAGGTTTTATCTCATTAATAGTTTTTTTAACAAATGTCTCCTCTTCTCTATCAGACAGATCATTTAATTGAGGAACATCATCCACTCTGGAATTTCTTTCTTCAAAACATTGCAATTGGCTGAAATCAGTGTCAATGATGCGATGATCATTGGTAAAATTTTCCTCACTTATAGCTGAAGTTAAATCTTGGGAGCTGCTTCCTTCTGATGAAACATTATATTCTGGGTAACCACTGCTGATCAATGATGTATCATCCTTTTCTATTGAATTTTCGTCTAATTCACTAGCTTTTGGCATTGTCTGAACTTTAAGATCATGTAAAGTTGATGGACAATCATCTGATGTTTCTGTATGAACTTTAAGATCATATAAAGTTGTGGGCCAATCATATGATGTTTCTGTCAGAAATATTAATGGTTGAACTGAAAAGTCAAGACAATTGTCAAGGTTTGAGCCAGGTAAAGTGTCAGACCAATCAAGTTTTAATGATGATCGAGGGGACAGAACTTTCATATAATCTCTTTGACTGGACAGCGAAATGTTTCCCATTTCGTTTATTGTTAGCAAATGGCTATGATTACTTGTATTTCCTTCAGATCCCTGTGTTGAGGGACAATCTGACATCCCAGTCTTTACTACTCCAGCTTCTTCCTGGACATATTTTAGTTTACTATTATCTGTATCCAAAAGCTGGAAATTTAAAACAATATCTGAACTGTTATATTCCTTTCCTCTACTACTATGTTCATTGTCTGTTCCATAATCTTTTTCTGTAGTGTTACAATCCATTTCAAGGCTGTTCAAATTACCCTCTGTAGCTTCTATGTTTGAGAATGCCTGATTGTCTGATAGAGGGTCTCTATTAAGTTGATCTGCATTTAAACTATGCCTGCTGCTTTCAATAATGGCAACAGTTTTTCCAGTGTTTCCAGTTGCTTGATAATTTCTTGTTCTTCTTAATGTATCATCCAAATATTTCAGGATTTGTTGTGTCATCTGTTTAATATCACGTTTTGCTGTAGAAATGAAATAGTCATCTATATATACCTACACTTTTAGCACTAATCTTATCATTTTGGGCAGGAAAAAACAGCAGCACATTTGTCTAAGACTCATGATGTTGAAACAAATTCTATAAAAAAAAATCTATATTTTATTCTATATACATTTCAATAACAAATTATTTACTCTATACATATTCTTATAGAGAAAACATGTCTCGCCCCCTGGTGGCTAAATTTCAACTGATTGGAATAAATAAAAATATCTTTGTAGAGGGTCACCCAAGGAACATTCAGGCCAATTCAGTTTCAAATCAAGCCAGTTCTTTTTAACAGGACAATTCCTAAAGTATTTACTAAATAGAAAACAAGCTCTGCCCCCAATTAATTGAACTCAATTCTTGAAAATGTTGAAAGAGGAACACCCAAGGATCATTCCTGTGAAACTATATTGTAATTGGTCAATTGGTATAGGAGATGTTGTTTGTAGATAAATGTGAAATGGACATATGGACAGTGAGTGACCACAATAGCTCACACAGCACTTCATTTTCAGGTGAGCATAAAAGTTATATAGGTAAAACTAATGAAAAATGAAAATGTCTCTAAGATCAACCACTTATTCTTTTGTTTCATTATCTCTTATGTTATATTTAATCTACGAGAAATATGTCAGGTTGACATAAGTAAGCCCTCACATGCTGCAAAATCCTACCTTGCACAATCTGCAAATCTATGAAATCCAAGGGAAAAGCTCTACTAGTCGTATGCATTGCATAGAAAATTAGTGGAATTGAAGAAATCTACTTGTTTTTAAAAGTTAAGAGGCAATTATCTCTGCTTAAAATAATTTGATAGCATCAAATATAGTGTTACAGGCTGCTGTCCGTCTGTCGTAATTGTTTACTGTACAATACGACGGATTCGTAGACAGTCTGGATATTTGGAACTTAACGACTTTCTATTTTTGTATTCAGTTGTCAAACCTATACCCTGCTATGTGTCTCAGATATGGTGCTATCAAGTCATAAATAAAAAAGAAAGAGTCCAAATTGGATTTTGTAAAAAAGTATGTAAATGGTCAGAGAAAACGGGATGCCACGTTTTGCTTGAAATATTGGCTTAAATGTATACACATGGACATATTAAGATATCCAAAACATTGTTAACAAATGCTTAAACAATTATTATATTGTAGGTAGAAATAAGCTGTATAAGGGACTTTATTTTAATTATGGATTTGGGAATGTTTGGATTAACCAAAAAGAAGTTGGCAATGTATACATACTTCAGATGCTCAAACCACGATCTTATGATAGAACTTTGGGAGGCATCTTTTGTTTGGGATAGATATATACTTCAGATTTTGTCCGTTGTGCAGCAAATTCATTATATGAAAATCTGAGATTGCTCTATTTTAAAGAATATTGGCTACGCTCTAGAAACATAGATGTTTTCAATGTAATATATTCTCTTTAAATGAAATACAAACAATGTCATGTTATTTCATGTATATAATTATTAATATATGTTTATATGCGTAAACATTGCTTGTATACGGGCCGGAGGCCTAGGTACTTGAACAAATTATTTTAAACATGTATACAGACATTAACATGGTTGATACATGTATTATGACAACTGTGGGGGTCAAAGTTGATGCAAACAGATTATTTAATCCTAAAACTTACTATGATAATCCATATTGCCTTGATGTGCCTTGTTAACACATTATCACAGATTAAGACATGAACCTTGCATATTCAATGCAAATAACGGTAAATATCGTATTGTCTCATCTTCAAAACATTTTGACTTTTCTTTAAAATCTAAATCAGTGTGTAGGTGTACGTTAAAAGAAAAAACACACCACCTACTTTTTAACTATATCTTTAACAAAATATGAATAAACTTTAAGAGATTTCACAGTCATGCATGAGTGGTTGATTTCGTAAACAAAAAGGCCACGATGGCCCTGGATCGCTCACCCGAATTATGTAATGTAATTTGTCATGCCAACCACACAGTCAATCACATTAACTTCTTGTGTGGTCAGGTAAGCTAATACAAGAGGCCCAGGAGCGCCAGTATCGCTCCACTGCCACTAGGTAACAGTTTAATCTCTAAACAGCCCTGTCCCCTGGTGGACATGTATTTTGACCAATCACCATGGCTTGAAGGAATCTCGTAGAATGTCACAAAAGGAACATTTCTGCAACATTATTTGAAAATCGGCAATATAGTTTGTGAGGAGAAGATTTTTAAAGTTTTCACTAAAGCCAATATACGGTTAACAGCCCCGCCCCTCCCCCCCCCCCCCCCCTTGTCAGCCATATTTTAAGACCAACCAGTCACCCAAGGAACATTTCTTCAAAATTATTTGAAAATCGGCCAGATACTTTCGTCAGAGAAGATTTTTTAAGTTTTCACTATAGCCATTTACGGCAAAACAACCCTGTCCCCTGTTGTCCATTTCTTTGACCAATCAACATGGCTTTAAGGAATCTGATAGAAGGTCACCTTTCTACAACATTATTTGAAAATCGGCTTGACACGTTCGGAGTAGAAGATTGTTAAAGTTTCATTATATCTCTATAAGGCAAAATAGCCCGCCCCCTGACGGCCATGTTTTTTTACCAATCGACATGGCTTAAAGGAATCTTATAGTGCGTCGTCCAAGAATTATTTCTACAAAAGTATTTGAAAATCAGCCAACCAGTTTAGGAGAAGAAGAATTTTAAAATATTCTCATTTGGTTGCTATGGAAACCAAAATTTGAAGGAATTCTGGTGAGGTCATTGAGAGGATGCTTTCTGTGAAGTGTCATCCCAATTGACCCACTGGTTACTGAGGAGAATATGTTGATTCACGACGCCCCGACAGACGCCGGACAAAAGGCGATCACGATAACGATAACGAGTTTGTAATTGCTTTATTAACACAACAGTTATTTGAACATACCCCACCTGAAAGGGATTTTAACAGGGTAGAAACAGATAAGTTGTCATGTTTCTTTAACAGTGTTTGTTTGGCTTGTATAGTGCTTTACGCTGCTTCATCAATTCATTCAGCTATATTACGGCTTTTCATTGTTAAGTTACAAGAACTACTGTTACCCTTTCCCTGACACAAGAACATCAGTCATAATGCTAGCCCCACAATCACAAGTGCCAAGGAGGGTATGCAATTGTTAACAATTTTAAAGTCTTTGGTATGACCAGCAAGTGATCTCCATGTAATTGTCTGCTGAATAGCACTAGTGTATAAAGAAAACATGTTACCTGCCAATTAATTCAAAGTGCGAGATAGCCATCCAATAAAAGATAGCTACATGTAACAATTTCAACAACATATCCTACCTTTGTGCTTTATCTTCTTTTTTCCCATTGTATTTCTTTTCGTTGTTGTCTTGCTACAATGATAACACATACAGTAGAGGGGCAATTCAAATACTTGTGGTATTTTAAACACCAGAATTTTGTTTCATACACTGATAAAAAAAATAAACTATGTGTCCAGTTCCATTCACCTGATTTAATAAAAGTAAAATAATTTTTACTCTATATATATATAAATAAAAGCAAAATTAGCCTCCCGCCCGTGATGGCCATGTTTATCAACAGATTAATTTGAACAGTTTTGGTAGAGGGTCAACAGAGGATCCTTTGTGTCAATTTATTTTCAAATCTGGCATATACTTCCAAGAAGATGTTTATGTTTTCACTGCACAATTTAGTAGAAGGTTACCCAAGGAATATATAAGCTATATTAGTTTTCAAATCAAACTAGTACTTTTGTACGATAAGATTTGTTAAGCTTTAACTAAATAAACATATAAGGAAAACAAGCTTTGCCCCCAGAGGGTCATCCAAGGATCCAAGGATCCTTTTGCCAAATTATTTTCAAATATTTTACTTTTGTAGAAGAAATTGTTACTATATACATATAAGCAAAACAAGCCCCACCCCCTGACAGCCATGTTTTTCAACAGATCGGAATAATTTGAACAGTCTTACTACAGGTTTACCCAAGGAACACTTGTGTCAAATGATATTTCAATCAGGTCAGTACTTTTGGAAAAGAAAATATTTAATATTTTGCCATTTTCTCTCTTTCTGCAACCCCAGCAAGGAACTTAATACTAAAGAAGACCACTCAACCATAATTCCTACTAAGTTGTCAAAATCCAAACATCTGTCTCGGAGATGTCATTAGACAAATGGATGTCAGGCCAGCACAATAGCTCAGCATGAGCACTTTGTGCTCAGGTGAGCTAAAAAGGGCTAGTAGACTTAGAATAGCAAGTTACAAAGAATGCAAATGGAATGTAAAATGTTCTCAATATGCATGGATTCTTGTTGTGAATTTAAATTCAGGTACGTTGTCATAAAACTTCAAAGATTGCACTATACAGCAGAACTCCGTAAATTTTGAAATCTCAATCTATCCAGGTTACCTTACATAGATGGTTGTATAAGAGTGTCATTGCTCAATTATGTCAATGAAGAAGTACTTTACAAATCATAATTTTCCAAAATTTGCAGACGAACATAACCACTCATGTTTACATTGCTCGTTCGTACTAAAGAAAGTTTGACACGTACATCAATATAGTACTTACTATAAAATTATTGGTTACGCACAAAAGATACAATTCTCTTATTTTCTTCTCTGTTTGTATGGTTAACATAATTTCGTCTACATAAAAATAAACCCTTTACTAAAAAAGTATGACTTTGGTGTTTTTAAATTAACATGAAGTACACAAATACTTTTACCTATGTGAGTCAGTATGGGTCTGTTCAACCCGGTTCGCTTTGTAAACACGATTCGGTTGCCATGCTGGTCATTTGACTTTTTGAATATCGCAAGTAAATTGCGTTGAGCCATTTCAACATTGCATCGAAAGACAACTGAGCTCAACTCTTCTGCCTTATTTATAGACGTTGAAACTCTTTAGTTATAAAACATCAATTCCTATTTATCGTCGACAATTATTAACTTCAAAAACATTTCCATTAATAAGCAACTTAAATGTAGCACAATGGTTTGAAATAGTTTGAAAATTGCAAACGGTCTGAAAGTAACATGTCAATAAGCCGTTCAGTCCGGAGTGGGAACAGACCGATTAACAATTAGGAAGACTGAATACCTCGTAATTAGCAAGCTGCAAACACTTTTAAAGAAGACCTATACCCCATGTAGTATCTATCAAACCGCAGGTAACAATTAGATTACACATGATTGTCATGGTTTATTGGAACGATTATATTGTTTACATTACAGTAAGTGACTCTCTCGAAGGGTTATAGACGTATCAGAAACAAAGACAATGTGTACTAACTAGGATTTGATAGTGTTGTTGTTTACAAAGTGACATAATTATAGCGTAGGTTGTAGTGAGATTTATGAAAACATCTGGAACGACTTTTTTACAACTTTTATGATGGGAATCGGTCCGGTGAGTTAAAAATCGGTCCAGACCGGCACATTTTCAGTTTTTGGACGTTGCTATACAGTATAGTTAATAACTTGCACAACCAATCCAGGCAGCCTGGTCTTATGGCTTATTAACTTAACACTAGCTTTCATGACAAATGACATGAGGATTTACGATATTCCAAATTTACATTAGCCCTTCCCCACATACAGGAATACGACTTTGAAAGCATCTAGGCAAAACTAGAAAAAATCTCTTTAAATGAAAGGAGCATTCGAAACATAGTTAAAAACATTGTGGCAAAAGGGAATATTGATCATAATGTAATAACAAGAGGAACATGTTGTTCCTATATCGTTCAACTGATGTAATCAAACTTAAAAGTTTAAAGTTTTTCCCCTAAATGAGTCTATGTAAAACAAGGGACCCCCGGGATGTGGTCTTTTTGAGACCATGTGTATAATTTGAACAATCTTGGTAGAGGTCCACTAGATGATGCTACATACCAACTCTCAAAGGCCAGGGCCCTCTACTTTTAGACAAGAAGATTTTTAAAGTTTTTCCCCTAAATGAGTCTATGTAAAACAAGGTACCCCAGTGGAGAGGTCATTTTGACCCCAGGGCTATAATTTGAACAATCTTGGTAGAGGTTCACTAGATGATGCTACATACCCAATATCAAAGGCCTGGGCCCTCTACTTTTAGACAAGAAGATTTTTTAAGTTTTTCCCCTATATGAGTCTCTGTAAAACAAGTGACCCCCGGGATGGGGTCATTTTTTATCCCAGGGCTATAATTTGAACAATCTTTGTAGAGGTCCACTAGATGATTTTAGAAACCAAATATCAAAGGCCGGACCCTCTACTTTTAGAAATGATTTGTTTATAGTTTTGGTTTTCTCTATATGAGTCTATGTAAAACAAGTGACCCACGGTATGGGGTCATTTTTGACCCCAGGGCTATAATTTGAACAATCTTGGTAGAGGTTCACTAGATGATGCTACATACCAAATATCAAAGGCATGGGCCTTCTACTTTCAGACAAGAAGATATTTTAAGGTTTGGTTAGTTTTCTCTTTTTTTGCTGCCGTGGCAACCAAAGTTATGCATGAAATAGAATTCTTTGAACAAGTTTGAAAGATATCCACCTAAGGAACATTCTCCGACGACGACGGACGGTGAGCGATCACAAAACCTCACATTGCACTTCGTGCATAGGTGAGCTAAAAAGTGGACTGCTGCAGATGCATCGGGAAAGGGTTAGGGTGAAGCATTGTCAAACAAATGAACCATGTCTAAATATGTACAGTTAAATATAAACATACTTGTAAAATAGTTCTGGTGTGTCTTTTCCAATATCTGAAGAAACAATCCAGTGTCGTCCTTCTGTTGATATACTTCTTAGAATTTTGTGATATAGGAATGAGTATACTGATAATGCTGCTACAGTTATACTATGAAGAATTGCTGTAAAATAATACACAAGATTTAACGCTTTCCTACATAAGGATGCATTCTAACAGCTTTGCAGCAGACGAATTTTGAAAACATTTAGGCACAATAAGAAATTGCTTATAATGATCAATATCTCTTTTGCTGTGTTTTGAACTTAATCAATAATTGTACTTTCATTTGTAGAAATTCTGATATTTTTGCCAAGATGTTTTCAAATTCATCTGCTGCAGACTTCTTGTATGTGGGCAAGGGTTAACACTTTGAAAATGAACTTTGTCATGAAAGTATAAGTCTTCACAACAAACTTTAACAGAAAAATCTATATCCAAATGCTGCTTTAACCTTTTCTCAAATACAAAACATCTGTGTCAGACGACTTCGAAAACATGTAGACCAAAATAATCATCATCTCAATAAATGAATATCAGATTAATCATTTATTAAAGTTGACAACATCATGGCAAAAGGAGATTTTTTTCTTTTGCCTATATGTTTATAAAGTTGTCTATTGTATTTTTGGGTTGGTATTGTCATCAATTTTATTTGAATTTAGCTTTTTCTTCCTGAGGCATATTGAATTTTTAAGAATTCTAGCTATTTAAATTTTCTCCTTTTGCCACATTGTTTTAAACTATATTTAACAATTAATCCCCCATTTACGGACACTGTTCATGTTTTCAAGTCGTCTGCCGATTTGTTGTATGTGAGAAAGGGTTAAATAAGGTTAATTGAGTTAAAGAGAGTTTTTGTTATGACCAAAGTGTTTTACTTACCAAAACAAATTATCCAGGAACTAGAATCTCCTTCAGTCTTTATTGGCCTATGGTAAAAAAAAGAAAAAATTCTGAGTTTTATATATAACAAGATAGTACTATGTGGCCTATGTCTTTTGTCAAATTAATACAACTTGATTGATTTTCAACAATTTTTCAGTCATATCACGGCGACCAGTTCACCTACTCATGCATTTCCAGGTTTTCCCACACCAGTACACCACACAACATACTTTCGAAGCAACTGGCTACTTTTCCAATACAACTTGAGGAACCTGATAGAAGGATGACAAACAAATAGTATTTCAATACAGGGCACTTATTTTCAAAGCAGATATTGATATCAAGTTTACAACGTGGGCATATTAGGAATAACAGCCATTTAACCATTTCCAACATACAACAAATCTGCAGCAGACGACTTTGAAAACATGTTGGCAAAAACAGGAAAATTCTCTATAAATGAAAGTAAATGAAAGTATAATAATTGAATAGAGTTGAAAACATTGTGTCAAAAGTAGACATTTCGTTTTTGACATTAAATCATTTCTATGTTATAATTTGTAATTTTGCCTAAAGTTCTGTGAAGAAGAGTTTTAAAGTTTTTCAATAAAGGCACTAAGCGTTAAACAGCCCCATTCCCTGGTGGTCATATTTTGATTTTACCAATCAACTTAATTTGAAGGAATTTCTTAAAGGAGTAAAGCTAGAAACATTTTAATAAATTGTTTAAATATCGGCCATACATTTCCTTAGGAAAGGATCCTGTAAAAGTTGTTTATCATAAATGGTAAAAAAGCTCTACGCTCTGTCAGCCTTGCGTTTTACCAATCAGCATGACATTTCTACAAAACACGGACCAGTACGTTAGTTTAAACTTATTTATTTTACATCGATTGTGAAACAAGCTTTCAGCTTATATTAATCAAGCTCGGTGTCTGCTTCCCGTATACTTAACCAGTACTCGCACCGTTTGTGTGGAAAAATTGCAAAGTCAGAACCCGCTCATCACGGGACTCGAACCCGGAACCTTCGGTAGGAGCGGCCAACGCCTCTACCTCTGCACCACTGTTTTCCAGTATGTTAAGAGATGAAGAATTTCAAATTACTTTAACCATGTAAGACAAAACAGCCCCTACCCCCTGGTGGCTATGTTTTTGCACCATCAACATGTCATGAAGGAATCTGATGGAGGGTTACCCTAGGATCATTTCAGTGAAAACAATTGAATATCAGCAACATTGTTTTTGACTAGAACACTTTTAAGGTTTCTTCTTTGGTTTGTCATGGAAATCAGTATTTTGCAGGAATCCAATAACTTTGGAGGAATAAAGAAGAGGAAATTGAGGGGGGATGCTAATTAGCCCAATGATTATGAAGGATAATTTGTATGAAGCCAAAAGCTAATGCATGGACACATGCTCAATGGATAATTCAACAAGACACAAGCTTGGCTGGTGTTTAGCCAGTATTGTTAATAAAAATTCACGCAGTGACAAAGGAACAACCATGAAAGACATATTACAAAGGGAGGATAATAAATGTTTGTGGTTATATCTGCGTTAAACTTATTTTCGCTTATATTCGCTAATCGATTTCCTTGTGATTACATTTGTAGACATCTGAAAATATGCTACTTTAGCAAAATCTTAATTAAAATTATGTTATTATTATTTATGTAATACTTAACGATGAGATACTGTGAGTGATATAGGTATGACGCACTTTTCCTAGTTTCCGGTCATGTTATACTACACACGTTATATATATATAGAAATACGTAAAATGTATACTATTAGATCGGATACAAGCATGGTCATGTGATAAAAACCTTATCTTATCTATATAATTCCGTATTCCGTAAATTTAACAAATCGGACTTAATGTCATTGTCTGACATTGTGTAGTAAACAAATACATTCACACAGATTCATTCGCGAGTGAACGGGTACGAAGACAGCAAATAGTTCCATTATTTCATCATTAATTATCATAAAATAAAAAGAAAATTTGTTTATTTTGAGTGGATATGGAATATATTTCAACTCGAAGTGATACAATTTTAACATTTTCACTCACACTACGCGCTCTAGAAAATATTCAATTGTATCACTTCTCGATGAGATATATTCCATATCCACTTAAAAAACAAACAAATATCATCTATATATTAACCGTGTAACAGTTATAATGCATACCCCCTTGAGTGTTGACAACTTGGTATAAACTAGTCAGGCAAAGTAGGTTTTCACACATGGCCTCTCGTTAATTAGCTTGTTTGAACAATTTAGCTCATTAATGCCTGTACTAGTACTCTATGACATTATTATGTTATTTGTTTCTGTATTTCACACTTTACGACGGCACGTAACAACAGTTAAGTATTACGAAGTAACTTTCCATTGTGTGTGTTTTTGAAGCTGATGTCGCAAATTCATGAATATGTGAACAAAACATAATGCCGATTTTGGACAAAAATCGCGGAGTATTTACCTTGGAAATTCAAAGTCTTTTACAGTATTAGTTTTGACCTCGGGAATTCGAGATCTCTTATAGCATTCAAGAGTTTTTATTCAGGGTAAGGGTGTACCTTATCACAAACTTATTAAAGACAATCGCTACAGTTTCATCACTTTTTGAAAACATTCAGAATTTTACGAAAATTAGTGTGTTGATAGCATATTACCTTATCTACAGAAATATGAAATAAAAGTATGCGGCAAACAGGCTTGGAGAAGTTTCCCGGCCCTTTTTTTCTGTATACTCCATACTTTTGCAAATGTCACTACTGTTTCCTATGTAATATATATACATTTTTTAATTTTTCGAATTTCATTTTCAGTTTTACATCATTTGTTTTACAACACTTCACTCTTTATATAACTAGAAGAATTAAAAGTAAAAATGTAGCCATCACGAAAAAATGATACCATTAAAAATAATTAAATTAAATTCAATGCATAAAAAAATCATTCAATTTTTTTTTTCTATGATTCAACATTCAATTTTTTTAAAAATTTGCATTTATATAGTTCAAGCATTACTGTATCAAAATTTAACTTAAAATTATAGGTAATCAGACTACTTTTCAAATAAAATAAATCTTGCATGATCAATCACACCAGGTGTGTTTTGTTTCCATTATCACCAGCCTATGTGGAAAAGCAGACAGTTGCTTGGAAAATATCTTGTGTGGTGTACAGGTGCCGGAAAAGCAGGAAACGAATAAATAGGTGAACTGGTCGCTATGATATGATTGAACAATTGTTGCAACGGTGTTAAACCCTAATCAATCAATTAATTATCACCGTGTGTCCGAAGACCATAACACTTTTAAACCGGTGTTAACGTAATATATACGTTTAGCATGAGAATCGAAAATGACGCGATCGTCTTTAAGTTGATACCTTAAACAATAGGATCAAACAAAAATAGACAAAGGGGAATAACTACAAAATTTGTCAAGAGTTATTATACTTGCTCAATGGTTTTCTTCAGGTCCCAAACTATTTGTAGGTGTTAAGATAACTGATATAATAAGTTACAAAATTGCCAGGCAATAAATGATGAAATATCTGCACTTCTGCATACCAGATGTGAAGTTGATACTTTGGAATACAAGAGCATCACCGAAGATACAAGTCCCCTCCTAGTGTCATTTTGTTCAGGCGTATTATAGAACTTGTGACCTTGACCTTTGACTCGAACCCATTCAAACTCTAAACAAACCTGTGTATGAATTATATAGGAATTCCATCTAAAATTGAAAGTGCTAGTGTGCTGACGCCGTTTTGTAGACATATTATAGTCAGTGTGACCTTGACACCTGACCAAGGTCGTTAAACGCTAACACCTTCAAGGTCACTTAATCTTTGTACGGAGTATAAAGATATTCCGTCAACAAATGTATTCTTATGAAAAATATAGTTTCTTACCTGTCACGCTTATAATTATTAAAGGGATCCCTTTTTCCGATACAAATATTATCACATGTTCCATCTAAAAAAGCGAACACAAAATATACAGATGGTTTAACACATGAATTTAAGATATGATTGAGAGTATTAACAAAATTTAAAAACCCATTACAATGAATATAATAAACAGACTTAGAAAATGATTGTGGTCACTTTACCATGTGTCTCATTATGCTTCTTACACCAATATTCTTCCCAGGCAACTGGCTAGGTTCACCAATAGACTATAGGTTAGCCCATTAATAGAAGACAATGATACTATTCACATTAACAATTCTAGAACCATTGGCCATTGGCCAAACCAGGGTTTAACTACATATTGCCAGGATGTTTTCAAAAGCCCCTTGCTGCAGAGGAGTCAAAATATGTCTGAAAATGTGAAAAAAATATCAAGACTTTCTGTATTTGTATACAAGACTTTTCTTGTCTTTTGATCAAATGTAAATAAACAGTAAGAATCAACACCGGAAGGGACTGAATTGCAATGATAATTGGGAAATAATTCTGAAAGATTTTAGATTAAGTATAGTCAATCATAGTCATGCATCATGACAAAAACTGTCAAACTAAATAGGCCTGATCATTTGAGAAAGGATCAGACGACATTTTGTGCAAGCCAATTTCATTTAAAATTGTTATTCTGGAAATTTGGCAATCAGGACATCATATTGTCACGATTAACACAGCTCAACTGTTTATCCTAATGAATACGTCATTGTACAGGAGAATATGGCTTCACTCTCTGCAGTGCTCCAATTTTCGTTCACTAACACCATCTTAGGCATTTGTTTTGTAAACCATTGTAAGTATCGCTTCTTTGTAAAAACTGTAATATATAAGTTACAGTGTTCTTTAAGGATGTTTTGGGGTTAACATTATTCCCCATTCCACACTTCAAGAGGGCCATCATGGCCCTGGATCACTCCCCTGAATTGTGCAATGTGATTTGTCATGCCTACCACAATAACTTATGTTCTTTTCAACACATTTTTAAACCAATCATCATGGCTTGAAGGAATCAGTAAACAGGTCACCCAAGGAACATTTCTACATAATTATTTGGAAAGCGGCCAGATTCTTTTGGAGAAGAAGTTTTTACTATATCCATATAAGGCCAAACAGTCCCCCACCCTCTTGCAGCCATGTTTTTTTTACTAATCAACAATGCTAGAAGGGATCTGATAGAAGGTAACCCAAAAAAATATTCCTATAATTTGTTTAGAAATTGGCCTGATACTTTTGGAGAAGAAGATTTGAAAAGTTTTCACTAAAGCCATATAACGCAAAATAGCCCTGATTTTGTTACCAATCAGCATGGCTTGAGAATTAATCTGATATATGTCACACAAAGTACATTTCTACAACAATAATTTGAAAATATGCCAGCCAGTTCGGGAGGAGAAAATAATTTTAGTTTTTTATTTTGGTTGCCAGAATTTTAAATGGATAACAGGACAAGAGACCCGCGAGGGCCAGTATCGCTCCACTTCCATTAGGCAAAATTAAATCACTATAGACACATAAGGCAAGACAGACCTGCCCCCTAGTGGCCATATTTTTCGATCAAGCATCATGGCTTCAGGGAATCTAATAGAGAGTCACACAAGGAATATTTCTACAAAGTTATTTCAAAATCGGCTGGATACTTACGGAGGAGAATATTTTGAAAAATTTCACTATAGGCATAAAACGAAAAACAGGCCCGCTCCCTGGCGACCATGTTTTAATACCAATCACCATGGCTGGAAGAAATTTCATACAGGGTCACCCAAGGATCATTTCTACCAAATCATTTGAAAATCGGCCTGCCTCTTTCAGAGAAAGAGATTTTTAAAGTTTCACTATAGCCATATAAGGCAAAACAGCCCCAACCCTTGGCGGCCATGTTTTTCGACCAATCAACATGGCTGGAAGGAATCTGAAAAAAATACTTTCAGGTGAAGATTTTTTCAATTTTCACTATAGCCATATAAGGCAAAAATAGCCCTCCCCCCTGACAGCCAAGTTCTTTTACAAATCAACATGGCTTAAAGGAATCTAAGAGGGTCACTCAAGAATCATTTCCATCAAATCATTTGGTAATCGGCTTCACACTTTCTGAGACATTCAGGAGAAGATTTTTTCAATTTCACTATATCCATATAAGGCAAAAATAAATCTGGCGGGCCATGTTTGTTGACAATCAACATATAACTTGAAGGAATCGCCCAACCATCTTTCGGGCCATATTTGTTAACCAATCAACATATAACTTGAAGGAATCTCTGATAGAGGGTCACCGATGGAACATTTCTACAAAGTTATTAAATTTCGGTCGTCATGGAAACCAGAGTTGTGCATTGATCCCAAAAAATTGAAGGCATTTAAGAGAGGACATTGAGAGTTTCATCCCAATTTGCCAAGTGGTTAGGGAGGAGAAGTAGTTTGAAGCAAAAAGTTGACGCACGCACAATGAAAAATTCGCCATGACATAAGCTTGACTGGCTTTCAGCCAGTGGAGCCAAAAATGAAGGAATTATGGTGAGGTTGCTTTCTATAAAGTTTTATCCTAAGTGATCCAATGGTTACTGCGTGTTCAGGTGAGCCAAATATCAGGCCAATATGTCAGTCAGTGAAAGATGATAGATAACTGATTCAGATGAGCAACTACCAAGGCAGACAACAATGCCATTCTTATGTTAATCAAAAGGGATTAAATTAAAATTCATACTTGATGTCTATCTTGTCAGAATTCTACTACCCAAAAAACTTCATACCAGAGTACACAGCCAAATTATATAAGTTTATAATCATTTTATGATTTATTGAAACTTTTACCTTTGGGGCATGTTTTCCTTTGAAAGCATCCTTCAACGAGAACACCTGATTCATTGTCACGCCCACAGTAATAATGTTGTCCTCTGGGGCATGTAGTATTTGCAAAATCAGATAAACACAACTCTCTATACTTTTTTGCTTTTTCTATACTTGGACATTTCAGGACACAAACGGAACAATTTGTGATTGTATTGTCATATAAATGGTTAATCAATACTTGTCTTGAAGTATTGCTGGAAACATGAGAATCTGGAAAGCATTCCACTGTTCTGAAAGTCAACGAAATTTGGAACAACACAAACACCATGATGAAAATTCTGAAAAGAAACAAGAAAACAGAACGCTGAAAGCAGTTATTTCAAATCAATCAAGAACTTACAAAAATGGTAGTAATGGCTGCCCTCCTTAGTACTCAGGATTGTCGGTTTAGCATTACAATGACTCACTGACCAACAATACTGGTAATTTACACAGGAAATGCAGTAATATAACTGAAAAATTGTTGCAAGCTACATACAATACAACACACACCAATTACTATATGGTTGATTGATTGGAAATTAACTGTTTGCAAGTAGTTTGCCTAGTCTGGTGAAATGCCAAGGTCACTTGGTAACAATCCAGGGGTTGTGAGTTCATTCCCTGGATCTGCCATTCATTCTTACATATGATTGACAAACGTCATTATGATAAGCGTCATTTGTATTTCACCAATGGCCTTAAGAGTCTACGTGGGGAGTTATCTGGGAATAATGTTGTGTGGAGTAATAGTTTAGGTAAACTGATCGCCATGATATCACTGAAATATCATTGAAAATGGCATCAAACTCCAACCTATCTACTGGTTTTGCACTCATAATCATGTATTGAAATGTTTTCAACTAGAAATATATGTCTACGTTAAGTTGTCTTCTGCAGATTTGTTGTAAGTGGAAAAGGGTTAAGATATATGATTGTAATGATATGTATTAAGTTTAAGATCAGGTCAATACTGACAAGTACTACTAATGCTTGACAGACCTTACTGCCCACTCATTTTAAATAAATACCTATTAAACTGCATTTTCGAAGAGTTTGGGTACTTTTTATGGCGTTGACCCTCATCTGTAGACATCTTCAATCTTGAAACTTTGTCTGTTCCTCCTTTTTTCCTTTGAAGTTGGCAAACTGCATCAAAAGGAAATTTAAGTTAGACAAGAGGTCCATGATGGTCACATATCGTTCACTTGATTCAATATTATTTTTAGGTTGTTCTTACTCTATAATAACATATATAAGAACAAGAGCTGTCGCAGCCAAGACAGCATGCTCGACTATTTGGCCATTTGATATTATAGTCAACAGTTGTTCCTGTGCTAGTGGATTGATAGTGTAGTACTATAAATCAAGTTAGATAAGTCTTGTTTGAAAAGCATATGCTGTTTGTGAGAAAAGGCCTTTCAATTCAACAAGGGTAATAATTTATAATAAATTCAGTCAGGACGAAGCTGTCAAAGTTCAACTTATTATTCTTTCTTTGGACAAGTTTGAAAGAGGACCGACCGCCCATGAAACATTCCTGTAACATTCATGAAAATTGGCCCTATTGTTTCATATGAGATACATGTTGTTTTTAAAGAAGAAATTGTGGATAGACGGATGACAGACGATGAGTGATCAAAATAACTGACTCTGAAAATATTTGCTCCTCTGAGCTAACAAAGAAATAATCCTTTCCAACATGCAGACGCATTTAGACACATCTGCATAAGAAGACTTTCGAAAAGATTGTGGCAAAAGAAGAAATTCAGGCAGATCTATATAATACTTGACAAACACATATTCTTGTGTTGTCTTACAAGAGCAACTTAGACTAAAATAACATAAAAACTATTCAAGATAAGTTGTTTTTTTGTTTGTTTTAAAACTGAAACAATGAACTACCAAGGATTAACACATTTAATGTTTTTCTCAAATTTATTTTTGTAGGGATAAGGTATTTTATGCCCCATTCCTAGTGTCACATTTTGACTGCCACGTTTAGCTACGTTGGGAAACGTGGCTTCAACGTGAGCAAACGTAGAACAACGTGGTTAACACGTGATCAAACATGACAAAACGTGAACTTGGAATTTTAATTTTGGACATGTTCAAAATTCGCTGCCGTTTTTCCACAACGTACTACAACGTGACAAAAGCTTGGCGAGAACGTGAAACAACGTAATTAAACGTAGTAAAAATATAACAGAACGTAAACATAGCGCGTCCCGCCGGTTGATACGTTATGTTGCGTTTTTAACACGTTGTGCTGTGCTATGCTACGTTGTGGCCTCGTTGCTCCCACTTTACTCGTGTCGCGTTATGCCGCAATGTGTCACGCTATGATACGATGTAACACGTACGGTGTACAACGTTATGAGCTGCGTTATGCTACGGTGTTCTACTTTGTACGACATTGTGCTACGCTTCTGCTATATTTTGGTACGTTTTGAAACGTTGTGGAACGCTATATATGATACGCTCTGCCGCGTCAAGGATATCAGATGCCATCTGCCAGAGACCAAACATAATTATATACCCTTTCATATAGGACATCAAATCATTTGTGTTCTTGCTTAAGCCTAAGTGCTAAACATCTACCATGGATCTCCAGATGTCGAATGCTGCCCTAGCCCTGGATATGCTGTAAAATTTGTTGCTGCTCAAGAGGGAAGCGGATAGAAGAAGAAGGGGAGAGAGGGCCTCGCGCATCATTTTTTTTTGCAGGGACTGGCTCCGGCGACGCGAGGATTTCGGCCATCACCACCAACTGTTACTCATGGAAGAGCTGAGGAGCGAAGATATGTCCGCCTTGAAGAACTTCCTCAGAGTTGACCTCTCCTATTCAAGGAGTTGGTGGACAGACTGACCCCAAGAATAAATAAGAAGGACAGCTGTTATAGGATACGCTGCCACCTGGTCTGAAAGTTGCGGTCACTCTCCGTCACATTACCACTGGAGACAGCTTTCACTCGCTGATGTACTCCCACAACACTATTTCATACATTGTCGAAGAAGTCTGCGAGGCCATAGTAGTAGATTACTCTGAAGTAATCCTCAACATCCCCACTGCCACAGACGTGTGGCGAGGTGCAGCAGAACTCGTCAACAACAGGAGACAGTTTCCACATATTGTAGGCGCAATGGACGGGAAGCATGTGGCCATAAGAAAACCTAGGAAGGGCGCATCCATATACTTTAACTACAAGAGATACCACTCCAACGTCATTATGGCTCTAGAAGACGCTGATTATAAGTTTCAGAGGGTCAATGTCGGCTCCCTTGCTCCTGTTCAGAGTAGCAGATCTCGAATGAATGTGACCTCAGAGACCACATCGTCACCGACCGCACCGGTTGGCCACGACCAGACCCTCTACAACATGATGACAGGGAGAGCCCCTACTACATCAATGCTGATGAAGCATTCTTCCTCTAAACCTGGTTGATGAAACCTTTCTCAAGGCGGTACATAGACCATGAAGAGAGAATCTTCAATTATCGACTGTCGCGAGCCAGGAATGTGGTGAAGAATGTATTTGGTATACTGGCCAACCGCTTCGGCTGTCTGCCCACCACGTTGAAGCAGAATCCGAGCACAATTGAATCCATCGTTCTCGCATGCGTTTGCCCGCAAAATATCACGAGGTTCCATCTCCTAGACAATTTGGCAGCAATCTGTTTTCTTCTTTGCATATGTATGTATTTTAAAATTGAGATATAATTAAGCCAGCCAACCAGTGCGTGACGTGTTTTAACTAAACGTGGTTGCTGCGTGGCGGCAGCGAGGTAAAACGAAGCACATCGTGAAACAACGAGGCGACAGCGTGGCGGCAGCGATGCGTACCCCGACTTTGATATTCGTTATCACCTGTCACTCGTGTGGAAACGGGACTACAACGAGCACGTGGCGACATGGTGGCACCCGGCTGATATTTCTAAATCGTAGATGTCAGAAACGGGGCACAACGGCACGTCCAAAACGTGACACTATGACTGGGGCATTAAACCACTGCATTTCCGTAAAAAACCAATGCCCAGAAGGCAGAAAACAGCAACATGTTCCACCAAACAATGGGCTTTCAGAAAAACATATATAGTGTAGAACATGTTCTATGGGGGCGAGTTATTGGTGCCCCACGGGCTATTAAAATATTGGTACCAAACACCACTTGAACACTAAGCGGAGACGTTGAAACAAAAGTTGCGTAACACGTGTATGACATAATTATTGGTGAAGGCAGATGCCAATCTCATTAAAACCAGATCTTAACTCGCACACTCGTATATAGAATATAGAATATGTACATAGAAGTTTTTTGGTCTGATTTTAATGAGATTGGGAAGATGCCAATGTCTCTTAAAGATGGACTCATACCTTTGAAATGACGTCATTTTTGACATTCCGTGCATTTGTCCCAAACTATTGCTACCTAACTTGTAGTTCTTATAAATATATATATATTTTATTTGACTCATTCAATTACATATGTACATTTACATAAACATATTTATACGTGAATATCTCATAACAATACGATATAACATGACGTTTCATGATTTTACATAATTCAACATTGCTGATAGGGCCTACTCAATTCTTAAAACAAATGCATCGGTAGTATTGTCACGGAACAAATTGTTATTATTATTTATCATGACTTTCCTATTTGCCACTGAACTTTCTCTTCAAATAACAAACAGTTAAAACAAAATGCCTTTCTATCTTCCATAGCACAATGCAAGTTTTAGAATTTCAAATGCAAAGCTTTCTACCTATTCTATCCATGATCATGCTTTTGTTATTCAATTAAACACTTCCCTTTGACCTTATATACAAAGATCCTATGTAATGAAATTTTGAACTTGATTGTATTCACACAGTTCGTCAATTCAATACAACTAAGAGCTGTTTGAATACATTTGTTTATTGGTAATATTTCCGTACATAGTTTGGGTAATAACCCACTGTAGCTTTTTTAATATTCGTGGTATTAGTTTTACCATTTTATAATTATATGCCCATTGTATATTGTTACACGAAAACATCTTATTAGACAGTACTTTTTTGTTAGGCCGAGTGTTTATAAATTCACTGAACTAATGTCTTCTGACAGTAAATCTGATTTGCTGAATTTTGGAAAATACATGTGTCATGCTATCTAATAAGACAATCAAATGTCAGCACTGTTATATGAATATAACATGATTTAGTTATTGAATTAAAGTTCCAGACATATATTAGTATATGTACGATGTTTGGTTCATCCTCCCTGTGAGTGCGTTTACTTAATCAGTATATGCAGTTTCAGTTTATTGATTGGTTGAGACGTGCTTCGAAGCGTGGATTCGCATCAGGGCTCAACCATCATATAACTTTACTTTCATTACTAAAAATTGAATTACTATCATTATGAGCTGAATATATCTTTTAAACTATTGTTATTATTAGCTGTAACATACTACTTTATTATGTCACGTTAATAACTTAAACGTATATACACTTATTATGTAACAAGAAACAGGTATGTTTACGTTACGAAATAAAGAGTTTGAATCTTGAATCTTGAATCTTTATAATACATACAGATCCTGTGGAGTGCTATGACATTATGTCCTCGATGTCAATTTATAGTTTAGTTGGGTAATGATACATTTTCGTCAATAATAAGAAGAGTGTTGACAACATAAATAATAAGGTACGGACATGTGACCAAAAGTTTGCTCTTCTATAGTTTTATAGCATTGTGAATTACTAAAATTCGACACGATGTTGTTTTAATATAACGGGCATTTTCTTTTGTATAACTTTATAAGCCACGTACATAGATGGAAGTTAGGTCGTGGCCATCCACCCTTCAACCTTATACTATTTTGTGTTAGTAATACTTTTATCATTTGTTTTTGATCCAGAGAGTTGATATTACCTTAACTCCTTGCATGTCATCGCAAGATTTCGCCAACCGTTTATGATAACCAATGCAAACAGTTTGGATCCAGATCACGGCCAACACAACGAGAGCTGAACCGAGATCCAAACAGTTTGGAACGCTGTTTTACAGCTACTATTTAGACAATAACTTAGCGTGTAGAGATTAAAGAAAAGAAATATCTATGAAAATATATACCTCGTATTCATTTGATATCTATCTATATATTATATACTAGATATTTAAACAGTTCGTTGTTTGTTCAGAAGTTGTCTGATTCTTTCGGAACATTATACATGTAGCTGTAGTTTGTGAAAGATAACAGTGATATACTTTGAGAAAAGTGGTTTGTATGAGATGTATAGTCAAGGCATCTGAATGGCAGGAACTTACCGTTACCCCGTAGTTTTGCAGGTCCGTTTTGTACCGCTGTATGTGGCTTGTTGACGCCTGTCCGAGATGACGGATGTGGTTTAGTATTGCCATGAGAGGATGGTGCGTTCAATAAACTGCTGAAAAACACTGCATAGTCTACGTACGGGAATGGATCTGAAAGAATAGAGAGATAAATGTAATGGTTGTCTCTTTAAAGATTTGTTTGTAGCTATTCGAAATTCAACTCTTCCTTTGGGATGAACTTTAAATTCTACAATGACACATTTTGTTAAGACTGTTTTGTTTGTTTGATTATTTACGCCGCTTACTACAATGTTTCAGTTATATGACGGCGTTACCTGGGTAAGTTACCAATACTTCTGATCCGTGTATCCTTACATCAACATGTCGTAAAAGAGAGAGAGAGAGAGAAAGAGAGAGATAGAGAAAGATAGAGCGAGAGAGAGAGAGAGAGAGAGAGAGAGAGAGAGAGAAAGATAGAGAGAGAGAGACAGACAGACAGACAGACAGACAGACAGACAGACAGACAGACAGACATATAGACAGAGACAGAGAGACAGAGACAGAGACATATAGAGACATAGACACAGAGAGAGAGACATAGACAGAGAGAGAGAGAAAGATAGAGATAGAGATTGAGACAGAGACATAGACATAGACAGAGACAGAGAGAGACAGAAACAGATACAGAGAGAGACATAGACATAGAGAGACAGGGACAGAGACAGATACAGAGACAGAGACAGACAGACAGACACATAGACAGAAAGAGACATAGAGAGAGAGAGACAGACAGAGCAAGAGAGAAAGGAGAAAGAGACAGAGAGACAAAGAGATAGATATATACAGAGACAGAGACAGACAGACAGACAAACTTAAAGACAGACAGACAGACATATAGAGACAAACAGACAGAGACAGACATAGAGACAGACAGAGAGAAACAAAATATTGGTAGGCTGTATTTCAATTTCATTTCCAACATGCGGCGTACGTCAGCAGTATGACTGCAAAGTGTTTTACTAAACATCAAGGGGAGGTTTTTTTACCAAATTAGAAATACGGTTATGTAAGTATTATGTGTCAGCGAGTTCATTATATGAAAACAGAATTTTGGTTTGATAATATTCAAGGAAAAAATGGGAATTTTATCATGACGTAGGATATGCTATTCGATAAAAATCGATGTTAACACAAGATGAGAATGAAATTGCCATTCATTTAATCACCCAAACATTCGCTTTTGTCAATTAAATATAAACTTGCCGCAAACAACAATATCATTATCGCAGATAGAATATCCAGAAAACTTTGCATGACAATGCTCAAACTTGCATTTTGTTGAGATATTAAGAATGACATTGCGTGTTGAAATACGAGACAAAACACCATGAGTGACAAATAATATTTGTGATAATTATTTAGACCAACAGCTGAACAAGTCAGTTTATACAAATGAACAATCTAAATATTATTTGGTTGTTTTATTGTTCAATGATTTACGACCGTAACTACTTTAATTCTTTAAAGAGAATCAAACCTATACAACCTACTATTATTCATAATGGAATAGCTTACATAAAAATGAAGTTGATGATGATAACGAGAAAAAGAGTGTTCATTTTTAATACCGCAATGTACGTTATGACGCGCGAAAGATGTTTAACGGCATTCTGATTTATTAAAAATCGGCTCGATAGATTGTCTTGAATGTTTGGCAAATTGCAGACGAATACGTGATCTGAGTTATACATTTGTCAAGACAGATGTATGGATTGGATATATTCACGCAGGTTATTTTAATTGGTAGTTAATTTTATCCGAATATAAGTTCAAACGAGAAAGTAATTGTGATTACTTTAACCATAGTATCATAGTATCATTGTGGCAAAAACGTCCATTTTGAAGTCGAAAATGACGTTATTTTAAAGGTATAATTCAACCTTAATGTCTCCAACACCTTCAGGTTAAGTAGAAGGAATCAATCACCCGATTTTCATTACATATTTGCATCATGTTGAAACACAGAACGTTATTAAAACGTGTGCATGTAAGTCTTTAACGTAGTTAAAACGTCTTGACATCTTTGATTTGTAACGCACTTGGGGGTGATGTGCATATCCTAAACACGTATTATCAAGACACGTCTTTCAGGTGTCCTCGAATGGTCCACTGGGTGGTCAAATTCACCTTTCAGGTTTGGACACCGATCCTCTTTGCTGATAAGGTCTGTTTCTTTGTCGATTTCACTGATAGATGGGCGATAGTATGGATAATGATACGTTAGCGATTATTGTTTGTCTGTATAGCATGACCATTACGACGGGGTTCAGTTATATATTAATCGCGCATCAGTGACTAGGAAAACGGACCTGGCGGCATATCATTGAGAACGACACGGTTACTGCTAAACTGGTACCTCGTTGAACATATCTATATATGCGATAGCCAGATTTCAGAGGAGGTTACCACTCTAGTCTACTGCCTGCGGTAAGGTACGTAAATGAAACTATTTAACGAACTATTACATGAAGACGTCAACTATCGTCGGTATGACCCGCGTATGAAACATACTTCATATATGCATAACAGTGCGACCTGCTATACCAACACAAACCAGGCAACACAGACTACTGGAGAAATGGGATCGCATTCTAGAGAAGAATATCTGAGGTATTATTGTAACATCTGGTTTGCAAAAACACACACATTTAGAGCAGGGTTTGTGTATGTCTAGTTTATTGACATAATTGACTGCGGTCTAAATCCACCATTATTAGTTATTTGGTCTGTTACTGACCCACTACGGAAAAATAGGGGGTCTGTGGAATTTATAGGGGGCGAGGCGTAAGCCGAGTCCCCCTATACATTCAACATACCCCCTATTTTTCCGTAGTGGGTCAGTAACAGACCAAATAACTGATTTATTTCATCGACCACCTTTTATGAGCAAAAAAAAAAAATGATACTCTTTCATTTACATTAACATTTACAATATTTCTAGATGAAATTTACGGGTTTTGGCGCCAAATCATTAGCGTTATGACGTCAAACCGATGACGTGACGTCATTTTCCTAGCATTTGGTCCCAGTATTTTTAAAATTCCTAGTACTAAACCCACTTTAATAATTAAATGAAACAATATCAATTTGTTTTGTTCATATTGTAAACAAATCGCTGTTAAATATATCAAGATATTATACAGTGTATAGATCTATTTTAACATAGGCAACTGAAAAAAACTTCCAGTCAGCTTGATCTGAGAATAGACGCCATATTGAATTTACTCACCCCCTATGGAATTTACTCACCCCCTATAGAAATATAGGGGGTGTGCACGTGACAGGCTTTAACCAATGAAATTGCTAGAATTTCGTGGGAGGCGAAATAAAAACATATGTACATATATACACAGTACTAGGAATTATAAAAAGGAACACGTCTTCAAGCTTGAAATTGAAGCTATTCTCACATCATCATGTGTATGAAACGACTATAGGGTCAACATGTTTGCCGGTTAAGTAAGAGGGGAACTCTTTGTTTGTCTTGGCAATCGTAAACACAGTGTCATTAGCGCTTTGATTTATTGTTACATTATACTTTACCTTCAACATCATCCGTTTCATTTCCCTCTGTGCCATTAGGTAATGTTTCGATATTGCAACAAGCAGCTAAAGAGCATCTGAAAATCTATGAAGACAGAAACCAACACAAAATCAAAGTACTGAAAGTACTTAAGGTAGAATTGTGATCGGTTAAACGGAGATGTGGAAGTGCATATATAAATATTTATCTACAACAAATCAACACCCATAATAGACAAGTAACGATGCATTAGGTCAGAATGAAATATTTCCAAGATCATAAATTCTTGTTGGTCTTGTGAAAGTTAATTGATCCAAAACACCGAATATATCATTCGGTCCATTACTTTTTTAATTGAAATACTATCCAATAGCTCTACGGAAATCCCACAAGGAACATTCATGACAGTACATTGTCTTGCTATTCACTGACTCTACTAAACCAACGGATACATTTAGAGTATGCAATCTATTAATGTTTTTAATGATAACAGTAAACTTAGAACTGTAATCTATCAAAACAATTGTGTTTTGAATGATTTTCTGGTCGTTTATTTCCACTATTATACTTTGCTTTAAGTGTCTGTTGATTGCAAGCTTCTATTTTGACAGAAAGACAGAACATTTGTATAAAGTTGAACAGATAAATAATATAAAAAGGTCTAAAAAAAATATGTGATAATGTACAAAACAGTTTTGCATCTTCAAACAGAGGGCAAATGAAACTGCTAGGAGTAGACACTGTAAATGCAACTTATCAATACAGGACATTCGTAATTTGAACATATTTGAAAGAGAACCATCAAAGGAACATTCCTGAGAAGTTGAAATGTCCAAGTGGACTAGGATGAGATGTAATTTGAAGCTAAAAGTTCAATTTACCCCTTTTCTGATGCCGCCTGTTAACTATGTTTTTCAACCAATCAATATGGCTTAAAGATTTATGAAGAAGGTCACTCAGGGAACAAATAAAACAAGCACTTTCATAAGAACAGTGTTTTAAAAAGTTGTAATTTTGCCCTTTTCTGATGCCGGCTTGATCCTCTTTTTTCAACTAACTGATATGGCTTGAACAACTTTCGTAGGGAGACTCTGAAGGAAAATTTCTACTAAATAACTTGAATCGGACAAGAATTTTAAATGTTGGTCATTTTACTCCACTTCTCAGATACCGCACAAACAAGAGTTGTACACATATCTTTGAACATTTTAAAGAAAAGGACCTCTAAAAGAACATTCCTTGGTGTGTGTTTTTGTCCAGTGGATAAGGATGAGATGTTATTTGAAGCTAAACGTTCAATCTCTTCCTTTTTAGATGCCCCCTGGTTTGTGCGACTTTCAGCCAATCAATAAGACTTCAAACATGTAGTGGGTCACTGAATGAACAGCTCTGATTAATTTTCTTGAAATCAGACAAGCACTTCATAAGACTAGTCTTAAAATGTTGTCCTTTTGCCCGTTTTCTTATTCCGCCTGATGGCCGTGCTTAACACCCAATCAATATTGTTTCATTTGTAGAGAGTTATCCAATGATAACATTATACCACATTATATTGATATCAGACAAGCTTATTCAGAGGAGAATATTTTGAAAATCGGGCAAATTTCACCCTTTCTGATGCAGCAGCAAGTTATCCGTAGAAAATAAATGTACCGCGTAATTTCCTTCATTTGCCACAATATTTCTAAAAGTCGTCTGCTGCAGAGGCGTCACAAAGGGTCTGGATGTGATATCCGTATCCTTTGTTACACTTAAATATGATATTTACACATTAAGAGACTTTTAATTCTATTTGGTAACCTAAAATAATTGGTAGGAATCCACCGTAGCCTAGTGGTTAGCGTCGGGGTTTCGGAACCGGGCGTTCCGGGTTCGATCCCGAGTCGCGGCGTTGCGGTCATAGTGGAGTGTCCTAAGGCAAGGCACATTTCCTATCCTAGTACTGGTTTGTTTACCCAGGGATCATGAATTAGTAAACTGTCGCCGTGATATAACTGAAATAATATTGAAACGGCGTTAAATCCCAACAAAACAAAATAATTGTTGTATTTTTTTTTTACTTATTTGACATTTGCTTATGTTTGCATTCGTAATTTTGTCAAGAATGTTTTGCAATGGGTTTTTTTGGCGTATGAATGTGGTAGAAAGAAATGGTGTTCTCAGTCATAGGCCTCACGTGATTTCAAAACTTCATCTGAAACTATGACACACTTGCTATTGCAATTAAAAGCGTAAATTAATCGTAATTTATTTTGCGGATCAGATCTTTTCTGCAATTTTATTCACGATTATATTACACTGGTTTTTGATACGCACATACCTTTTAGGAGGACAATGTGTCGTGTACCAAAGTTGATCTCTGTGACATCATATAAAAACATCACTAAGGGCCATATCTCTTTCACTATCGTCCCTGGAGTTAACAAATAAAAGTATAATTGGCATCTTGGGCAGCCGTTTGCTAACTTTAAGTTAATATGACAATGACATTTGACGCATTCCATAGAGAAACATTGTATGGACCATATCTCCTTTTCGAACGTACATAGGTTTACGTACCAAGACATGAATACGAATGTTTGAAGGAGGGTGTTCGCTGATCATATTAAGGTTGCCATGGCGATTACAATTGTTTCCATTTAAAGAACAAGTTTATGTGGGCCATATTTCCTTCACCTTTGCACATATTGTAACTACTACGTTTGTTGCATACACGGAACACACTTGACCAAATAACTATAATTAAGATTTTAGTCTCTTTGCCCAAACGTTGCAAGATGAATTATTGATGTCAATGATCTGAAATCGAACATTTTTTGCAATAAAAAGTAAAACGTTGAGAATGTAAGTTAAACACCCCTCGAACTTACCTGAGGATCTGCATTACTGAGCCCGATATTTGTTTCCAACTGTTTGCGATTTTGTAACAATGTTGCATTACTGCAATCGTCTTCAACGGCTTCATTGATACGATTAGCTATATCCTAGATATAAAAAACCTCATTACATCTTTTCTCCTTGATCACTTTCTTTGTTCAAATAGGTTCAATCGTAAATGGTGATACATTTCCCATATATAAAGAATTTGCACCTATGATACTGACGTTAAGAATTTGAAATAGATCTATACAGAATTACCCAAAGTAGTTTAAATGTACCATATCAATCGAACATGAAATGTACTCGCCTCTTTTAGCTCGTATAATTTATGCCATTCAGGTGTTACAGGTTGATCCTTTTGCGCTAGGTTGGCCTTCATCATATCTTTATGGCTAAATAATGGTTGAGTATGACCATATTTAAAAGGTTCGACTGCAGCCTTCTCGTCGTCAAATTCCCTTCGGTCCTTGTAATATGAAATAAAAACCCAATACATTAAGTATTTGACTCATTCCGGCTTTGTTATATGTGTTCTGTGAAACTGAAAGTAAGGTCTCCAATAAAAGGTTCCAATGCGTTCAATTGTGATTAATGGTTGGTTTTAAACATTTTCCGGTTATCTGTCATGTTCTGTATATCCGACCGTATGTTCGTTGGATATTCACTCTGATTACTCCCTAAGCCATTGAAGTTTTGCTTAAACATAAGCATATGACTTGAAGTAGCAAGAAGTAGCAAAGACGAGCTCCTAGTCACGGAGTGATTTCCGGTCGAGGACAGAACAAAAGCTACTTAGTAACGTGAAGTAGTAGCTCCAAACAGTGTACATCAGATCAGGCTGGTGTTAATATACTAAGAATAGAGATGCAAGCCGGTTCTTTTCGGAAGTACTTGTATTTAAACAACAACAACAACAACATAGTCGTAGACTGGCTGAAATACTGGCGTAAATGTTATTAAATAGACTAAAAAAAGGCTTACATAACAAGAGGTCTATGATGGGCTTTTATCGCTCACCTGATTTGATAGTAGAGGGAAACCTAGAATCTGTGTGCTAAATTATTTTGAAATCAGGCCATACCTTAAGTCAAGAAGAGCCTTACACTTTTCACTTTACATAAAGAATACAAGCTCCGTCCCCTAACGGCCAATACTTTTTAACTAATCGGAATAATTTAAACAATCTTTGTAGAACAAAAGAACATTTGCGCAAAATTATTATCAAATCTGGCTAGTACTTTTGGACAAGGATTTTCTCTACATTTATATATAAGAAAGACAAAAAAGCTCCGCCCCCTGGTAGCCATGATTTCCGACCGGATAGGAAAACATTGAACAATCTTTAAAGAGGTTCATCCAAGGAACTTTTTTTTTTTAAATATTTACTAAACACAGTATAAGGAATTTAAGTTCCGCCGCTGGATGACGGACAAAGATCGGTCACAATAACTCACCTTCAGCCTTTGGCTAATGTGAGTTAAAAAGAGAGAGAGAAAGAGGGAGGGGGATGGATGGATGGAGGGAGAAATAGAGAGAGAGAGAGGAAGAGAGAGAGATAGAGAGAGAGAAAAAGGGATGGAGGGAGAAATAGAGAGAGAGAGGGAGAGAGGGAGAGAGGGGAGAGAGAGAGAGGAGAGAGTGTGTTAGAGAAAGACAGAGAGAAAGAAAGAAGAGAGAGAGACAGAGAGAGATAGAGACAGAGACAGAGACAGAGAGACAGGTATACAGAGAGAGAGAGAAAGAGAGAGAGAGAGAGAGAGAGAGGTAGAGAGAGAGAGAGAGAGAGAGAGAGAGAGAGAGGGAGGGGGATGGATGGATGGAGGGAGAAATAGAGATAGAGATAGATAGAGAATGCGGTATTTAGCCATTGTTTACTCTCTCTTTTATTTTCTTTTTTTTTTTTGTATTATACGTATAAGGTTCAGGCCATATTTTGTTTTGGTTTTTCATATCGTTTATTTACTGTAGTACTATGTTTTACTTTTGACATTATTTTACATTTTTGTAGAAAAGGAAGCAAAAATTGATAAAAAAAAATAACTTTATTCTATTTAAGATCGAATTCAACAAGCCAGCCGCTTCAGACAGTCCAGCGTGTTGTTTCATCTATTCTTCCCAATACCTGTCCCCCTCTCTGTGGTATATCTACACTTAGGTATACTTCGGGGGTAAGGGCCGATTTAAAATGCTTATAGGTTAATGCTTTAGAGGTATTGTTTATATTTGAGATCCAAAGTTGAGTAGAATTATCTTCTAGTCTCTGTGTAAACTGTTTGATAAATATATCATCGTTGCCAACATCGTGAGCAATCCAGACGTAGCCATAACCATAAAGATAAAGCAGATCATGTGGCCCATGTGTGTCTACCAACTGTATCCAATTGTTTTAACATTTCGTAACATTGTTTTGGATATCTTGTATTTTCCATACGAATTAATTTCAACCAGTATTTGACACATATAGGCATATATGTTATACACAAAGGGAGTCTGCCACATTCCCCTAGTGCCATTGTATTGCAAGTATTTTCAGACAGATTGCATACTTTTTTGCAGAATTGTATTTGTATTCTCTCAATCTTTTGTATATAAGCATACCCCCACAGCTGTGCCCCGTAAGATAGTATGGGTTTCACAACAGAGTCAAATACTTTAAACATATCCTTAAGTTCTAGAAAACCAAAATGTCTTCGTATTCTTATTATATGATTAACCGCTTTAAGAGCTTGAAGAGATAGCATTGTGTGTGTTTTGCTCCACGATAACTTTGGCGAAAAGTACAGTCCGAGATATTTATAAACCGATACAATGTCATTTCTTTTACCGTTATAAAACCATTTTTCATTTCGCCTGACGACCCCTCCGTTTCTAAAGACTATAATTTTACTTTTATCTATATTTATTTTCATACCAACGGATTGGGAAAACTCTGCTATACCATCGATCTGCCTCTGGAGCTGAACAACAGTATCAGAGAAACTGGAGACATCGTCAGCAAACAAAAGAAGATTTAACTCTTTTATGGCATTTGAAACAAATATACCTCTTGTAACATTTTGGTTAAAATACTCGATTAAGTCATTTATAAAAAAAGAAATTATTTTGGGACTTCCGGTGCACCCCTGTCGTGTGCCGACCGTGCAATTGAAATATTGTGTTAATGCATCGTCTACTTTAACACAAGACTTCAATTGACCGTACATTGATTGCAGTGTATGGAGAAACTTTCCACTGACACCTTTTCTGCTTAACGCGTCCCATAACCTTTCGTGCTTCACATTATCAAATGCTTTCTCAAAGTCTATAAAAATACAGTAAAATCGACTTTTCTTTTTAGATAAATACTTTTGTGTCAAAGACATAAGAATGAACGAGTTATCTATAGTTGAATAATTTTTACGGAAACCAGCTTGGGCTTCGTCTATGATATTGCATTCATCACACCAGTTTAATAGTCTAGTAATTAAAATAGTAACGAATATTTTACATATACAATCAATAAGTGAAATACCTCTATAATTATTGGGATTAGATAGACTGCCTTTTTTGTGAATAGGCGTAATGATACTATAACACCATTCTTTCGGAACAATAGAACTATCAAATATTTCGTTGAATAATTTATTTAAGTACGGTAGTGTATCATTTAGCGTATGTTTATACATTTCAGCACAAATTCCGTCAGGACCAGGCGACTTTTGATTTTTTAAAGAGTTTACGCTACGGATGATTTCATCGTCAGTAATTTGTACATTAAGGTCATCACAATTATTATTTAGTACAAGATTCTGTAAAATGTTTTCATTGAAGTTTTCGCTCTCTTTTTTTTCTAAATTTAACAGATTTTTGAAATATTTAAACCATTCATGGGATGAAATTGAACCATTACTATGACATTTTGTACAAGATGACTTAATAATTCCCCAAAACTGTTTAGGGTCTTTTCTGTTATTTATTAGATCATTTCTCTTCTTTCTCTGGTAATTCAACTTCTTACCTTTACATAATGATTTGAATCTATTTTTACAAGTTTTATATGTTTGTAAGTCATTTCTATTATTTGAGAGCCTAAATGTACGTAAAGTTAACATTTTGTTACGTTTCGCTGCATTACAGTCATTGTCCCACCATTTAGGATTGCTACTGTTACGACTTTTGACACTGGTGCAGATCATGTTGTCTGCAGAATTACGTAAAACATGTATAAAATCGCTTAGTAAAGGTAAAACACTACTTCCATGTGCAATTGCTATTTGTTCATTGAACAAACCAAAGTTAAGACTAAACTTTTGTAGGAAATCATTTTGAAAGATGTCATTCCATCTATATTTTTTCCACCTACTTAAATCAGTAGTGGGTATAGTCTCGTGATCCGATGAGATGGCTTAAGATATAAAATTAAGTGTACAGTGAAGAGGAAAATGCACAGATGAGTCATTATCATGCACATAAAAGTCTGTAACAAAATCGAAAATATCAGAAGAACATATCATGTAGTCGACCACACTAGCGCCATTATTAGCAGTACATGTAAAATTTCCATCAGCATCCCCAAAAAGTCTACCATTTAGAGTATGGACATTATAAGCACAACATAAATCAATCAATGATAAGCCAAAACGATTGTACGCTAGATCCTTAGACTTGCGTGGTAAGGAAAAGTCATCAGCAGGATATGCTGCATTGTCACCAATGATAAAAGAAACGTCATCTTGATTAATGTAGTCTTGGAAATCTTTCATTCTGGCATTTAAATCTCTCGCCAAAAATAGGTTAACATTCGGGTACGCCGATACCATTATACTCAAGTAATCATTTAGCAACTCAATGCCATTTTCATTGCGATTCTGGTATATTGTTGAGAATTCTGGTGAAACATATGCAAAAACAAATGTGATATCACAATAAGTACAGTTTATGTTAGCTAGACTAAAATATAAAACGATACAGTTTTCAAATTTTTCAAATATGCGCTTAATAATATTAGATTCTGTTAAAGATTTATTTACAAAAACACTCACACCACCAGAACCCCTTATTGCAGACTTCTTCTTTATTCGCATATAGTCATACTTTGTAAGACCTGGAAGTACACTAGTGAATTGATCAGCGGCGTACCCCCAGGTTTCACAAAATCCGATGATGTCATAAGCTGAGCACATTTTTTGAAAATTGGAGTCATCCGTATACTTAGCTAGACCCTCGATGTTCCAGGAACAAACGCTAAGTGACAAAATATCTTCTTTAACTGAAGAGTCTAGTAAAGAAGCTCTCGATTCGGTGCACATAGTCTGATCATTTCTATAAATTGGTAGATCTAGGCCTCGACCGAATTCCTATTCCCTCTGTGTCTGTCCTGTGCGTCCTTTGTAACCGTACATAGGTTCTGGGCGTTGGGTGTCAGCATTGAAAACAAAAGTATTTTTATCAACCACTAACTTATCGTAACGGAAATAAGCGTGTTTACCGGAGTCAAAAGCTTCTTTTAGAAAGGGTTGTAGTAAGGACCTCGTTTTTCTGACATATTCCGGAAAATCTTCACTTATTTGTACTTTCATAGCCGTTTGCCCATTGTGTGTGACTGACTGTCTTTGCTGTTCCCGATCTTTCTTAGAGTTATCTCTATATGCCCTGAGGACCATATCTTTGTCTTTGTAGAAGGAAAACTTGACGATAATAGGTCGAGGTTGAGTTTTCCCAGGTAATCGGTGTGCTCGCTCTATCTGGATATTATCCGACTCTATAAGCAAATCATGTTTGATGTAGTCTCGAACTTTCTGCTCCGTTTGTTCCCACGTTTCCCTGGAATCCTCGTTGATGTTGAAGAATCTTAGGTTTTGCCTACGTGATTGACTCTCCAAGTTATTACATTTACTCGTGAGTGTTTCAACATGGGTTTGTAGGACACATAATTTATCAGTTAATACAACATTTTGTTCTTTCAACAATGTGTTTTCTTGTTTGATAGAGTCCAAGGTAAGCTCCATTTTGTCGAATTTTTTGTCTAAACCCTTTACACTTATTTGTATGTCCAGTAGCACGCTCACAGAGAAGGAAGGATCGTTCTGATTATAATTGGTTGGTCTTTCGTCGCTAGTGAGACGGCTATGAAGTCATTTGTTGAGGAACAGATATGTGGAGATTCCAACGTATGGGATAAAATTACAAAATGTAAGAACATTTTCTGCAATGCCACCACGAAGGTATGGAAGCTGCAAGCCAACTCTGAAGTACTGACGATTCGTGCATCTGCAGGTCTAATGTCAAGATTGCTCATCATTGCACGTTCATCTCGTCAGATCGATCTTGAAGATGTCATTGGCAACTACGAGTTTTCAGTATCCAACTGTGTTCTCGTGAAATTAGATGGTTCAGTTCATCCAACTGTAGACAAAAGTAAAGTGATTGCTATAATTGAAAAACTTCCAACAGATGTTCCTGATGCAGCTCCAATACCTAATCATTACACAAACACGCGCCTCATAATTGAACCTATGGCGGTTGTACAGGAGCTCATGTCAGTAAAACCACTTGTGAACTGTAAGTCACTTAGTGATGCATTTGTGTCGATCATAGACAGCAAGGCCCGGAGATATGATCTCACCAGAGTTATATTTGACAACTACTCAGTCGACGATTCACTAAAGGAAGCAACCCGTGAGCGGCGTAGAGGGACCAAGTCAGCCGCCAGAGGAAATAAAGTGGAGGACTCGAATAAAATCAGAAACAAAAAATCATTTCTTGGTAGCATCGTAACAAAGGACTCGCTACCACTATACCTGGCACAGAAGCTAAAAGACAATGCACAAGTACATGTCATTACAGCAAGTCACAAAAGTGTCATGTCAAATAGAGCTGGTGATGTAAATCAAGGTGTAAGCTCCCAGGAGGAAGCGGATACGTTGGTGATCATGCATGCATCACATGCAGCAAAGGATGGATTTACTGTTCACATCACGAGTCCTGACACGGACGTATTGCTCCTTGCCTTACGACCTGTTCCTCTGCTCGGAGACAATATTGCAATGATCATGGGTGTAGGTGAACGACGCCGATTTATAATGTTGAAACCAATTTACGATGCTCTAGGATCAAACAAGGCAAGTGCCTTGCCAAAGTGGCACGCTTTAACTAGTTCTGATACAACTGGGCACATCAACGGTAAATCCAAGAAGGCATGTTTCAAAGCCTTCTTGAAAGCTAGTTCGAGCATCATCACTGCTATATCTGCTCTTGGTATCGGAAGTGAGCCATCCGAGGAGACTATGCATGGCTGTGTGTCCTTTCTGTGCAGTCTCTTCTGTAAGAAAGTGATCACCATCACACGGCCACACACTCTCAAGTGAACCTTATTCAAACAACAAGAAACTGATAAAGGAGTTGATATGTTGCCTCCAACATGTGGTGCGTGGCTAGAACATATCAAACGCGCACACTGCCAAGCTGTTATTTGGGAACAGATCTTGTACTTAACCATGTTGTGCCAGACCCTACCAAGCTTGGTTGGACAAAACAGGATGACCGGTTGGTACCAGTGTTATCCAAGATCGCACCAGCTCCGGCTGCAGTTGTGGAATTGGTAAGGTGTTCATGTGGTGCCAGTAATCCGAATACGATGAATAAATGTGCTTCAGTGAGATGTTCATGTCGAATCAGTGCTCTAGCTTTTACAGAACTTTGCCGATGTGAAGCAGAGGCAGACATGTGCCAAAACATGAACAATAATACTGTGGATCCTGATGGCATTGAATAGGCTTTTATTGTATTACTGGTGTGCGTGTAACGGTGTTAGATAACCCGTAGTGCTTGATCATGTTGCTCATGTCTTGTGGTGTTTATTGTGTGATTAACCATTATAAAATATACAGCAAATGATGGAGATTGACTGTTACCTACTTCAGCCAGACTCATGATTCTAGAAATTCCAGATGAAACGGTCTGAAAAATGTATCTTCTAAATGTTGCATATAATACATGTAATTTGGACAAAGTAATTATATTTGGACTATTAATTCTGCATGGCAGCCATCTTGGATACCAATATAGCTGCCAATGCTGTTATCTGAGATTATCTGTAATTACAGAAATGTGTTCCTTTACTCTTAAATGTGGGTATTGACACCAAAATCATGTCTCTATGACATATAGGTCGTGAGATATAAAGAAATCCAGATTTCTGCATGGCGGCCATCTTGGATCCCAATATGGCCGCTAAGGCTGTCAGCTGACACTTTCTGTAAACACGGAAATGGGTTCCTTGACTATGAAAATGTGGGTGTAGACACCAAAATCATGAACTTATGTTGTTTATAGGCCGAGATATGGTGGATAGTAGGTTTCAACAGCGGTCATTTTGAAATCCAATATGGCCGCTGTTGGGGGATTATGAAAAATTGCCAACATTGGTTTTCATGTTCCCCGATAGTCTAAAAATGATCCCTGAAAGTTTCAAAGAGTATACCAAAAATTACATATGGGTCCCATAACCTAACTGACTAGCATTGGATATTTTAGTTTTGTTTCGTTCGATTTATTTATTCTGTTTTCCGAACATTAAAATCGTACGCATGAGCAGAGCACGCGCCATCTTGTCAACCAAATCATTTTTTCTGACCGCCGACGGTCAAATTTCACGCGCACTTTCGCTTACTTGTCACTATCTTGTTATCTTTAATAATACGGTGGATAAACAGTATAGTCCAGTAAAATCGTCATTGATTTCACCAGAAATGGGAAAAGCATGTGATTTATGATATTTTATTGAGCTTGTGTTCCAGTTTTTTAAATATTTTTATGGTTATTATTTGTGTCAGTGTTGACTGTAAATATGTGATAAATGCAATATAAGAAGTGTCTAGCGATGATGGCACGCATGCGAATTTTGATTAAAGAAAACTTTTGTAGTTTTTCATGGGTTACGCATTTGATAGGCATAGTGTTATGAACACGAAGAACTGTCTAACAAGAAGGAAATTATTTTGAACCGGCAAAGTCCGACAAAGAATAGGACGACGTAACAGAAATGGCATCCTCTCAGGTGCAATCGTATAACGAGAGGGACTTCTTCGCATACATCTTCTTAAATTGTATTTCATGACATTTAAACGGAAGCAAGCTACGATCAAAGTACCAGGACTATCAGTGAACATTTTGATCCGATATTATAAAATGGCAGATGAACGTGAAGAAAGGTTTCGAAGTGTCGTTATCACAAAACTATCGGTATCTATCTTGCAGTTGTGAAGGACATCAATCCGTAGTAAGTACGATCAATAAACATTGCCATGCAAGAAAATGCCAAGAATCTGTCTATGATCAAGAAATGTTTCAAATTAACTGATGAAACTTGGTGTGGATATTCAATATTAAAGTTCTGTGTACGCAGCATGACCACAGAGGTGCATTGTCTGTGTATAGATGAATTGTTTTATTCAGATGAGGTTGAGGCACATTCTATCACAGTGAAACACGGAAAGTGTAGGTTGGTCAAATGATATCATGGACGTAGTTATAAAGACAAAGGTAAATGCATGTGTACAATACTTTGTTCAATGTAAATATTATCCGAAACAGTTTAATAGTAGGGTGAAAGCTTAAAAGATGAGTGTTTCTTTATTTTACTTTATACTATTTTAATTTATAACGATAGACGTTTGTCACCAGTAGGCTACCGTGTGGTATATAGAGCTGGTTTGTATACCATATCTAGTAATTGTCGCGGACATTTAGGGCCAGGTCCTGTTACTAGGCGGGGATAGACCCTACACTTTTATTATCGGGTCACGCAATTATAGCTGCACTCTTTGAACATGTAGAATGCAAAAACTTACCATATCTTTCAAATTCCGTGACATAACGTACCAAGAACTTCAAGAACTTCAAGCTCTGTCGTGTACTATCTTATAGTCCTAAGACGACCATTTTAAGCACTTGCTTGTTTGTACTATCCCTTTTATCTTGAGATAAATGAAGCTCACAATGTGTTACGGTTCGTAGCGAGGGTGAAGTAGCTGACATGTACATGGGACGTTCGGAAAGTAAAGTAGGAAACAGTGAATACTTATTTGCACATTGTATCTTTAATTCATAATCTACTGAATGGTACACTTTTCATACAAATAACACAATATATTCGGCAGATTTGCTTCCTTTATCCTTAGCAATTATAAGGAACTACAATAAGGAGTGTTACTATTGCCCGTGGTACCATAAAGATGTGTGGTATCCATACGACCATACATACTTTTGAACTGTAATTACCTATCGTGGAACAATTTAAAATGTTTGTTCTTGTATTTCAGTACATTCCTTATATGTTTCACAGTCAGGACGTGTACTTATAGAAATGTTAGTTTTCCTTGTTCATATAAAGTGCTCAATGTTTGCTATTATCATCATCAGGTGTCCTGCGTCTGTCCCCCTTTACCTTGTGTATGCAGTTTAGGCTGCATATTTCACTGGATCTTCATGCATCTTGATCAGAATGATTGCTGGATCAAAGTGAGGTCGAGCTTGAATATTGGTCACTTAGGGTTAAAAAAACTATGTCACCAGGTCAAATCACAGAACACCTGATGTATGCACTGAAGGTTGCATTTTCATTGGATCTTCACAAAACCTGGAGTCTGATATATTCGCTGGAACTTTATGAAAAAAATTGATCAGAATGTTTGTTTTGATAACATCTACGTCAATGTCGAATATACATTATCTTGCGTTAAAAACTAGGTCATCAAATCAAATCATAAAATAATCTTATGTATCCCATAAAGGTGACATTAACAGCCCACTCAATGGGCATTGGTCAGAATGTTTTTTTCAATGGTGGCTAGGCAAAGTTCAACTCTCGGTCACCTTGTGTTAAAAACTAGACCACAAAGTCAAATTAAGGCACAATGTTAACACTCTAGAGGCCACATTCGTTACCCAAATATCATGAACATTGGTCAGGCCACATAAATATGCAATCGTTGTGAAAAGTGGTTAGAATACTATCTCAATGATTTTTGGCCAAGTTCCAATCTGGGTCATTTTGGGTAAATAATAGTAGGTCACACAGTGAAGCCAAAAGAAGACCACATTCAATCTCCAATCTGCATGCGATTTGGTCAGAATGTTTCTCCTAATGATGTTTAGGTCAGGTTAGAAACAGGGTTACTTTGGGTAAACTACTTGGTCACTGGAACAATTCAAATGAAAACTTTGTTAACGGTCTGGAGTCTCATTTTATACACAATCGCCATAACATTTGGTCAGAGTGTTTTTGTGGTTCACCTGCTATAAAAAACATGATAAGAACTTTTTAAAAATCTTTTTGTCCAAAAGTACTGAGCCGATTTGAAAAATGTGTTCATTGAAAGACTCACTACCAAATTATACCGATCAATTAAAAAAAACATTGCAGCCAGGGATCAGAGCCTGTTTTACTTGCATTTGTATAGTAAAAGCTTATAAATAATTTGGCACATGGGTCCTTTGGTGACACTGTACACAGAATTCAGGACGGTTCAAGATGATCACGGCAATTTTAAACAGTTTAAAATTGCCGGGGTGGTGTCCCTGTCCATGACGGACCATCCAGGATCATCTCTGACTGTCCCGGACTATCCTGGATAATCCCGGACCAAACGCGGATCCAACACGCGATCTGGCCCCGGATCGGCCAAATTTCAGTCCGGGAGGTCGGTGGGACTGGGGCTTTACGGCCACATTCAATCCTAATTTTTATGATTTTGGTTTTCCTTCTTTCTATTTTAGATCCTAATAATGGTATTTCCGTTTCTATTTCGAGCTGTTGTGATGTTTAAAAAATAATCTCCGTCTCACGAGTAGTCGACTATGTAGATAAAGATTTTTGACTGCAAGAATGTGCAGGACTGCAAGCTGATCTTGGTCTTCCGATTTAAAATATTTTAAGAAATTGAGTCCCTCGACGGTCGCAAAACATTGTCACCCCGGACAAGCCCGGACACATCACGGCACCACTACGGTTGAACACGGATCACACGGAGCCAACACGGATCTGATCCCGGTACCACCACGGCAGCGCCACGCATCGTCCTGGAATGACCCGGACCATCCCAGACCCAACACGGTGTCAACACAGATGACAAAAGACCATCCCGGACGCCCAGGATCACCAGAATCAACACAGTGCCACTACGGACCTTCCCGGAGCCAACACGGTCGCTACACGGACCGTCCCGAACTACCCCGGATTGAAGAATGCTCCCGGACTACCCCGGATTAAAGAATGCTCCCGGACTACCCCGGATTGAAGAATCCTCTCGGACGGTCCCGTATGACTACGGCATTTTTTAACAGTTTCAAATTGCCCGGGGGGGGGGGGGGTGTCCCGGACCATCCATGACTGTCCCGGATAAGCCCGGACCAAACACAGCACCACAACGGATGAACACGGATCTGCCCCGGATCGGCAAAATTTCAGTCTGGGACGCTCCGGGACAGTTTGGGAGTTCGGTGGTGACTGGCACTTAAGCTACAGTCACACCTAAGCCGGACCCAACACGGAGCATCCCGGATTAACACGGAACACCCGGGATCAAGAGATATCTTGATCCGGGATGATCCTGGGTGAAATTGAGTCGCAAAACATCGTCACCCCGGACCAGCCCGGACCCAACACGGCACCACAAAGAATGAACACGGATGAACACGGAGCCAACACTGTTTTGACCCCGGTACAACCACGACAGCGCCATGGACCGTCTCAGAATGACCTGGACCACCCCGGATCCGCTACCAACTGTCCCAGACCAAACACGGGCCGCCCCGGACCTAATACGACATGCCAGATCGTCCAGGTTCGTCCAGGATCAACACTTTGCAACTACGGATCTTACCGGAGCCAACACGGTCGCTACACTGACCGTCCCGGCCTACACCGGATTGAAAAATTATCCCGGAGGGTTCAAGATGATCACGGCAATTTTAAACAGTTTAAAATTGCCGGGGTGGTGTCCCTGCCCATGACGGACCATCCAGGATCATCTCTGACTGTCCCGGACTATCCTGGATAATCCCGGACCAAACGCGGATCCAAAACGCGATCTGACCCCGGATCGGCCAAATTTCAGTCCGGGAGGTCGGTGGGACTGGGGCTTTACGGCCACATTCAATCCTAATTTTTATAATTTTGGTTTTCCTTCTTTCTATTTTAGATCCTAATAATGGTATTTCCGTTTCTATTTTGAGCTGTTATGATGTTTAAAAAATAATCTCCGTCTCATGAGTAGTCGACTATGTAGATAAAGATGTTTGACTGCAAGAATGTGCAGGACTGCAAGCTGATCTTGGTCTTCCGATTTAAAATATTTTAAGGTCGCTCATACCACGATATGCAAATGTTACTTAGGGTCACGTAAAGCGGGAGAATGTAATACCTTATCGAAGAGTTTTATTTACACATATCTATGGGTTTTTATAAATATAAATCTATTTTTAGATCCTCGTAATGTTATCGGTTTAATGGCTGTTTGCAGTTTCAACTTCATGTATTAAATACATTAAATACCATAGTTTAACGCTGGGATACCACATTCATGTTCATGTATTTAATACCATAGTTTAACGCTGGGATAATAAATTCATGTTCATGTATTTAATACCATAGTTTAACGCTGGGATACCAAATTCATGTTCACGTATTTAATACCATTGTTTAACGCTGGGATACCAAATTCATGTACATATATGTAATACCATAGTTTAACGCTGGGATACCAAATTCATGTTCATGTATTTAATACCATAGTTTAACGCTGGGATACCAAATTCATGTTCATGTATTTAATACCATAGTTTAACGCTGGGATACCAAATTCATGTTCATGTATTTAATACCATAGTTTAACGCTGGGATACCAAGTTCATTGTATTTGTAATTTAACCGCAAAAATGAAAATACTTGATATGCACTTAAATAAAATGGCTATGCTTTGAAAGGAAATGCTATCTCGCAAATTTTATTTTGAATTATAGCAGTTATATCGACAACACTTTACACCCAACTGTCATGTAATATCATGCAATTATAATTCAGTGATCGCGTTTTATCCAAAGTTTGTACCTGCATAGTCATGTCTTTGTAAAGAATAATGATAATTTTATATAGACAACGAATGTGAGTGAATCGTGTAGTATATCTTTGCTGATGTTGTGATACACATGGAAATGGTTGTAATGCTTACCAGTTTGATCAAGAGGCAAATAAAACCTTAGTTAATTCAGGTCCGTGAAGTAAGTTTGACGAGTGACTAATTGACTACTGACGAACTTCAAATTCTTTATGAAGTAAGGTTGACGAGTGATGAACTGCTGTAAAGTTCGCTTGACGAACGATGAATTGACGAGTGACGAACTGGTGTGAAATAGCTTGACGAGCGACGAATTGACGAGGGACGAACTGATGCTGCTTCATCAATTCGTCAACTCTTCAATTTGGTTGAAATTGACGAAAACAATATTTTTCTGAAAACTTTATTTCTGTCTTTTAGATAATGTATATAGACGTATTGAATGCAAATCAGGCCCTATTTCAAATTGCATGACCATCAGAAGAGCTCCGTCAAGCTGGTCAATTCGCCAACTCATCGATCAGATCTTTTCATTGGACTTTTAAGATCTCGTCATGGTTGGTTGTCTTATGATGGACTCAAAGGCAGGTTAAATGAGGTCCGTGAAGTAAGGTTGACGAGTGACGAATTGATAAGGGACGAACTTCATATTTATTGTGAAGTTAGGTTGACGAGTGACGAATTTACAAGTGACGAACTGCTGTGAAGTTAGCTTGACGAGCTACGAATAGACCAGACGAAGTGTTGCTGCTTCATCAATTTGGTAGCCGAATTGTCGAACGTTTTCTAAAAACTTAAATTTTGTCGATTAGATAATGTTTTTGGATGTAATGAATGCAAATTAGACCCTATTCAAATGTCATGGCCATCAGTCATTAAGAAGAGCTTCGTCAATTCGTCAACTCGTCAATTTGGTTGAAAACTTTATTTCTGTCTTTGAGATAATGTTTCTGGACGTATTGAATGCAAATTAGGCCATATTATAAATTCCATGGCCTTCGGTCATTCAGAAGAGCTTCGCTAAGTTCGTCAACTCGTAAATTGGTTAACGAATTGACGAAAAAAATATTTGTATGTAGACTTTATTTCTGTCGTTTAGATAATGTCTCTAGACGTATTGAATGCAAATTAGGCCCAATGTCAAATGTCATGTTCATCAGTCATTCAGACGAGCTACGCAAAGTTCGTCAATTCGCCAACTCGTCAATTTGGTTGACGATTTGTTGATTTTTTTTTTTATGAAAACTTTATTTCTGTCATTCAATTTAGGCCCTATTTCAAATTGCATGGCCATTCGTCATTCATTAGAGCTTCGTCAAGTTCGTCAACTCGTCAACTTAGTTGACGAATTGACGAATAAACGAATTTTCTGAAAACTTTATCACTACATAACTTCAGGGACCTTTTATATTTCCACTCGCAAAACTGAATAAGACTTGCACTTCGCAACTCGTCGAAGCTTCACAACTTTACTGATTTGTTTTTTTCTTATCGAAATACGAGGTAAAACTGTTTTAAATCAATCTTAGCGATACATGTTAAAAGTATCGCCCGTTGGAGAAATTCTGATTTAAGTTGTACATTTTGTCTCAAACGAGTATGAACGAAACACAAACACAAATAGTTTAATTCGAAATACAATGTATTTTTAAAAGTAGTACAGTCATTTACTTAGAGCCGTCTCCTTGTCATCGCGAAAAATAAAGAGCAGGAATATTTCAAATTAGTAAAGAAAATAAGGAATAGTTTGTACTTACGATGTCGAATTTTATATATACCAACGAACAAGTACTCAGGAAAGAAGTGTTTAATTTAAAACTACACACGAACGGCAACTGGATATATTATCTCTTTATATCGAAAACACGCGCTATTTGAGAGAGCTTTATGTTTAAATCCTTGTAATATTGGTTTTATCTCAAAATGTATAAAGCCGAGCCCCGGTAGCTCAGTCGGTAGCGACGCGGGCTGTCAATCCAGGGGTTGTGAGTTCGAATCCCGTCTAGGCCAACTTTCTTTCCGACTATTGACAAAAGTCAATGCGACATGCGTCATTCGTCGTCCACCAATGGGCTAAGTCTATGTGGAAAAGCAGCCAGTTGCTTGGGAAGATTGTTGTGTGGAGTACTGATGTGAGAAAACCAGTAAAATGCATGAGTAGGTGAACTGGCCGCCGTGAAATAACTGAGAAATTGTTAAAAATGACGTTAAACCCCATTCAATCAATCAAAATGTATAAACATATGAGTATGTCTTTGTAATTTGTTTTATAATATGATATATGTTGAGGGTATATGTAATATACTTTATCATGCTGTTGCATTGTTTTTGGTTGATAAACTGCCTGCCTGATAAACTTAGCTTTATCAGTCACCTCACGTTTATCAGGCACCTCATCATTAAAGATGGCGGATAAAACCAAAAATCCTTAAAATGCGATATAAAAATCAAAGAAATGAGAAATTATTCTCCTTGCTAGTGAGTAAATATTATACTGATAAATTTTGAAGCGTACAGTTTTCTAAATATTTAATTATTACTTACTTATGGCCGAAACCATTCGGGACTATTTCTTATTGGAACGTCCTTCGGTTTATTTTCATATTATTGCGCAACTTAAAATGGAGAGGCTCTGGACAGGTTTTTTGTCTCATTTTAATCAAATTAGACAGAAAAGCACATAAAAAATGTAAACATGATAAAAAGAATACCATGCTAGTGTCTGATATTATAAAATTTATCAGGCTCGGCTGAAAAAAATGAAATCTCGGCGCAGCCTCGCTTTCATTTTTTTCTAAGCCTTGCCTGATAAATTTTATAATATCAGACACTAGCATGGTATTCTCTATATTCGTGTGCCACAACTATATTCACTATTATCTCACCAGAAAGTGTCACGTTATTCATAAGCACACTTTACTGATAAGAAACCGAACATATTATCATGCAATGAGCAGATTACGTGACGTATAACACTGGTATGATAAACCTTTTGTTTACATGTCTACTGGTATGATAAACTTTTAACTTTATCAGTCTACTTATTTTTAGAAATGACGTAATCGCTGGAACTACTTTTTCTGAAATATTAATGAGCCGTTCCACCTAAAAACTATCGAGTCGGATCAGCCTCAGCGTGCCGTGCAGGCTAACCCGAACAGACACGTTTCGCTTCTTGTGGATTTTCTGTTTAAGGAATCATTGCTCAATACATCTATCACCCTGAGACGAAATGTGTCGGACCGGATTAGCCTGCGCAGGCTGATCTGGTTCGATACATTACGCAGAATCCATAATGTTGGTTTGTATCGTGTAACGGCTCAATTATGTTGATATAGCAGTCAAAGCAATGAACAAACATAAAATAACAATCAGAAATAAAGTTATTATTTTTAATTACATTTCAACAAATTGTACAATGCAAATACAAATCGAAAAGAATATCGTTATACATTAAAATCACAGTGAATCTGCATGTTCAGTCTTACTTGATGAACTGTCTTCGTTGAAAATGTAGCATACATAGACCTGTTTATTCTCACGTGATCAGTTCATAGGTAACCTTGTTTAAATACAATCTGAAGCGAGTAATGTCCTATCTATGTTTCCACAAGTAAATTTAATACACTTAAATGAATCCACGTTAAACGACAAATGTTTAATTTCTATCGTCAGTCTGTGTTCTACCACGAGAAAGGGTTTTCGAACAGCCTCATTTACACATGGATCCTCTTTCATACAGCAGTTCCGACAGAAAATCATTATGCGTTCGAGATATCCAGAAAATGTTTCTTCTTGTTAAATGACTTTATCATTTACGTACAGCTAGTGTTTAAATGATCATTCTTAAAACTAAAAGTTTCGTAACGTGTCTTCGACATGTCTACCCACAACAGTGACGGTATCCTTTTCCAAAAATGAATGTCTCCAATCTAAACGACGACTAAGCCTAAGCATCACACTGGTCTTGAATATAGTCATCTGTATTTAAACTTTGAGTGTTACTTGAACTTCCATAGCCTGAACTAACTTTATACATTGACATTCAGATCCAACACAACTATTCATTTTCAAAACGCGACGGTTGACATACATTTGACATATCGTGTGTACTGAAGCAACGGCCAATCCGCAATACTTACACTTCTACTAAGAATATGTTCGAGTTAATATTGCCATTTTAAGGTATTATGTCACACCAGAAATACACATTAAGTAGTAATAATCGAGAAACATGGAGTTGAAGTCGGAACTCTTTAGCTTCCGTATGTCGTGTGTACACAATGTAATTCGGCGCGGATTTATGCACGCGCGTGACGTCATTCTATTTAAGGTGAGGTCATTCATGAATGGGCTTTTGTAATGTTGTATGTTATTTATTAAAACTAGTTAAAATAAATGTAGATTTACCTGAAAACATAATTCCACATGCAAGATAAATAGAATACTACGTCCCTGACTTTCGACATTAACTTAATCAGACTCGGCTGTGAGAAAGGATAATTGTCTCGCCAAAGGCTCGCCAATTATCAATTCTCCCAATCTCGTCAGATAAAGTTCATATCTTACGTCAGGGACATAATATTCTCTATATACAAAGTTTGTTAAAAAACATCCGACTGCATGGGCCTATATGTCACTATATTCAGGGACGTAGATAAGTTTGTTATATTCATATCTTCAATAGTTTTTGAGAATTACTTGCTACACATCTTGGGACGGGTAATAATTTAGTATACAATTTAGTTACTTATCCCTCTTATCTATGTCCCTGTTATTTATAAAGGTAATGTCTATGTACTAATATAGTCTATATACATATATAGATACAATGTATATACTAATCTATAATTATATCGATGGTATCGTTCGAGCAGGCCGAAGCTACAGATTGTACAAGATGCAGTTATTGCATCCCCGAACGAAGACATCAATATTTCAGATTTGCTTAGAACTTTAGGAAATGATGTAATTTTGAAAGCAACGTTCTTTAACAGATAAGGATTTTAGTGTTGCATTGTAATAGAACGATAATCCGTAACGGTTCAACCATAAGTCTAAATACAATTACGGGTCATCAGTGCTATAAGCGCTGAATTATTTTATGTATTTGCAAAAGGAAATCGATATAACCCCGTTGTCCATGCAAAAAGTACAATAATATAATATGAAATAACCACACAATTAAACGAATCATGTTATTACAGGTAGTATTACCAGTATTGCCTGTCCCGCATGTTTTGAAATATGTTTTAATGTTGCAACCGCTAAATACGCCCCTTCCTTGAAAGGAGACGTAGCACGGTTGATTGATTGATTGGGGTTTAACGCCGTTTTCAACAATCTTTCAGTCATATCACGGCGGCCAGTTCACCTACTCATATGTTTCTTGGCTTTCTCACACCAGTCCTTCATACAGCATTCTTTCCAAGCAACTTGCGGCTTATTCACATAGACTGATAGCCCATTGGTGGAAGACGAATGACGCTTGTCACAATGACTTTTGTCAAACACGTAGCACGGATGCAAAATAAAACTACATTCTTAACAATAGTGTGATTAATATAACAGGTATGTTTGACTAGCCTTTACCAAAACGAAAAGTGAAGGTCACATTAACATACAGCCTTCAAAAAAATCTGGCAGACGACTAAATATCAAATGGAACAAAGTATTGAAACAGCGAGCAATTCAATCCATCAATCAGCCAGTCACTCAATCAAACAACCAATACATCGCTAATCATCTGAATGAATGTACGAATGAACGAACGAACGAACGAACGAGTGAATGAATGAATGAATGAATGCTTGAGTAAACGAATGAATTAACTAGCCAATTAACCAACTAATCAATTAACATATCAATCAATCATTCACACTCAAACAATAAATAAATCAATCAATCATCTAAGTCTTCGGTGATTATATACAAAACTCCTCCTATGGCAAAACGCTTTTGCAACATACTAACATAACTAACATAACTTTCGCACATGACGTTTCTTTAGTTCTGGAGATAGGTTTACAAATATCATCAAATACGTTTCTACGTATTTCACTGTAGCAGTCACACACTACCACGAAATGAGTTTCTTTTTCAGTCTCTGTCTTAATGAAAAATGAACATGTTCGCATATCTATTTGTTCCCAACATATCGACCGGTATCAATCCGTAATACCCAACTTAGCTGAGCTAAATATGAGCGTTCACTTTTTTAATAAATTCAGCTTAACATATGTTTCAAGTTGGAAAGTATTTTTAAATAGATTATAAGTTCTCAGTTTTGGGGAGTGTTGTATATTGGAAGTCCACTGGTAGATGAAATAATATTTTAAACGTTGTTCAGCTATAACGAAGCACAGCGTGGAACAACGTAGCGACAACGAGGTGACAGCGAAATGACTGGTACTCTGCATAAACTTACATTAATAATTATTACACGCGTGGACACATTCCTGTCTGGGCATCTACGATATATCGCGAAACCGTGTATGACTAATTTACAGACGCGCCGGTTCTACACAACAGCCTTGTGGTGTATTCTCCGCCTAACACAAAATTCATGAGTGATTATGACTAATTGATAGACACGCTGGCTGATCTGGGTCTACACAATATCATTATGGAGTATTCCCCGCCAAACACCATATTCGTGAGTGGTTTCTCTGCACAGACTACCTTAGTAATCTTTAAATGTTTGGAGAAATAGCTGGCTGCGCATCTATGATATAGATAGAACAGATGGATACTGCGTTAGAGATGTTTCTCGAAATCTTCTATGACTGATTGGCAGATGCATTGGCTGATCTGGATCTACACGAATTGCAAATACCTTTCGGTCGTTTTTTGCAAGGAGCCGCTCAAAGTATTCAGGCTACCTTGAAGCCTCATTCTTTTTCAAATGTCATCATATAAATTTTGTATGTATTTGATAAAGCCGTATTTCTCTGACTCATGAACACGACGTGATGGCAACGTTGTCTTACTTAATTACTTATAATGCCCCAATCATAGTGTCACGTTTTGGCCGCCACGTTTAGCTACGTTGGCAATGTGGCTACAACATGAGCAAACGTAGAACAACGTGGCTGAAACAAAATGTGATCAAACGTGACCCAACTTGACAAAACGTGATCAAACGTGACAAAACGTAAAGTGGACATATTAATTTTGTTCAAACTTCGCTCACGTTTTCCCACAACGTACTACAATTTGCGAAAACGTGGTACAGCGTAGTATAACGGAGCAGAAACGTAGCAAAAATGTAATAGAACGTCAACATAGCGCGTCCCGCCGGTTGATACGTTATGTTGCTTTTGCTGACACGTTGTGCTGCGTTTTGCTACGTTGTGGCCTCGTTTCTACCACGTTCCTAGTGCCGCGTTATGCCACGCTGTGTCACACTATGATACGCTGTAACACGTTGTACTACGTTATGAGCTGCGTTATGCTACGGTGTTTAACGTTGTACGACGCTGTGTTACGTTTCTGCTATGTTGTGTTACGGTTTGGTACGTTGTGGTACGCTATATATGATACGCTCTGTCGCGTCAATGGATTGTATTTATTTCAACAGTCTTGAGAGAGGGTCATCAATTCGTGACACGTTTTAACTGAAAGTGGTGGCAGCGAGGAATAACGAAGCACAGCGTGGAACAACGTAGCGGCAGCGAGACATAACCCTACTTTGATATTCATTGTCACCTTTAAATTGTGTCACAACGGGAATACAACGAGGCGACAGCTAGCACGTGGCTATGACGTGGCAACAACATGGCACATCGTGGCATACGGGTGAAATTTGCTAAATCGTGGGTGTCAGAAAAGGGGCACAACGACGAGGCCTAAACGTGACACTATGACTTGGGTAAAGACACCCCAAGATAGTAAAGGACACTTTAAGTATTATCCATTTATTTGATGTTTAAAAGAAGATGAAAAATATAATTCTCTTGGAGTAAAGGGTGTGTCCAAATTTTGGTGTTAATAAAGTTTTGATTCCAATTGTTCCATAAACTATCCGTGATTGTCGCAAAGGTTTATCTTTTTTAAAACGTAAACGTTACTACCTGTATTGATATTATATCTTCTTGACGGGATGTTAACAGTCAGTGAGTAAAGTGAGGTCGGATCGGTTCACACCCAACCTAAATTTTAAGCATTTCGTCCAGTTTTAATTATCTCAATATTACATGTTATTAAAAACGGATTACCGAACAGTTATAAAACGTTTATACTTCTCAAAACTAATCATGACTTTTGGTTTAGATGGTTACTTCTTTTGAATAAGTGTATAACTTTTCTTCTAATTTTCTTCGAACAAATATGGCTTGGTACATTTTTCATGGTTTATGTTTAAGCGTGCAGACACATAAACAAAATAGAAATCTTACTTATTAAATAATCCAAACCTTCTTTTCATATGAACCACTAGAGTAACAGAAACTAAACTCGACTGTTGAATATTGAACCAGACACATGCATATTTACCACGTCATGCATCTTATACATTTCTTCCACTAAAAACTATCCAAGAATTATTATCTCAATACTCAAATTATATAGTTTTTGAAAATCGCAATGCGCATGAAGCAGATGCTCTAACATTGCTAAACTTGACTGGTCTATAAATGTTGTGCCCATTGGTTCTATATGAGCACATAATGACATAAATGATCAATTACCTTGTACATGAAGCGCTAGTTGTAAGGAGTAAAGGATAAGGAATATAAATTGCACATGAATTACGAGGAAACCCACAATACAGCTCACGCGGAAAATGCGTCACGATGAACAAATATTTGTCATCGCGGATAATCACCGCAATTCAACCTATATGATCACCGCAATACCGCCTACGGGCTAATTTGATCACCGCGATTGACATTTCGTCGATTCGAGCTTCTTATCTATTTTGAAATCACCGCGATATTTACCTGTAAAAATGTTTTACTTTTATTAAAAAGGTTTTTTTTTGTCGATTATGTACATGTACACGTTTATTGACGAATTGCGATTATTTTATGACCCAACTTGCTGAAATTCATTCCATTTCAGCAAATGTTTAGAAAAACGGTGGAAGATTGTGTTTGTTTACGATAAGGTCAAGTTTCGTAATAGATAAATATAATCAAAGCGCCAATGGCACTGTAGTGGCGATCGTATGGAAATAATGTTAGTTTGCCAGAATGTTGCCAAAGGCCAGAAGGGCTTATGTCGTGGCGATTCGTCCGTCGTCCGTGCGTGTGTGCGTGCGTGCGTGCGTGCGTGCTTGCGTCCGTACGTAAACAATTTCTTGTTAACACGATACAGTCTTCATGCATGACTGGATTATGGCCCTTGAAATGGTCAAAATTGCTATAAAAGAGCTTGTTAACACGATAGAGTCTTTATTTTTTAGCTCTACTGGCCAAAGGCCAGAAGGGTTTAAGTCGTGGCGATTCGTCCGTCGTCCGTGCGTGCGTGCGTACGTGCGTGCGTACGTGCGTGTGTGCGTGCGTCCGTCCGTCCGTAAACAATTTCTTGTTAACACGATACAGTCTTCACTTTTGATTGTATCTCAACCAAACTTATACAGTAGTTAGATATTCATGAGAGCTTGGTTTCTTTCGAAAACCAGCCACAGATCCGCCCATGCATGACTGGATTATGGCCCTTGAAATGGTCAAAATTGCTATAATAGAGCTTGTTAACACGATACCGTCTTTATTTGTTATTGTATCTCAACCAAACTTATACAGTAGTTAGATATCCATGAGAGCTCGGTCCCTTTCGAAAACCAGCCATATCTGCCCCATGCATGACGGAATTATGGCCCTTGAAATTGCTAAAATAGGGCTTGTTAACATAATACAGTCCTTATTTTTTATTGTATCTCAATCAAACTTATACAGTAGTTAGATATCCATGAGAGTTTGGTTCATTTCTAAAAAACGGCCAGATCTACCCATGCATGGCTGGATTATGGCCCTTGAAATTGTCAAAATTGCTATAATACAGCTTGTGAACACAATAGAGCTTCCATTTACTATCTGATCTTCACCAAACTTAGATGGTATTTGAATATTGATGACATATTGGTTCCTTTTGAAACAAGCCAGATCAATGCCAGTAGAGCATAGGCCCTCATGGGCCTCTTGTTTATTGTATCTCAACCAAACTTATACAGTAGTTAGATATCCATGAGAGCTTGATTCCTTTCGAAAACAAGCCAGATCCGCCCCATGCATGACTGATTTATGGCCCTTGAAATTGTCAAAATTGCTATAATAGGGCTTGTTAACATGATACAATCCTTATTTTGTATTGTATCTCAATTAAACTTATACAGTAGTTAGATATCCATGAGAGTTTGGTTCATTTCTAAAAAACGGCCAGATCTACCCATGCATGGCTGGATTATGGCCCTTGAAATTGTCAAAATTGCTATAATACAGCTTGTGAACACAATAGAGCTTCCATTTACTATCTGATCTTCACCAAACTTAGATGGTATTTGAATATTGATGACATATTGGTTCCTTTTGAAACAAGCCAGATCATTGCCAGTAGAGCATAGGCCCTCATGGGCCTCTTGTTTAGTTACGTTCTGAAATTGGTCATGATGTGTTCAAGATAGGCCATTCCAAAGTTATGAAAAATCTAGTTTTAGCTCATTAGAATGGCTATTTGTAATCTAAATTGTTCGGGTAATCACATGTTTATCACCAGGTTGCTAGGCCATATTAAGATAAAATATTTTTTACACTTTAAAAAAGACTAAATTATCAAGAAAGGAGAGAAAACAGTATCCATTAGTTTGGTGTTTGTTTCAATGATGTCCGATATTAAACAGGTCTGTTCAATTTAGTCCCTTCACATTACATGATTGAGGGTTGTCAGAGACATATAAACACAGTGTATTTATATGTCTCCGAGGTTGTTAAACCGCTTCGAATAATGTGAGTGCAAAAACAAACACAAAACATGCTCAAGAAGCACAATTTCACTATTTGCCAAACTGTTCAATTTATAGGCATATATTATAATGCTCGATCTCCAAACTAAATTAGGCTACACTTTCAGCATTGATTGCTAATTAACTCTAGAGCGTGCAGACGTGTATAAATAACGTGTGTACACACTGACATCGTTTCAAATGACGATAAATAACTGAAAATATATCATGTTTCAAAAATAATAGATATTTTGCGCCATCTGTAAAGGATAATATCCGTCTAAATTACGACTTCAGTCTTAAATTTAAAATAAAAGTACTGAAATTACTGAAAGTATAATTGCAATCGGTAAGGAGGAGAGCAAAAATGCATATAGAAATATTTATCAAAAAGAATTCCAACAGACAAGTAATGATACATCAGGCCAGAATGAAATATCTCTAAGATCATACATCGTGTTGGTCTTGTGAAAATTAAAAGACGCCAACCCCGAATGTATCATTAGGTTCACATTGTACCTTTTTTAATGATCATATTTAACAATGGCTCTATTGAAATCCCACCATGAACATTCATGACAGTACACTGTCTTCCTATTTATTTATTGTACTGAACCAACTTTCGCATTCATAGTATGCAATCTATTAATGTTTACAATGATAAAAGTAAACTTAGAAGTGTAATCTACCAAAGCAGTTGTGTTTTAAAATAATTTTCTGGTTGTTTATCTGCAGTATTATACTTTACCTTTAGTAATCTATTGAACGAAAGTGACTGCAAGATCCTATGTTCTGATAAGTCTTTTAACTAAGTCTTTCAACCAGTCAATATGGCTTAAAGAATCATGAAGAGTATCAATCAGGAAGCAAATCAGACAAGCTTTGTCATAAGAAAAGAGTTTTAAAATGTTGTAATTTTGTACTTTTCTGATGCCGCCTGGCTGCCTTTTGTTTCAACCAATTAATAAGGCTTCCGTATGTCTTCCATGTTTGTCAACTATCAATACAGCTTATGCAAATCATGTAGAGAGTCACTCAAGGAACATATGTACTAAATTATCTTGGAATCTGACAAGTGGATTTAGACAAGGAGATATTTACAGTTTAGGCATGTTACCCCCTTGCTGCTGCCGCAGCAACAAACGTTTTGTTTAGAATGTATATATTTTAGTAATGTTGTCTTTTTCTGATGCCGGCTCGCTGCCTTTTGTTTCAACCAATTAATATTGCCTGAACAATGTTCGTAGACAGTCACTTCAGGATCATTTCTATTTAATAAACTTAGAATCGGACAACCGGATTTAGAGGAGAATAATTTTAAATATTGGGCATTTTACTCACTTTCTGATACCACACAAAACTGAATTATACATATATCTTTGAACATAATTAAGAAAGGGACAGCCAAAAGAACTATCGTTTATTTTCGTCCAGTGGATAAGGTTTTTATGACTTTCAACCAATCAATATCACTTAAAAACATGTAGAGGGTCACTGAATGAACAGTTCTGCTAAATTATCTTGAAATCAAAGAAGCACTTTCATAATGTTGTTTTAAAATTGTGTATTTTTGCACCATTCCGTATGCCGCTTGATTGCGGTGTTTAAACACCAATCAATATGTTTGTATTGCTAGAGAGTTATCAAATGAACATTTCTAACACATTATATTTGTATCAGACAATCTAATCAAGAGAAGAATATTTTTAAAAATCAGACAAATTCACCCTTTCTGATGCCGCAGCAAGATCTCCGAAAAAATAAATATACCGCGCAATTTTCTCTTTTGTTTTTGTCAAAAAGTCGTCTGCTGCAGAGGCCTCACACAAGGTCTGTATGTGGGTAAGGGTTGATATCTCAGTTTTTTTTTCCTGAATATTTCAGAATAGCATAGAAATCATTGTTGCAAAAGAAGATTTTGCACTTCATGAGCAATGTCTCCGTTTGCCACAATGTTTTCAAAAATGTCTGCTGCAAGGGGGAAAATGCTATTGAAATATCACAAAACAATCTATGTTGCTTAACTATTTCTGTTACTAGAGGGAACAAGAGGTTTAAATTTACATAGGGTATTTTCTGCAGGTGGTGCTCCTACAGGTGGTGGCTAACATCTGTGCTAAAAATACATACATTAAGGTGAATATATCTTTAGGCAACCGTATTCAGTTCGCCTAAATGTTAAACATGTCACATATGTCATTTCAGTTGTTAAAACAACATTTATCTATAGGGAATCAAAGAACATACAATATATTTTAAGAAACATGACTTTGATTGTTCTTGTTATATTATAATAAAATATACGGGCCATTGAAAAAGGGGGCTAATATCTCGATGCAAAAAAACCATCACTTTTGCAATTTTGTTTTAGTCTTAATTTCTCAAAAATATGTCGATAGTTTTATCTTATGAACAGCAATATGACGAATACACCTATATCAACCTATATTTGTTCTTGGAAAGACTTTATATTTACTTTAGCCCGAATAAAGGATTAAAATTCTTTGAAACCTAGATATACGCAGACCTCTTTGCCAAGAGGGCTTTTACATCATGGTGAAAGAAGTGGCGTTTTAGTCTCAACCCCTAAACGTTACATTATGGATTTGAACGACTTTTATTTGTATTGCACTTAAGAATATATCTGCTTTGTACTAACTGTATTCGGACGGGAATATATAATATCCTGCTTGTATAGAATTTCTGCTTACACATTTGGGTCTTGTAGAATTTAACAAACAGTGCATGAGTTTGACTACACCCAAGTAATATTCATTTAAATAAATCTTAAACGTATTACCTTGAAGTTATACATCAACTATTATATGTCTATATAGAAGGTAAAACACTTATAAACAAAAGTTTTATTTTCGAGTATTTATGCACGACTGTAAAGTTGAACATAGAACAAGAAGATAATTAAGCAGGCCCGCAATATTTGCTTCAGCAGCTTGAAATTTTTCTGAATTGTATCTAAGTTAAGTTCGTTAATGGGTCATTTTGGGTCAGAAACTAGGTAACTAGGCCAAATGGAAGGAAATCTTGTTTACAATTTTGAAGTTGCAATATGGGAAAGGTCAGGTCGAAAACTAGGTCACTAGGCCAAATTGTAGAACAATCTTGTTAACACTATAGAGATCGCATGTTTGACTTGAGCAGCTTGAAATCTGTCAGAAAGATTGTCTTGAGGATATTGCCATTGGCGCCGAAAGAGGCTTTAATAGTCCATTCTCAGGTGAGCGATCCAGGGCCTCATGGCCCTCTTGTTCATAACATAATTAACATGTGGATTTGGCAAGAGGAATGGATGAAATTTGACTAATTTGAGTTAATCATTTGTACAAGATAAAACCATTTATAAAATTGCATCCATTTATTACATTTGTTTTAGAGTACAGTTATATCTAAATCGTTCTTAATGTCACAGAGGATCATTTGTTTTATTTCAAAGATACAGAATTTCATTTTTATAGAAAGGAGAGTTACGGGATCAGAGGTGGAAAAATGCAATAGTTGCAAGGGATACGAAAAAATCAGCAAAGGCCTTAATTGATTGGAACAGTTGATGTTGTTTGTCTTGAATTACACCGACTGCTTTTGTCAAATGACAATTGCATCACTGATATTAGCAATTTACAAGACAAAAATGAAAAAGATATTTAACATATATTTAAAAAAAAAAAAAAAAACACTAAAAAGTATCTACCCAGACCGGAAATTGAACCGCGTGACGAGCGAATATGATAACCGTTACACAAGCCGGACTTCGCCATTATAGCGAGTTTATTTATGAAATCATTAACAATCGATAAGCGAGCTAGCGAGTTATTTATAAAAGCAACTATCATTTAAATAATTTGATTCTGTTTTGGAGTAAATTTTATCACTGGGACTTAACTATCTTATTCGTCTTCTGGGGTTGATATGGTTAATTTCGGTTGAGAATCTGATGTATTTACGCAGGCATCTAGAATGAAATATTCTAGTTCTTAGATTTCTGAATTTGGTTACCGCTGAAAAGCGTCTTTAGATTTTATTCGAAAGGATTTTTGGAAATTCCGACGCCTAGGCTAACTTACACATTTACCGTATATGTTATATTTTGTCAACTATTTATTTTATTATCATCTGAATAATTAGATTATTTTAGTATATATTTCATCATTTGGGACTCGAAGATCTGAATTTGTTTTTGAGTCGGAATCAATTAGCTGCCTTTATTTCACTCGATTTACAATAGTTTAAGGAATCATACATGAACTTTACGCGCGATCAAGTCTAAAGCATATCTTCAAGTCATCGGCTACTATCGACTACAAATTTGTCACGATGTAAGGAATTTACGCTGCATTACTTAAATAATTGTAAAGGTCATTATGTGTTAGACATATAATTATGTGTTAGACACTATCTGAAAAGAAGAAATTGAAGAATTTCAGCAAAATTATATTTTTTCCCACAATGTTACAATATCTTTCTTCACCGGCCTTTCATCTTTTAACCAAACTCTTGCAGTTAACTCTGTATTTTTGTTGAAAAGGGAAAGGAAATATATTCACTTTTCAATAAGCTGTTAAGCTAAAATTTGTAAGTAATACATAAAGTAAATCCCAGAGTATACCTTAGATACGATTTTTATTCAACATGCGATATATGTATTTCATATTGACATATTAAATCAAATATTATAATACTGACTTTACAAACAAACCGATATAATGCCGCAAATACGACTCAATATATCTGGGAGGACGGGCGGTCTTGTCTGTATATGCCAAGCCCCGGTAGCTCAGTCGGTTGCGATGTGGGCTTCAATCCAGTAGTTGTGCGTTCGAACACCAGCTTGGTCAACATTCTTTTCGATGTTTGACAAAAGTCACTGTGACACGTGTCATCCACCAACGGGCTAAAAGTCGTAGGTGTTACCATATTACGGACCCTTTATCAACGGGCGTATTGAAATGTTCGGAAAGGTACAACATATTTGATAAACACGCATGCTAGATATATAGTCAGTGTGTACTTTACACCTGTACATCTGCAGAATACAAGCTATCAACAGGTTAATTTTGAAATGAATACATTTGAAAATAAGCTAGAAATTTGCTGAACAAGAAACAAAATGAAACAAAGAGATAACTCTAAAACTAGGCATATTGGAATGATTACAATCTTCAGACAACTCCAACAAAAGGCCTGCTATCGTTATTGTGCACTACACTTGAGCTTGAAGGCATGCATCCCACATGTAAATGAGCCGTTCCAAGAGAAAACCAACACTATGGACTCTGCGTAATGTATCAACATATATATGTTCTCTATTATATGAGTTAGACAATATCAATATAGTTTCTTTGAACACTAATGAACATAGAAATGCACTTTCTTGAGCATACCATACAAAGTTTGACGTCAGTGACATTTCTATATTGTTTATTTGTACACAAAATACATGAAAACATAAAAATAGATTTTCTTGAGCACACCATACAAACAAACACGTTCGTGACATTTCTATATAGGTTTTAAAAACAATTTCTAGCATACAAACATACGATAACATGAAATTTAAAAGAAAGCTTGAATGCTACTTGATGCTCTTTAATTTCAAATTAATGCCAGCCGAAAATTAAACAAGGCGTATTTCACAAAGAAATAATTAAGATGCATTCTACTGGCTAGTATTTGTCTTTTTCTGATGACATAATTATGCAGCGCACCTAGTTAACTTTAGCATACCTCATTTGAAACCGCCAGTTTTTATAACTAAAATGGAAGACAGTGGCGCAGAGGTAGAGCGCCGGCCTCTCGAACCAAAGGTCCCTGGTTGGAGTCCCGTGATGCGCGGGTTCTAAATTTGGGGTTGTTCCACACAAACGGGGCGAATACTGGTTAAGTCTCCAGGAAGCAGACATCAAGCGTGATTAATATAAGCTGAAAGCTTGTTTCTCAATCGATGTAAAATAAATTAATTTAAACTAACTAAAATTGACAAGACCCATGTCGTTTTTAAAGCAAACTTTCTGTCCAGTCTGGATTACTTGACCCTACCACTTTGTTGGGCACTTTTTGAATATAAAGTACGCAGAGAACCAGGCTAATCTTTCAGATTTGTTCTTATTTTCAAATGACATGCCAGGATAATTAAACACCTATCTGCATTAGGTACGCGTATACCTAATACCTTGATAAATGATAACTTAAAACGCCGTTGTTATAAGTATACATATACTAATTATAAAACAACTAAAGACCACTGGAATGCAAACCATTAGTGTTTGCCTGTGAATTTTTTGTCCAAATGTTATTTTACAGGTAAACCCCGTATATACTAGGTTCTTCTCTGCACACACATGAAATTGACCCCAAATCTTCAGGCGCGACGTAATTCGATCCTCTGATGACGTAAGTTATATGAATGGGGAAGTTCAATTCCGGTTGAATTGTAGAGGGGCCAATATATACACGTCCCTGCTTGTAGTAAACACGTAAATGCAATTCTACCAATCTGACGTGGCTCAGGATCTAATGTAGGAATGAGGAAGTTCTGTGCCGGTTGAATTGTAATCAACACGATACCGCACCAGAGTCTTAACTGTACGTAAATGCAATTCGGACCGTTTGACTTGACTCAATATCAGCTGTTCCACGAGAAAACCAACATTATCGACTCAGGGTGATAGGGGTATAGAGTAATGATTCATGAAACAGAAAATCCACAGGAAGCGAAAAGTGTCCGTCCGGGTTAGCCTGCGCGGTATGCTTAGGCTGATCCCGGTCGATACTTTTACTTTACCGAGTCCACAATGTTGGTTTTCTCATGGAACGGCTCATATCATTCGCTGGTGATCTTCTACAGAACTGAGAAAGTTCCAACAGCCTTGTGATGTAAAATAACATATATCAAATTATGTTTGAAAGTAAATGATGGAAAGAGATTTTAACGCATGTTTCGCCTGCAGGAAGTTGCAAAATAAGTAAGAAAATAGCCTGACAAATCAACAAAGGGAGAAAACTTCAAACATATTCATGCTAGAATAATACATGTAGTTCCAACGCACAATACGTCTGCAGCTACCTGCACACATGAATTTGATACATTGGTAAATATGTGAGGAAATGGGTGATCAAGACATAATAAAATGGTAGAAAACTGTACAAATAGAAGCCATGGTCATGTTTCTTTTCCACTGTAAACCGGCAGATAATAAATTATCTATAGACCAAGTTTGAAGTTAATACATGGGGAAAATAGAAGGAAAATGACAAAACTTGGAAAAAAGGAAGATAACTCTAACAATGATCGGAAGGTGTTATTAGTACGAAGTAATTCCACCGAACAGAAACAAAGTTATGACAAGTTCATGCACAGTGTACAGACAGACGACGGAGAAGTGATCCCTTAGTGTTTTCATGTCTTGCAGGCAGGCGAAACAAACATTTGTACCTGTACATTTAAACATATAAACTCTGAATACCCTTTCTTCTGATTATTGAGTATAAGTGTAGCAAGTATGTAGTTAATCGGCCAAATAGAAAAAGAGTTAATGCAAATATTGAAGGACAGCCGAGGGAGATTGTACTAACCATTTCTGTATGTATATTTGTGAATATCAACCATAAACTGTTTATGCCTAAGTTGAAAATAAAAGATATGTTCTGTTCTGTTCGGTTCTGTGATCGTTATGTGTTTTCCTGCCTTACAGTTGATCAACTATAAAACGGAGTATTCTATGGATATATAGTATTTGAATCAGTTATCTGTTTCTATGCTTTTCGGTAGACCTCTAATTCGTTTAAGACGATTTTAAACAAGTTAAATAGATTTTCAACACTACACATGAACTGCAACACTCGAAAACTGACATTTATTTGAGACAGAAGTTCGTGAATAGTACGCCAATATCAGTGATCCAAATGTCATAATTTCAGGTCAACTTTTACTATCTTCCAAAAACTTTAACATGAGTGTTCTTTGAGTTAACAGGACGGAGGTATCTAAAGTTGGTCAAGACAGTTACTGTTCGTAGTTCTTTTCCAGGTGTAAAGTTGTTAACCCTTTCCCAATTACAGACGCTTCCTGACGCCTCTGCAGCAGACGTATTTGAAACATTGAGCTAAAAGAAGCATAATGAGGAATTTCCACTGTTGCCACAAGGTTTTCGACTCTATTTACTAGAATACTATACACAAGCACCAGTCAGTAAATACTGCAGACAAATACCAGTCAGTGAATAATGCAGACAAAACACCAGTCATGCATTTCTGCAGACAAACATCAGTCAATAAATTCTACAGATGAACACCAGTCACTAACATTTGCAGATACACATCAGTCTCTAAATACTGCAGACAAACACTAGTATGTGAATACTGCAGGCAAACACTAGTCTTTGAATATTTCAGACAAATACCAGTCAGTGAATACTGCAGACAAACATCAGTCTGTAAATACTGCAGACAAATATCAGTCTGTAAATACTGCAGATAAAACACTAGAATGTGAATACTGCAGACAAACTCTTGTCTATGAATACCGCAGATAGACACCAGTCAGTAAATACTGCAGACAATATAAGTAGGTTAATTACACACACAAATACAAGTCAACAAAATATGCAGCCAAATACCAGTCAGTGAGTACTGCAGATAAATGCTAGTCAGTGAACCAGTCGGTAAATTACACAAACAAATACCAGTCAACGAAAACTGCCGTCGAATAATAGTCTGTGGGTACTGTAGACAAACACCAGCTGGTGAATAATGCAGACAAAAACATGTACCAGCCAATGAATAATAAGTTAGACACCAGTCAGTGAAAACTTCAGACAAACATAAGTCATTAAATATTGCAGACATACATCAGTCAGTGAATAATGCAGACAAGTACGTGTACCAGCCAGTGAATAAGAAGACAGACACAAGTCAGTGAATACCTCAGATAAACATAAGTCATTAAATATTGCAGTCACACATCAGTCAGTGAATAATGTAGGCAAGCACCAGTCAGTGAATACTGCAGGCGCACATAAATCAGTAAATACTGCAGGACAATATCAGTCAGTCATTACTGCAGACAAACACCAGCCTGCAGCATTGAAATCGGGTATAAACAAAAAACATTCAGTGGAATAAAAACATGGAAAGTGGAAAAATGTAAAATTTGGTATTTCAGAATAGTTTAGGCTCAGACCGGCCTATGTAGTAATTTCGTCTTATCCCGAGTATATCTAACTTGACAGAGCTTCTGACAAGCCTTTGTAAGTAGTATTCGAACAGTAAAGATCTTGGGCTATACAGTTCACAAAAGTTAACTTGTACCTTTCTCATGGGCTGGCTCTTTTCTTTCAATAGATATTGGGCGGTTTTTGTCCTTTGGTTATAACAGGGATCTACGTCCCTGGTTATACTGAGCACATGAATAGTTGTTTTTTTTTGCATTTGTGGAACGTCTAGGCCATGTATTTAGATCTGCTACAGTTAACTTATGCACATACCTGTATCTGTTTTCATATTTAGTATTTAAATATCTACCTGATACAGACGACATCCGGCGGTAAAAACAGCAGACGACTTTTTAAAACATATCATGTTTTCTAGATGTTATCATTTGTTAGATCATTTTAAAGCAGACGACTGATTTTTATCATTTGCATATAAGGATTGCCACAAGAGAGGACGCCATTGTGTTGACCTAGTTATTTATATTCAATGACTGCGCATGTGTGGCGGCCATCTTTTAATCATAGGTATATATTTAGAATGACATCATAGGTCTATTTTAAGAAAGTGTTGGAGCAAGTGTTTCAGCAGCACCCTTAGGGCGAGACCACCAACGATTTGTCTCTTCTACCAATAGATTCTAGCGTTGTTGGAACCCTCGAAAATAATGGCGGAGAAATTCGGCCTAACCTTTGCTACATTGTTTCGGGAAACTGAAACATCCATACAACCCGATATATCCTTTAGTATGTCGTATAGTCGGCACATAGTCAAACATGTATGGCAATACATTTAACGTCTTACCTCTAGAGCGTCCAGAGTTCAAATGACAGAGGTCCCGATCTATTTTTAGACTCGGTATTTCACCATCGCTATCGGATTTTTCATCAGAAACTCACCAGGTGTGAGACCAATAGAGCATTGAAATGTGAAAGAAAACGTGGACAATGGATGAATAGACTGCTTTAAACCAAACGGCGCCACAGTGTCTGAAGAACACCTGCACGTTTTCACTTGCCTGAGAATAACCCTTTACACTGCTGTTCAAAAGTTTATCCTTCATGATGAAAGTTATTATTATGTTTGAATTTGCACTTGAAAAGTGTCAGTGAAGTTATACACGACTTTACCAATTTGATCATATTTCAAATATAGAGGGAAAAGGAGCCCATTAAAAGCGTCAAATCAGTTTTTGCTAATTTGTATCACTATTTACGCTTTAACTTTTTCTCTTTAGGCTACCAAAGGATAGAGGACACCAAAACCTTTCATTTAAACCCGGGGTGGTCGATAACATTTTCAGCCGTTTTCGTGTTATGTAACATGAGAGATTTTTAAACCCTTAAAATGAACTTGCCCCGATCCTCAAGTTTGATATACCGTTGGAAAGCCCTTTTCATATATGAAAAAATATGGTCCTACGACAAGGGGTTATCTAGTTATTGTAGTTTAAAGTTTAGTGTCTTCAAAGTGCGTCAAAAGTCTGCTTTATGCGTAAATGATGATATCCCCCTTATTTATTGGCCGATTGTAGACGTGTTTGGACTCGTTGAAAAGGGTTTTGGATTGTCTATCGATTGATGAGGTCAAACCGGAAGTTTCGTCATTTCTTAATTGGGAGCGCTCTGCAAGTTTATAAAGGGAAGATATCCACAATAAACTGCAACACACGACTTTGAAAAGATGAGTACAATTTTCTGTACAACGTGTGATCAGACGTTCTGTAGTAGATACAATCTAATGATGAGAGAAACAAACACTTTGAAGAACCATCTTCACATACAGACCAAAGATACTGGAATATATCACCAGGAGTACAATAATATGAGGGAGCGCCCGGAGCGCCCGGAGCGCATTTGGGAGCTCCCGGAGCGCATTTGGGAGCGCCCGGAGCGCATTTGGGAGCGCCTGGAGCGCATTTGGGAGCTCCCGGAGCGCATTGGAAGCGCCCGGTGCGCATTTGGGAACGCATTCGGGAGCGCCCGGAGAGTATTTGGAAGCGCCCGGAGCGTATTCGGGAGCGCCCGGAGCGCATTTGGGAGCGCCCGGAGCGCATTTGGGAGCTCCTGGAGCGCCCGTATTTCAGTTTAAACATCCGTGTACACTCGTTTTGTCTGGGCCGAGTGGAAGTGGTAAATCGGTATTAACTAAGATGATATTGTGCCAAGGAACAATCCAACCACCACCTCAAAGGATCATCTGGTGTTATAGTCAAAATCAACCATTATACGACGAAATCAAGACAGAATTGGCTAACGTTGAATTTGTGAGGGGGATTCCAGACTGTCTTGAACAAGATATGTATCTAGACGTAAACGTGCGGAACTGCATCATATTAGATGATTTGATGGGAGAGGCGAAGAAGGATGAAAGAGTGGCTTATCTTTTTACTAAAGGATCTCATCATAGAAACTCGACGGTCATTTTCCTGACACAGAACGTTTTTCCTCAAGGAAAAGCGTGCCGAGATATCAACCTTAATACAAAATATTTAATTGTGTTTAACAACCCAGTTGATATACATCAAATGTCTGTACTGGCACGACGGATCTACCCTACCAGTAGTCACAATTTCATCAATGTATATCGAAACGCCACAGAAAAGCCATATGGACATCTCGTTATTGATCTTCAAGCCTCTACACCCAAATACATGCGACTTAGACCAAACATTTTTGAACAGAATGTATCAGTAGCTGAACACAAGTATACATGTGATACTCCAGCGTATGATCAGCGAGAATATTCAGTTAAGAAAACTATAAGGGACACCCCTGTGGAGTACATAAAGAGTGATTCCAGCCTCGAGTCTGATAACAGTCTAGACATGCCCGTTTGCGACGATTGCGGTATCGTGTTTGGTGACGTTCATTCTTTACAAAATCATGTCAAACGATGGTGTAATAAGCGTTCTGCCACGGAGGATCACGCGGAAACGCCTCCATTAAAACGGTGGATATCCTATGACCAGAGCGAAGAAGATGTAAAAGATAAAGACAGCGAAGAACACAAAGTGTTTCGAGGGCTCAACGCAACACTGTTGCAACTCCATTTTCACAAATTTTACAGGAGAGACAAAAAACTTTTTTTTCCCTATATTAGACAATTAATGTACACATTTTTGTTGTTAAACTTGTATTATAAACCTTATTTTAATAACAAGATATTCATTTCTTAAAAAAAATGTACCAGAAAGACAAACTTTGTAAAAAACTGACTTACAACAGTTTTCCAGTTTAAATGTGGCTGTACTGGAAATAAAACTTCATGCAACAGTGTTGCAAGTTGACTTACAACAGTTTTCCAATTCAATTATGTTGTGCAAAGTAGTGAAACACTTTATGCAATAATGTTGCAACTTCACTGAATGTGTCACCATCTACTCTTTATTAATGAATAAGATTAAGTTTATTACATACTGTTTTTGATGACACTGTTGAAATCAGTTTAGAAAACAAGGGGGTTGTAAAACATTGTTAAAAAAAAGAGGCAATTCTGCTTTTCTCATGATATTTGGAAAGAGCAAAATTAGATTAAACAACAGAACATTTTATGTCCATCCTGTAATTGAAAATCTAACATGATTATTCTTTTCCATATGACATTTTTGCTTCTTCAAAGACTGAAATATTGCGGCAAAAGGAACTATTACTCATAATGAGCAGACTGTCTTCAATCATATTCAATAAAAATTCTGTGATTTACAGAGTTTTCATATTCTTTTAAAAGTTGTCTAAGACAGATTTGTTCTATCTGGGAAAGGGTTAATCAGGCATAATGGTGTTTCTATTTGAAACCATTCAAATTGAAAGCATCTGCAGTAAAGGATAAGCAGTCTTGAAAAATAACAGCATGAGTTTAAGTACAAAATATTGTGGAAAAAGATACCTCAGTGGGTAGTGAAGTCAGGTGTTGTGAGTTCAAACACTGGCTTGGCCCACGTTAATATTTATTTTATAGACACGTCTATATTTGAATGTGTCGTGTATTGCTATTTTATATCTTAATTACAGGGAAAATGCTTTAACTTTTACCATCATTGAACTGATATATTTTGATTTCTATTATTATATGATATTATTTTGTTAAATCACTGATTATATTGTTAATGTGTTTGTGTGTATGTATAAATATGTGTTTTATTCAGAGGGCCCCAAGGAAGATTAGCTAATGTTAATTGGGTCACCCTCTTAAAATAAAGACTTTCATTCATTCATTCATTCAATAATTTTGAGAAAATTCAATGCAGAAAGTGTCATTCCTCTCCCAACCAAGGGTTTACAGTCAATGTGGAAAAGTAGCCATTTCCGGAAAACAATGTTGTTTGGAGTACTTGTGTGAGAGAGACAGAAAACAATTTGGTGATTTTGATATAAATTGTAACCCGAAAACAAGGGCTATGGATATGACAGTATGGGTAGAGCTAAGGTCAAAGTTTTTACTGATACTCAATAGCAGCATGCCTTTTTTACTATGATTCTAAAGCAGTTTGATTGAAACTTTGCATAATTTATTAATTTATTTATAAAATAGTCAAGATCAAAATGTTGGAGACATCATTCTGGTAAATTTAGTCCGTAACTTCTCTTATGCACTTATGCAAAAATATTGTTTATATGGTATGACTTATATTCTGTTGAAAATGACCAAATACCTCATCTATTATGGCAATTTAACTTAATTAATGTGTCTTTTTGAATGACATTAAAGCTGCTTCATAACTTACAAAGTTATTGTAAGCCAATTTGTTCTCTCTGTTTTTGATGATTAACAATTGAAACTTTTTTCATAAACAATGTTAATTAACAAAATGCCTAATCTGATAGATCTGTAGTCTTTCGACAAGTCTTGTTTTGAAATATTTTCCAAACACAATTTGATATAAAGGAGGTATCTGCATTCTGCATAAACTAGGTCAATTAGGTCAGCACACATCAGTTTTCTGATTGGTGCACTGTCCTCTCTTCATTGACTTAACTGTTGGAGACAAACGTCAGAAGCGTAGCTGAATCTCTTGAAAAGATCCACTTAAATTTCTTTTCCATGATGAACTGTTTCATATAAATAGCAGTTGGATTTTTCTGATATCAGTCTTAATAATTTTATTTATTTCTAAGTGACCTTTGACCATCAGTGTCTTTCAAACTGGGTATGATTAACTTGTGCACCTGAGTCTGACGGCACATGCTGTTTGGTCAACAGTGGTACGTTGTTACCATATAAACAACTTTGAGTTGAAGGCTGTTTTTCTGACACTCATTAAACTATCGGCCTCTGTTGCCAACAAAACTGTTTAAGTGTCCACAGACAATACCACTGTTTCCTGCTACATTCGCAGGCAAGTGTAAACTTATTACATCCTTCTGTTTCTGGAGACATGGAAACTCCTATAGTGGTCATTGTCGATTGTACTTCTCATCAAGCATGTCCCTGACACACTAAATGTTCTAGCAGACGGTCTATCTCTTCAGAATAATGTCTTGCATGTACCTGCAGAATGGACTCTGAATCAGGCAGTCATTCATTCCCTGTTGTTACACTTTGGGAGTCCTTTGGTGGATTTCTTTGCCATAAAAGTAAATCATCGTCTGCCACTGTATGTGTCTCCAATGTACATCCCCTTAGCTTAGGCAGTGTATGCACTGTCCCTCAATTATATTCTTCTGTTCGGATATACAGGCGTTTTAGCGGTTGATATTGATTGTACTTGTTTTTCAGAAAACCATGGGGTTTACAACAGTGCAAAATCATTCTGATTGCTCAATTTTGGCCTCAGAGGTTGTGGTTTCCACAACTTTCTGGGCTCCCTTATGGATTCTCCTTGTTGCATTCCTCTTCCTCTTGTTTCAACACCAGGGTTGGTATTTTCATCCCAATCCGGTTATGCTGCACATTAAGACTAATGGATGTTACCCAGCTTTATATTAGAGAGAAACGATTTCTTGACAAGGTTGTTTCTTGCATTGCCAAGTCTAGGTGACCTTCCAACAGAATCATCTATGAGGCTAAGTAGTCAGTCTTTTCAGATTGGTGTACTGCAAGGAAGATCAATCCAGAGTCTCCATCTGTGACAGCTTTAGTAGATTTCTTTCTTTTCTTGTTTGAAAAAAACAACAGATTTTGCCCTGACCGTCATTAAAAATACTCTTAGTATTGGGTCTTATCCTTTTGTCTCAGATCCTTTTTGGATCTGTCTTGTATTTTTTGTCATCAGCTTCTTTGAACGCGGTGACTTTTAAGACGTTTTGTCTAGCATTTGCTAGGGGAAGAAGTGAACTTCTTGCCTTTTTGGTTGAAGAAGGCTTTCTAAGGCTTAACCAGTCTGACTGTTTTGTTTCCCTTTCATGTTTCTAAGCTAAGAATCAGCTGCCTTCTGTTCTTCCAGAACCTATTTTTAGTTCCTAGTCTTTCTAGGAAATATATTGACAAAAGTCAATGCGACATGCGTCATTCGTCTTTCACCAATGGGCTAAGTCTATGTGGAAAAGCATCCAGATGCTTGGGAAGATTTTTGTGTGGAGTACTGGTGTGAGAAAACCAGGAAATGCATGAGTAGGTGAACTGGCCGCCGTGATATACCCTAACTGAGAAATTGTTAAAAACGGCGTTAAACCCCAATCAATCAATCAATTCTAAGAAATATGGTCTCTCAGACTTGGACAGGGTTCTCTGCCCTGTTAGATCTCTTGGTATGAAGAATCAAACTGATTAATTTCTCACTATCCAAAAACTTTCAACTCTTTCAGGTTAAAATAAATAATAAAGGAGCAGATTTTGTCCCCAATAAGGTATTGTGTACATCAGTTTGTTTTTGATAACAAGAGAATCTGATAACATAGCCAACTTTAATAGTAGACATTGTGGAAAAGGGAAAAATTGTTCATCAAAAGCTTATTCCTGTTAGTTTCCAATCTGTCTCAAAATTAAAACTTCAAATTTGTAATTGTGCAATATTATACCTGAATATTTTTGTGTATATTTACTTCAGGTATATATCATTTTAAAAAACAAACATCAAGTATCCATAGGGTCTCGGTATTTATCAGACTTCAATGAGGTCATCAAAAGTTTTTTAGTAAAGTTTTAGATCAGTTTACTAGATCATTTAGTATGAACTGGTTTATACTGGTCGCAGAAGCCCTAAAAGTAGAATTGTGTGTAACATGGCACATTTTGTGTTTAATCCTCCCTTTCCCACTTGCAGATGAGTTTTGAACTTTTGACACAAAAGCGGACAAAATATGAAAATATTGTGACAAAAGGAAAAATTGCTCATCATGCACTATTTCTCCTTTCACCGCAATGTTTTAATTATTAACTTTCTACATAATATTATAGAGATTTTCCTTATTTTTGCCTTAAAGGGACTGAATCCCATATGAGAAAAAAGCGAAAAAAAATGAAAATTGTTAAAAACTGCTATTACCTTGATGTTTTTGCATGTAAGGCATTGAGATTTGCTGACTGATGTACTACGTTATATGCACACTATTAATATTGCGGAGATTTTTTGTTATTTTGCATTGTAAAATCTACTCGGTTAGTAACCCAGTAAATCTAAAAATATCGCTGTATATTTATCACGTGATCACTACAACCTTCCCAGAGTTGTTGTTCCTTACACTCACGCATACATGAATGTAATGAGTCGATAGTGTTAGAGAATGCCGAATTGAATCCACAAAATCAAATGAGCAAGAGGAAATTCCACGGTATTTTTAAACAGGAAAACACGGAGCGGACGTTTTTTTAACTGCTTATTTCCTATGAAATAATGAAAAACAAGACTTGAACAACCTTCTACAACATTCCGTTACATATATATCGACGTATTTTGGATTAATTAGAATAAGTATAAAATATAACGATTTTGGACCATTATGGTGTTCAGTCCCTTTAAGATCATTTGATGCAGATTTGTTGCATGTGGGAAAGGGTTCGGTTAATGTGCAATTTTTCCTTTAACCAAACAGTTTACTACTCTATTCCAAATATATTGTTTTCATCTTTAAAGACATAATTAACTGTTTTGTCTCCAGATGTGATCAACTTTCTTTCCGACGTTTGACAAAAGTCATTGCGACATATTGCGTCATTCGTCTTCCATCAATGGGCTAAGTCTATGTGGAAAAGCAGCTAGTTGCTTGGGAAGATTGTTGTGTGGAGTACTGGTGTGCGAAAACCAGGAAACATATGAGTAGGTGAACTGGCCGCCGTGATATGACTTGAGAAATTGTTAAAAACGACGTTAAACCTCAATCAATCAATCAATCAATCAATACAGATGTGATCATTATGTAGAAAAGTAAAAAAAAAAGTATGAGGCAAAGGGTTAAAATATTTCAGTGCAAACTAACTTTTCTAACTGTCCCTAAATTAATGATAAAAGTTTAAACTTATGCTATATTATAAAGGGTATACATGTAAACAGATGAGTTGCCACAGTGTTGCATAAAGCAATAATGGGGATGAAACTGAATGTTTTTATGCAACACTGTTGTAACTTGAGTTACAACAGTGTTGCATAAATGAAATGTTCCTTATGGAGATACAACGTTTTGACCATTTTTACTTTTAAGTACATTATGTTTTTTATTTTTGCGATGGTGAAATACCGAGTCTAAAAATAGATATAAACCTATGATTAAAAGATGGCCGCCACACATGCGCAGTCATTGTATATAAATAACTAGGTCAACACAATGGCGTCCTCTCTTGTGGCAATCCTTATATGCAAATGAGATACTATAAATAGATCAACAAAATGGCGCCCACTCATGCGCAGTTCGTGACACCAAACCGCCATACATACTACTGATGTTTTTAAATCTCGAAATACTTTGGAATATTAAAAGACGCTCAATGAGTGTATTGGTTGTTATGTATCTCGGAATACGTTTGTGATATTCCAACACACTCGGTGCATGTATTGGTTATTTATATCGGAATACTTTGAGATATTTCAACCCACTCGGTGCGTATATTGGTTATGTATCTCGGAACACACCCGGTGCGTGTAATTGTTATTTATCTAGTAATTACTTTTAGATATTCCAACTTACTCGGTGCTAGTATTGATTTTGTGTATCGGAATACTTTAGGATAATACAACACTATCAAATCGCGTATAAGTAATATCTCGGAATACTTTGGGATATTTCAATACACTCGGCGGGCGTATTGGTTATGTATCTCGAAATTCTTTGAGATATTCCAACACACTCGGTGCGTGTTATGATTTTGTATATCGGAGTATTTTGAGATAAATATCTCGGAATACTTTGAGATCTTCCAACACACTCGATACGTGTATCTGATATATATCTCATAATACTTTGTGATATTCCAACACACTCGGAATATAATGAGAGATATTCTAACAATCTCGGTGTGTGTATTGATTACGTATCTCTGAATATTTTAGGATTATACAACACAATCAGTTCGTGTATTGATTATATACCTTGAAATATTTTAAGATATTCCCCAACACTCTCTGGGTGTATTAATTATGTATCTCAGAACTCTTCGGGAAATTTCAACACACTCGATGTATGAATTTGTTATGTAACTCGGTATCGTTTGAGATATTCCCATAAACATGTATATGGTTCGTGTTTTGGTTACGTTTCTCGGAATCTTGTGAGATATTCCCACATATATGGTGCGTGTTTTGGATATGTATCTTTGAATACGACCTGGGAGTCGACAATTTTTAAACATAATTTGGAAGAATTTGCTTCATAATCGATGCTAAACTAACCGTTATATATATACAGTGCCCATAAACATCAACATGAGGATAAATGAAGATTGAAAAAAACCTGTTGAAGAGCGGAGAACGGAGAAGTTCTAGTTTACACAATTTGGATAATTCAAGGGTCATTAACCGAAAGTGAATAGGGCGATTTGGCTGTTTATCGAACTTGACCTAGACATTATGCCCACAAAATGATCAACATATTGGTAAAGATCGGATAAAATATTCCACCTAGAGAGCGGACAAGGTCAATTTTACCAAGTTTGAATAGTTCAAAGGCCATAACTCAAAAGAACATTGGGCGATTCGGCTGGTTATCGAACTAAGCCTAAACATTATACCCTATACATGTTCAACACGTTTGGTGAAGATCGAATGAAATATATTCGACTTCGAGAGAGGACAATGCCAATTTTGCCAATTTTTGATAATTCAAGGGCCATATCTCAAAACGCTTAGGGTGATTTGGCTCGTTTTCGAACTTGGCTTAGACATTATTCCCACAAACATGTTCAGCAACTTTTGGTGAAGATTTGAACAAAATTCGGTAAATATTGATAATTCACGGGCCATAACTCAAAACTGCCTTACGCTATTTGGCTGGTTATCTAACTTGGCCTAGACATTATTCCCACAATCATATGCATGACATCTGGCAAAGATCGTATGAAAACTGTTTAACTTAGAGACCAGACAACATGTGTTCCCATAGAACGGCCAGTATACAAAGGGAGAGGTCATGTGTTACTTAAAAGTGAATATTCCCCTTTTTAGCAACACGGCTTAGTTTTGTACACCCTGTCCCTACTTACACTTTGCGCGTAAGTTCAAATTATCAAATATCTCCCTTTTAATCACTTTCACAACATCCCCCATACATGCACGTAACATGTTCACTAGCATGTTAGGTCATAAACATGTATTTTGCTAAATCAACCTACCTGCGGATTCACTGGGTGATGCGTTGGGTGATGTGCTACCTTGATGGCAAATCTGAGATAGAGTAAACAAGCTAACTCTAACTATTTCATAAACGAATCGGAAATTTACCAGTTTAAGAAAATCAGCAATCTCCAACGCAGTAGACCAGTTGTTTTTATTTTATCATAATTTTGACATTTTGGGAAACGCGGATTGTGGAAAAAGGATAATTTGCTTTTTTGTTAAATAGCACTAATGGCTTAAACCATACCAATTACACTTCTGCCTAGTATATTATAATACAGACATAAATGCATCTTCTCACAAAACATAGAAGTTTACCCACACTAGTTGCACTCCAATATATATACATATATATTTATATTCAAATGATGCCCAAACAAAGATACAATAACCAACAGTATTCCATTTACATCCACTCTAGATTAAGATTACACTATATTTACAAGCGATCTGATCTGCATCTGCACAGTTCGCGAATAACGCCCAGAAAGAGTGTACTTCTGAACAGTCATGTGAACGTGGATAAGATAGCATTGGTACGCAGGTAGATCCTAATCTTCATTTGTATGGTTTATTTTATTACAAGCATAACATATTAAATGTCAGAGTATTTCATATGGCACACATATTACTGTCGAAAAAAAAAGCTGGCTATAAGCTTTTAAAAATGTCAATGAAAAACAATATTCATTTATCATTTAACATTTCATTGAACATTGGAAACCCCTTTGTAGCAGAATGCGGCACAGTTTAATACACCCTCTCAATAAATTCACTTTGCAAACAAGGTGTAATTCTCAAACATCTCCAGTTCAGACAAGGTCGCTTTGTCACATATACTTGTACATGCATATAGCCTGTAAAATCATGTTCACACGTTCAAAGCAATCATAACGAGACACATAAGCCAGGTTTTCGTAAGGTCATCACGTATCTTTATAGATCCTCAAACTAGAGATAAAGGTAAGCTGAGCATTGAATTAAACGCGAGGGTCATGATGGCACCGGATCGTTCAACTGATTTATTCTAATTTATGTGTCATGCCACCTCAGAATCAACCAAAGAAACTGATTTTTGTGATCAGGTAAGCTACAACCAGAGCGTTAAACTGGCCAGTATAGCTCCCCTGTCCAATGGCGAAAGAACCAAACTTTTGTTGTCTGTCTTTTGTCAAATTAATATGACATGAGGAAGCTGATACTGATATTTTTATACCGGTTCGTAATTCAAAATCAGACTTTTACCTTCTGAGGAGCACCACTCTCTGATGGCCATGTCTTTTGACCAATCAATAAGACGTATAAGGATTTGGTAGAGGGTCACCCAAGGAACATGTCTAAACAATTATTTGAAAATCGATCAAGTTTTGTCGGAGGAGTAGATTGTAAAAGTTTTCACCATGTAAAGCAAAACATCCCCCGCGCCCCCAGACGGCCATGTGTTCTGACCAATCAACATGACTTGAAGGAATCTGATAGAGTGTCATCCATGTAACATTTCTACAACAAATAGTTTTCACTTTGGCCATATAATGCAAAACAGCCCCAGCCCCTTTTTTACCAATAAACGTGGCTTGACGGAATATGCCAGAGGGTCAAACAAGGATAATTTCTGCACACTTATATGAACAAAATATGCCAACCAGTTTGGAATGAGAAGGGGGTACTACTCGTAGCTCAGCCTAGATGCTTAACCTCAATTACCTATGCGCATCAATCATACTTTAAACAGTCTTCAGTGAAGTGTGTGTAAGAGGGGAGGTCATGATAATTTGTAAAGGGTACTTAATATTTCCAGCGAATCTTTGTCGGCGTATAAACACAGATCGGGGAGCGATACATACATCTAGGTCTATCAGCACAGTTGTGGATGCGATTTAATGAAGCTTCGTTACAGTATCAACATAGTTTGGTATGATATTTTTTAGATATAGGTCAAGGTATCAATACAGCTTGAGTTGTGACTTAAAGGAGCTGGGTCACGGTATCAGTCCAGTTTGGAGTGTGCTTTAAAGGAGAAAGGTCACGGTATCAGTATAGTCTGAAGTGTGATTTAATGGAGCTAGGTCACGGTATCAGTATAGTTAGGGGTATGACTTAATTGAGGATCATTGAGATAGGTCACGGTATCAGTACAGTTTGGAGTGTGATTTAATGGAGATAGGTCAGGGTATCAGTATAATTTGGGGTGCGATTTAATGGAGCTAGGTCACGGTATCAGTACAGTTTGGGTGTGATTTAAGGGAGCTAGGTCACAGTATCGGTAGAGTTTTGTGTACGACTTAATGGAGCTAGGTCACGGTATCAGTACAGTTTGGTGTGTGACTCTACTGAGCAAGGTCACGGTTCCAGCACAGTCTGGGTTGTGACTTAATGGAGCTAGGTCACGGTATCAGTACAGTTTGAGGTGTGACTTAAAAAAGCTAGGTCACGGTATTAGTACAGTTTTGCGTGTGACTTAATGGGGTAGGTCACGGTATCAGTACATTTTGCGGTGTGAGTTATTTGTGCAAGGTCAAGGTATCAGTGCAGTTTTGGTTGTGACTTAATGGAGCTAGTTCACGCGGATAAGTACAGTTAGGGTGCGATTTAATAGGGCCAGGTCACGGTATCGGTACAGTTTGGAGTGCGATTTAATTGGAACATGTCACGGTATCAGTACAGTTTGGTGTAAGATTTAATAGAGCCAGGTCACGTTATCGGTAGAGCTAGGGTTGCGATTTAATTGGGGCCAGGTCACGGTATTAGTATACTTTGGTGTGCGATTTAATAGAGCTATAGTACGGTATCAGTAGAGTTTGTTGTGTGACTTAATTGAGCTAGGTCACGGTATCTGTATAGTTTGGGGTGTGATTCAAAGGAGCTAGGTCACGGTATCAGTTCAAATTGGGGTGTGACTTATTTGAGATAGGTCACGGTATCAGTACAGCTTGAGGTGTGACGTAATTGAAATAGGTCACGGTATCAGTACAGTTTGAAGTATGATTTAAATGGGCTTGGTCACGGGATCAGTACAGTTTGGGTGTGATTAAATGGAGGTAGTTCAGGGTGTAATTTAATAGTGCCAGTTCACGGTATCAATACAGTTTAGGTTGTGATTGAATGGGGCCAGGTCACGGCAGCAATACAGTTTGGCTTGTGATTTAATGGGGTCAGGTCACAGTATCAGTACCGTTTGGGGTGCAATTTGATTGGGCCAGGTCACGGTATCAGTGCAGTTTGGTTGTGACTTAACGGAGCTAGGTCTTGTATAAGTATAGTATGGGGTGTGACTTAAAGGAGCTAGCCCACGGTGTCAGTACAGTTTGGGTGTGATTTAATAGGGCAAGGTCGCGGTATGAGTCCATTTGGAGTGTGATTCAATGAGGCCAGGTCACGGTATCAATACAGTTTAGGGTTTGACTTAATGGAGCTAAGTCAAGGTATCAGTACATTTTGGGGTGCGATTTAATGGCATTGTATCAGTATAGTTTGGGTGCGATTAAAAGGAGTTATGCCACGGTATCAATACAGATCAGGTGTGACTTAAAAGAGCTAGGCCACGGTGTCACGGTGTCAGTACAGTTTGGTGTGTGACTTCATTGAGTTAAGTCAATGTATCAGAATAGTGTGTGATGCGATGCGTTTACGATTAAACTAAATTAGATCACGGAACTAGCACAGTCTTGGGTCGTTATTCAATGGAGTTAGGTCACGGTATCAAGACAGTTTCGGATGCGATTTAATGCAGCTAGTCATTATCAGAGCAGATATGGGATGGAATTCAATAAAACTAGGCCATGGTATCAGTACAGTTTGGGTGTTACTTAATGGAGCTAGGTCACGGTATCAGTATACTTTGGGTCGCGATTTAATGGAGCTAGGTCATGATATCAAGACAGTTTGGGATGCGATTTAATGGAGCTAGGTCATTATCATAGCAGATTCTGGGTTGGAATTCAATAGACCTATGTCATGGTATCAGTACAATTTGGGATGCGACACGTTCAGTAGAACAAACCTTTGACAGGAAGAATAGGATTAAATGTGGAGGAAATGCAGAACAAGAAACGTTATCGTTCACGCATGTTCACGACTAGGTGCACTTTGACAATGTACATTACCGGGCTAATTACTGTCTAAATAACCACAGAACGTGATCCTTCTCACAGTGACTGAGTCTACTTTAACAAAGTACGTCACAGAGCCAAATAGCTGTCTAGTAAACCAGGGAACGCGATCTTTCTCGCAGTGTTAACGACTTAGTGCACTTTGTCAAGGTACATTAACGACCTAAAAATGTCTAGTAAACCAGGGAACGTGATCCTTCTCGCATTGTTCACGACAGAGTGTTCTTTGACGAAGTACATCACAGATCCAAATACTGTCTAGTGAACAGGATACATTATCAAGCTAAATACTGTCTAGTTAACCAGAAAAAACATTATCTTTCTCGCAGTGTGTACGATGGATTGTACTTTGACAGGATACATTACGGAGCCAAATACTGTCTAGCAAACCTACGAACGTGATTCCTATCGTAGAATTCACGATGGTGTTTACTTTGACAGGATTCATTACTGAGTATCATATTGTTTAGTAAACCAGGAGACATGAGCCTTTTCGCAAAGGTATTGTAAGATCTTTAAGCTAAATCCGCATAACGCGCTTTTAACTCTGACCGGCAGGATATGAAGAAATCACATATGTGTTCATTTGAATACATGTCATTAAAAACACGTGATGTAGGTTTTATTATGAATTGAATCTGAATCGAGATATGATAATATCGATGTTTCACTCTTGTAGATAATACATAGTACATGATGGTGTGATTTTTTAAGAATATGCTTACTAGCAATATTAGTTATTAACCATGGAAACACCGTGAAATTACTAAAATAATGTTGAAAGCTGTGTAAAACAATATGACAACAAACAAACACAAACATCGATTTCTTTTCAATCTGGAGTGTATAGGAAATAAATAAAACATCAACACATCCCTTGGAGAAGATGTTAGCGCGTCTGCATGGTAGGGGAGACCATCCCTTTAATACACGTATGCTAGGATAATATTGTGAATGGTGGACAATGTCAGCGGGTGAAGTACATGTAGAACTAGTAAATATAAAATAGCACACACTTAATTATGAAGTTAACGTTAAAAACACTCAACAAGACCAAACGGAGAAGTGGAAATACAGACGTATATTTAGATAGTACCTAATGTAAAGGAATATGTATTTAATTTAAGTAAATTCATACTTAAATCGGCTTCTTTACGAATATGTGGCGTGTTTTGACATTTTGTGCCCAATTGCGGCAAACGTCATTTGCGGGAAAACGCGTCGAAAGATGAACGTTAAAAAATGCGACAATTATGGGTATAAAATAGTAATTTGGTCCGTTAAGAAAACCAAAATTCCGACATTTTTTTACAAACTTCGCTAGAAATCATGTTAACCGTCAAGTTACATGTATGCAGAACCGAATGCGTCCCTTTTATCAAATAGTTCGGGTGAATTACTGCCCTTTCGTAAATTGACCTAATTAGACGTGTTTATTTTGAATTGATATACAACATGGGATAATTCACCTCACACTTGATCCACGCTGACAAAATTGATATTTTATGATCAGGTAAGTTATAGTTATAGTATTTATCTATTAGTTGTGTTCATGTTGTTCGATTAATTGGTGAAATGGCCTGAAATGCAATATTTTGGATAACCGGAAGTGAGAAATCGAGTTGTCAAGTGAAACAATATTTATAAACAATAATGACCTTTGGTTTGTGTTATTGTAAACAAAGTATTTTTTAATCATGTAGCACGTTTAAAACCTAATTATCATGGCATGTAGCCAAACTTCGTGTGCAAGCACAATTCCGTATGAATTTTTATCGTACAATGACACTGAATTTAATGAAGAATTGGAGGTCGTGAATTCCCTGTATTTCGGTAATGTACAAACTCCGGATAGTGATGACGATTTAAGCCCTGTTGTTTCCGATACAGAGGATTATCCTCACATTGAAGGTGACTGTGCCTCTGAAGAAAATATTTGTGATAATGTTGTTTTGGACTCTGAAGAAATAAAACAGAGAGATTTTCAGACAAATGGATGTGGATGTACACGTTATCATGGAAAAGCTTGCAGTACAGTTGTTAACTGGAAAGACCTGCTTTCCTATCGTCTGTCTTGTATAGAAAAAAACAAGGAAGAACTTGATATGATTGTTAAATTTCAACTGTTTAATCAGAGAAACAGCAGTTCATTAACAGTTGGTAATAAAAGGAAAAGAAAAGAAAGAGAAAAGCCTCGGCAGACTTATTATATTGCTGGAACTATTGTTTGCCGAAACGTGTTTGCATTTGCACATGGTATAAACAGAAAAACTGTCGATAGAATTGCCAGATCTTTAGATCAGAATGGCTTAGATCCACGTGTCCATGGAAACAATAATAAAAAACCAAAACATTCACTTTCTTTGGATGATGTGGCATATGTAAAAACATTTCTTATCAACTATGGTAGTCAAAATGGTTTACCATTACCAGGAAGGACACCAAACTATAATGAAAAGTACATTCTTCTACCCTCCGACAAAAACAAATCAGACATATACTATCTTTATTTTAATGCTGCTGATCATGAAAACAGAAGGAAGGTTAGTGCTTCAACTTTTAGGAGAATATGGCTTGATCAGTGCCCATATCTATTGGTTATGAAACCAGCTACAGATTTGTGCTTAAAGTGCCAAAAACATGTACATATCTTGTCAAGATCAGGAAATTTGGAAGAGGAAGAAAAAGCAGAAAAAATTCAAAATTATCAAGAACACATATCAAAGGTTAAATGTCAGAGGGACCATTATAGGTATCAGTGTGAGAGTACAAAAAATTCATTTGATCTGCTGCCAGAAGAGAGAAAAATTAGAGGTATTTTATAACATGTCACACAATTTTATTTTCATTAACATAATCATAAATGCTCCTGAAATCACTCATGTCCTTTGATCACTCACAATTATACATATCATCATGTTTATGTAGTGGTTATAAGGTCTGGTCCCCCTTGAGAACTGCAGAAATAATACTTATTATATCAGTGATATAAAGATATCAGTGACCCTTCCTTGTGTAGAATAATTATCCAATGTCCCACATACAGACACACTTATGCCTTTGCATCAGAGAACTTTTGGAAGAATTGTGACAAAAGAAAAAATGCAGTTCATGAACAATTTTCTTTTGACCCAATTCAAGTTATATATTATTAAACATTCTTCTTTTTCAGGACAAAGATCTGGGGAGTATGAAGTAAAGCTACATTATAGCTTCGATTATGCGCAGCAAATCTTTTACCCCCATCAGGCACAACAAGTTGGCCCACTGTACTTTAAGACTCCACGTAAATGTCAGTGTTTTGGAGTATGTTGTGAATCTTCAGGTAATAGGACAATACATATGATATAATACATAATTACACTCAAACAGTTCACTAGTTTACACTAGTGTATCAACCCTTTCTTTTATACAATACAAAATTATTTTCAGAAAAAGAAATTATATAAATAAGAAGAGAAATTCATTATGAACAGATTTTACTTTAACCCTTTCCCTCATTCAACAATTCTGCAGCAGATGGCTTTAAAACATTTTGTCAAAAAAAAGTTAATCTATATAATTGATATGTATTAACATGGATAACCTATGATGACTAAAAGTGGAAAACATTGTGGCAAAAGGAGAATTTGCTTGTTTCAGAATTTTTTTCTATTGGCACTTTGCTTTCAAAAAGCGATCTGCTGCAGAGGTTTCAGAAAGCATCTATATGAAGGAAAGTGTTTACTTTGTTCTACCAGGCCCAAAGTTGTTGTTTAATTTGTCAATGTCTTTCTTTACATGTGTATTCTCCTTCAAGAAAAAGTTAAATGAAATACATATACTTGTATGTCCCTGCAAATGTGTATTATAAAAAATTTCATAATTATATGCTCAATCAATTTTATATTATTTTACAGGATCTCAGATTTTCTATTTGATTGATGAAAAGTTTCACTCTGTGGGGAAGGGTGCAAACAGTGTCACCTCACTGCTCCATCACCATTTTGAGCACCTTGGATATGGTGAAAGACATGCTGTCATGCATATGGACAACTGCTCTGGTCAAAACAAAAACAATACTGTGATTGGGTAAGCATTAATTGTCTTCAGCTATTTATCTTGTAATTCGTACTTAAAGCTTTGGTTTCTTGTCCACTAACTAAGTTATTTTTTGTCTATTATTTATAGACAATTACAATACTTAGTTAGACCTTTACAACATATTGTCAAATTCTGACACATCTGCAGTAGATACCGTATGAAAACATTTTGGAAAGAAAATGATCAGCATGAGCAGTTTCTTCTTTTACCGCAATTTATTGACTCTTTTAATTAGACCCTTGTTTATGGTGATTTTTTTATGCCTTTGCAAATATTTTCAAAGTCGTCTGATACAAATTTATTGTAGGCCAGATAGGTTTAAACACTATTAACTTATTTAAAAATCTTATTTCAGCTATGGACTATGGCGCACAATGACAGGAAGACATGAAACTATCGAGTTTAGTATGATGGAAGCAGGTCATACCAAATTCAGTCCAGATTGGCATTTTGGTTTATGGAAGGTATGTTCATGAATAAACATAGATGAATAAATCAAAATATGTATCTTACTCTCCCTAATTGTGAAGAAGCCTTAATTCGGCATCCAATGCAAAATTGAAAGCAGGGTTATCTACTGTTAACACAGTGTTGTCAAAAACCTTGGTTTGGTTTGAAGTTAACTGTTCTTTTTGTAATGAATATATTATTGATATGTTATTGATATCTTGTCAAAATAATACATTCCAGGTTTGATGGAGTAATCAGTAGCTACTCTTAACACAGTGTTGTCAAAAACCTTGGTTTGGTTTGAAGTTAACTGTTCTTTTTGTTATGAATATGTTATTGATATGTTATTGATATCTTGTCAAAATAATATATTCCAGGTTCGATGGAGACATTCTAATGTCCACTCACTCGAGGATATTGCTGGGACTGTCCAAAATTCATCACGGAATGGTCATAACATCCCGCATCTTGTTGAAGATCAAGAGAAACCTGTGGTTTTCTACAATTGGTCTCTGTACATGAGAGAGTTTTTCAAGCCAATACCCAAGTTACTATCATACCATCACTTCAGGTTTGTTTAAAGAAATATATATTTTTAAATTTGTTATTCATATTTATTGAAGATTTATTTGAGTAAATCATTAGTTCTTTGCCTCTTTAATAAGTAATAAATTTGAAATGTTATTTGAACTATTTGTTGAGCTTCTTTATTTTAATGATTATGTTATTTGTGTATGTTATATATATTATGTTATCAAAGCTGTAGATGTTGTTTTAATTCATATAACATTGGGTAAAAAGGAATAATATGATAGATATTGTGATAAAAATCTTATGAAGGACTCTGCAGTATGCTTTGAAATATGGAGGACATTTAACCACTTTCCATTTGCCTATAAATGTATGTATTTTTTGTCATTTGTATAATTTGTTTTAACTCATTGTAGGATGACATCAGCCCGACCAGGTATCATATTTGCTAAACAATATGCTGAAGATGAAGAGATTGAAATTTCCGTTATGAAGAAAGATGCTATAGTTCCAGACAGGCTCCCAGAAATACTTCCACTTCCAGGACTGGATCCACAACGTTTGTGGTACCTATATGAGGAGATTGGACCACTATGTGACCAGAGTGAGAGTGCCTGTCCAAAACCAGTAGTCCCAAAGCCTACTTACAAGTCACTGAAAATCTCTAAAGTTGAAAAATGTTGAGGAAATTTTACCCTTTCCCACATAGGACAATTCTGCATTAGACGACTTTGAACATATTTTGTCAAAATATGGAAACTCTCTGTAATTGAATGAAAAACTTATGACAAAAAGTGGAAAACATTGTGTCAAAAGGAGAAATTGCACTTTTTCAAAAAGCAAAAAGCTGTATGCTGCAGAGGCTTCAGAAAGTGTCTATATGACGGAAAGGGTTAATATGGCAATTTCTTCCTGGTTCTGCAAATAGAAGAATGTTATAAATATGTTTTGTTCATTTAAATCTAGTCTTTAAACTAGGCATTTCATTCTGTGTCAGATCTTTTTGACTGACTCTTTAAGTTTTTAAAGTTAATGCTGAGATGAATTTAACATGTACCCTAAAAAATGGGTATATTGTACATAAATAATGAATGTACAATCATGTATTGCCTTCACCATTCAAAATTTGGTGAAAAGTTTACTATATGGGAAAGCAGCCAGATGCCGGGTGGGAGTTGGATGTAGAGTACTGGACATACATCATGTATAGGTGAGGTGGCTAAAAAAATGTCACAGAAATATTGTTAAAATTGCTTTTTAACCCTTTCCAACATACAATAAATCCGCGGTAGTTTTTGTAAGAATGTAAGCAAATACAGGGAAAAAAATGTTTAAATGTATGTATAATTACAGAAAAAGTTGAAAACATAAAAACAAAAGGAGAAACTGCTTGTATTGAACATTTTCTACTTTTGTTGATATGTTATCAAAAGTCTCCTGCTGGTGTCTGAAATCATCTGTATGTAGGAAAGAAATAATTAAGTGAAAGAATAAATTGTAAATATTAAGATTTTCAACTGATTTTGAAAAATAGTTATATAAATATTATATATATATTCATTCATGTTTATATAAATTATTGTTACAATGTTAGAATGTTAACATTTGTAAGTGGATAAATATTAATTGCAAAAACATTGGTGAGCATTAATCCTTTCCTACATACAACAAATCTGCAGAAGACTACTTTAAAATTATACCAGAACACATTTGGAAACTCCCTTTTATAATGAAAGTACAATAATTGAATAGAACTGAACATATGGTGACAAACTGAGAAATTGCTTGTTTTTAGCATTTTCTTCTTTTGTTGCCATGTTTTCAAAAATATGTCTGTTGTAGAGGCATCAGAAAGCGACTGTAGGAGGAAATGTTCATTTAATGTAACTGTGTATACTAGTATTACTTGCTGAACAAAATGAATACATTCTGACAAAAGGAGAAGTTGGCTTATTTTTAGCATATCTCCATATGTCACTATGTTTTCAAAAGTTGTTTTGTGCAGAGGCTAAAAATAGTGTCTTTATGTTGGAAATGGTAAAGAGAATTGTTACTGGCTATGTCTCACATGAACATTTACTTACAGAGATTGAATTTAATTAAAACAAAAATGCATTTATCAAATAAGTCTGATATAGGATTATAGAGCACTTGATTATTAACCCTTTCCCATATACAACACAAATATCTGCAGCAGACGACTTTGACTATCTAAGCAAATCTATGAAATATCTATGAATGAAAGTATAATATATGTATTTTGGATAAAGCTGAAAACACTGTGGCTAAAGAAGAAATTACTCATTATGAGCAATTTGTCATTTTGCCACAATGTTGTTTAAAGTCTTCTGCTGAAGAGGTGTCAGAAAGCATTTCTTTGTGGGTAAGGGTTATCGTGTATCTGATTAAGACTAAATTTGCAGCAGATGACATTTGAAAATATCATACAATGATTTATAGCCTTCATCCAAATTCAAATAGTACATATATAATACAAAAAAACCTCAGATGAATTTGAAGATACCTGTTAAACTTTAAGATGACATTCAGATAAGCAATTATACATATATATATGAAATAAGCCTAGTATTTCCACTACTCATGAGGGCCCGGCCGGGTAGCTCAATTGGTAGCGTATCTGACTTGTGATCTGGAGGTCACGGGTTCGATACCCGGTTGCGGCGACATTCTTTCGGGCGTTTTCTCCGTTGCCTCTCACCTCTGATCTATGTGAGAAAGTAGTCAGTGGCTTCGAAAGAATGTTGTGTAAGTTCTTGTGTGGGTAAGCCAGGAAAACATGGGTAGGTGCACTGACCGCCGTGATATGACCATCGTTGTTGAAAGCGGCGTTAAACTCCAAACAAACAAAACAAAATCCACTACTCATGAAAAAATGGGTAATGGTGTAAATTTTTCGATTTTTCAATCTTTTCGTTTTCATATAGTCCATTATTTCTGCTTTCATTTGATATATTTTAAAGAAGCATGCTACAAATATTGACCCCATAATGGACAGTCAAAGAAAGACAGGTATTGCTCATTCATAGGATGACGTCGACGTCATTTTAAATATATTTATGCTAGACTAACACACACTCTCTGTCTAGATAGAGTTTCATTTTACTTTATACCTTTATATAATGTATTTGCATGTATGGATGTATGTTTGTGTATGACATACATCGATTTGTTTATCATGTAACCCTTGCAGGTTATGCATGTATGTAGAGATGAAATAGAGGTATATATCTATTATTTAAGAAATCTTGACTTTGGTTTCCATAGCAACCGATTGTTTGTCATACTTAAGAGTCTATGTTTGTTTATTTTGTTCTTTAAGATTTCAAGTATTGATTAATTCTTTTAAGTGTTACTTCACATGTTCATCTAAAAAAAAAAATGAGATGTGTTATCTTTTACATATCCATGATGTTTAAAGAATAAAGGTTTATTTTTTTAAATAATTGAGTTTTAGTCACTATTTAAAAAGACATTTTTTTTAATGAAAACACGGTCTCACAAGTTCAAAATTACTTTTTTTGGATTGTAGACATAATGTATATCATGAAAATATGCAAAGCTCAGTTTCGTCCAGATACCGCATTTGGGCCATTTTTGTCAGGACAAGTCACATATTTGTAATACTGTATGGCGATTTTCATTCGCTGATCATTTTTCATAAGTTTATTGTAATGTATAGGATAGTTATGTTATCCATAAGTTATGTTATAACACGGGCATATACATCTGGTTTATAAGTAAGTGTTATATGTATATATATACGTAATATTTATTTTATTATATACCTACAATCTATGAAGAGCGAAAGAAGTAACAAATATACAGATTCAACCGCTGACGTGACGTCATTTTCCTAGTATTCGGTCTCAGTTTTTTTTAAATTCCTAGTATTAACCCACTTTAAATTCCAAAGATGTTCCAAATCTAAAAAAAGTAGTGATGATATCATTTTTGCCGGAACTACTTTTTTTAGATTTGGAACATCTTTGGAATTTAAAGTGGGTTTAATACTAGGAATTTAAAAAAAACTCAGACCGAATACTAGGAAAATGACGTCACGTCAGCGGTTTTGACGTCATAACGCTAGCCATTTGGCGCCAAATAGAAGCAGCAGTATTTGGTTACGTAACATTCATACGCCTAAGGCCACGTCATTCTTTTTTTATATGTTTCTTTAAAATAAAGGGGAGATTTATTCCAGATATATAATAAATAGAATAACTAACTGCATGTTTTTGATATCGAATTTATGTCACTCCGGAACAAAGGGGTAATTTGTTATAAAATCACTCAACCTACGGTTTCGTGATTTTAACCAAATTACCCCTTTTTTCCCTTGTGACATGAATTCGATATCAAAAACATGCAGTTAGTTATTCTCTATATATATAACACTGTAAAACTCAAGAAAATACAAATTCCAGTTTTCATGTACATTTAGTTCTGATTCGTTATGCTTATGACTAACATTTGACATGCGCTTTATATTTGTTAAAGTAAAACTGAATGTAAGTAAATGAATTCAAATATGTTTGTTTATTTAAAATAAAATGTATTATCGGATGAAACACTATACACTCGTATACATCAAAACAATGTTATTCATCTAAACTCGATCTACGGCTCTGCAGTCCGTAGCACTCTGTGATTCCACCCGGTATAATAAGTGAACAGAATTAAAAATACTGTGAAAAATGGAGAAATTGTTTATTATAGGCAATTTGTTCTTTTGTCACATATTTTCCGAGTCGTCTGCTGCTCAATATTAAGCCCAGTCCTAACGTGTCATTGAGTAGGACAATATCGGACGGAAAACTGTTCAAAATGAGCAAATGCTCCTCCAGCAACATTATTTTCAAATATATTCAAAAATACATGTTTCACATATAGATATTTCCATATCTTTGCCTAGATGTTTGCGCAGTCGTTTGCTGCAGATTTGTTGTATGCGGAAAAGGGTTAACATTTTACGTGTGAAAGGGTTAATGTTAGTACAGATGTATTATTTTCTTACTTTTGACAGATTCTAGTATTTCTATTTGTCTAATTTGTATTGTGGGTATGATTTAAAACCGTAATAACGTATAGTAAAAGATGAGGCTAAAAGAAATAATTAATTTTGTCACTCGAAAAACGACAATTGTCGTAAATTACAGACTCTTTCTGTAGTCTTTGTAGGAGACGACCTATGAAAACATTGTCCTATTGTAATGTTTTCAACTTTATTCAGTAATTGTTTTTCATGTATGTTTAGAGAATTTCCATATTTTGAATAAACGTTTTCAATGTAGTCCTCTGCAGATTTTTGGTATGTGGGGAAAGATTAAAAGAACATTCCTTCTTATGTATGAATTTGATAATGAAACTATACGCGAAGAAGATTGAACAACATTATGGGAATACATGAATGATATATGAACATATTATTGACATGTTCCTCTTAGCAGTATGTTCACGATCGTCACCACTCAGATTACAAAAGGACAGTATTTAAAAAAAAATAGATCTAGATTACCTCGTAAAGCAGTTGCACACTGAACTCAATTTCAATGTGTTGAAATGCCCAAAGACATAGTTGATTTTTGAACAAAACAACAAAACTTCGGGTTTTACAATAATGCTAGTCATAATCAGTATAAATATATATCAAATCTTTAAATAGGCATACCCATGATGCAGGTGATTGTAGCATGACTTTTAAATAAGAAATAAGCTAACATAAAAGTCCCCGACCAGATTGCGCGGATGCATGGTTTTATCTGGATGTTTTCACTTATCATACTTTCCCAATAGTAAGCTTTCTTGTACGTGTTTTAATTGATGCCGCGTTAGTAATGACTTTTTACCGTGAAAATACCTATTCCATTTATCAACGTTTACCATTCTTATTACAAATAAGCCAGTCCATTGGAAATGGTTCATGTTGTCCCTTCCGATCGGTTTATGTTAATATCAGCCTGCTCAGGTTCATCAGACCTTCCACAAATTAACGGAAGCTTCAATTGAACGTGTGTAAGTATCACACTGTAGATCTCGATCAAATGGTGTGGATGCCAGTCTTAATTGTTCACCCCCACCCCACAATTTCTTTACATTGTTTTTAAGCTTACAGGTAACTTTGTTCAATGATATATGGTGTTCAACAAATATGAGAAACGCTTAGAAAATGTGACAATTGAGGGCTGAAAGTGGTCAATTTACATGGAAATAAAGAAAGAATGTATTTGTTGTATTGTGACCTCTAATATCGGTTACTTATCGGCAAATTACATGCAATACAGGCCGATATCCTCGATTTAAAGTTATCATTAAGACACTTACCATGAAAAGGTGGTGAAGCTAGGATAGTTTCTAAATATATTTTCAATATTCTATGTAGTATGTATTTTCAATATTCTGAGTATTTTTTCCGTCGACGATTAATTCGAACATATTGCTATCTCTGTTTCGTTTTTTTTTAAAGAGTATTCAGTCGAAGTATTTTCAAAAAGAAGTAATATTTAAATACGGGAGTCGTTATACAATTACCGGACGGTAATCTGACATTCAAAAAGTATACAACTAGCTTTTTAATTGGCTCCCCTCACTTGATGAAAACACATTGGTATCGTATGGCACCCTTGGCAGATAACGATACCGTAAAAGTATATGTGGGCTGTCGAGGAGTGCCGACTGGCCTGGATGTCAGTTGAAGTAAGTCCAGGTTTCTGTGCTCGGAATGCGGTTTTTATAGTTTGACTCTTCGCAATATTTACAATGCAATCTGTAACGTCGAAATGTTGCAGTTAAAGTTGAATATTTAATTTACGGTTCAAACATCCTCGGTACCCAGGCTATTTATGAAAACATATACGAGCCGTCCGCGATAAAACCAGCATTGTGGACTCTGTGTAAAGTATCGACCGGATTAGCCTAAGAATGCTGCACAGGCTAACCTGGACAGACAATTTTCGCCTCCTGTAGATTTTCTGTTTCAGGAATCATTACTCTGTACCTCTATTCCCCTGAGACGAAATGTGTTGTCCCAGACCAGTCTGCGCGGACTGCACAGGCTGATCCGGGTCGATACATTACGCAGAGGCCATAATGTTTGTTTTCTCGCAGGACCGAATAGCCCGGGTACCGAGGATGGGTTAACACATGTTGACAATAGATAATACATTGGCATGCATAAATCTGATCAGATTATTTGTGTGTCATGTAGGCAGACAATGGAATATAAACCACCCTTACTAGTGCAGTGACAAATCCAGAAAAAGTCGCATATGTTTAGAGTTTAATGAACCGACTTACCTAGCGGCTGAAAATCCACCACAGGATAAAATAAACATTATACTAACAGTTTATCCCTTTCGTAGAGTTTTCTCATAGTGCAGATGTTTGTAAAATAACGACTTTCAGAGAAACGATTATAATTAATTGCCGCATTATGATTTCTGCAAAATTGTGCTATGAATTGAAACAGCAATGTATCTAACATTCAACTAAAAAATAGTATGAAAACAATACTGAATCAGTTGGACGATTTTCTAAAGCATGCGTCAGTTTTCTTTTTTAAGTTTTCCGTCTGTTAAATTATATTGACTTTCTTACAAATATCAACCTTTATCGATGCTCAAAGAGTTGTAATATATATAGGATCTGAGATAAGTTGTTATTTCATATAAAGTTTTATTAAACGAGGTCAAGAAATGTGTTATTAAGCGAGCCTCTGGCAAGCTAATTATCAAATTTTTTGGACGAGTTTCATAAAACTTTATGAAATGACAACGAATCAGAGTCAGAGTCTTTTTATCACAAAAACTACTACTACTACTAATGTTTACTTGATACACGTTCTCAGCCATTTTGTAAACATTTGCGGATGAAAACAAAAAGAGTGAATCGGTCATGTTATATTACACGTGTGACATGTATACAGAATATTACGTTGCGGGAGCAATAAAAGGGTTCGTATTGCATTACAAGTAGCCTGGAAAAATCGATATATTACGAGACCGAAGGTCGAGTAAGATATGGATTTTCCCACACTACGAGTCGTGCAATACGAACACATTTATCGTTTCCGCAACGTAATATTCCTTTTATTATATACCTACGATCTATGAAGAGCAAAACACTAACAAATATACAGATTCAAAATGTTTTTATTGGGGAAACTATCTTGAAATGAAAAGGTGAATGGTGGGTGAATATTTACTACACTACTTAGGCCACGCCCCTAGAAAGTATGCTTATACGTAGGTCCTGCCCAATAGCATTATCAAATTAAATTTCCATTGATTTGTTGGAGCAAATAACAACATAATCTTTATTGCGGGTTTTATTCAATTTTACGCTAGGTTTTCGATATATACAAAAGAAACAATGTTCCTAAATATTACTGGTTGTCTGCATATTTTACTACGTAGCGCAGATTCAAAACGGGAACCTCGCTGAAAGTAGTCCGCGCACTGTCTGAGGTCACAATCTGTATTTTCACCAGGTGGTGATACGGAATTTCAATCCGTCGTGTCTGGTGTGCATGTCAATCTGCATGTATTTCTACCGGAAAATGTACAGACATATACTAAAAAGAAATACGTAATGGGTATATAAGATCGGATACACGCATTGTCATGTGATAAATCAAAGTTAGACAGTACATAACAATACAACTTTTACGGCCTTTTTTACAATAGGACGAATTTCAAAACAGCCTAGTTAGAAGAAAATGTGGTGGTTCTTTTTTGCGTTTTGTCCGCTACATTTCGATCGCATTTGTAACCAGAGAGCCGAAAATAAATCATAACTGCGTTCGAAATTATCTTTTACCGTGGAAATTCCGATTCCATATATCATCGTTTACCATACTTATTACAAATGATGCCGCATCAGTAATTACCTGTTACCGTGGAAATTCCGATTCCATATATCATCGTTTACCATACTTATTACAAATGATGCCGCGTAAGTAATGACCTTTTACCGTGGAAATTCCGATTCCATAAATCAACGTTTACTATTCTTATTACAAATGAGCCAGTCCATTGGAAATGGTTCAAGTTCGGCTCAAGTTTATCAGACCCCAACAAATTAACGGAAGCTTCAATTAAACGTGTGTAAGTATCACACTGTATATCTCGATCAGTCTGTGCGGATGCAAAGTCTTAACTGTCTTTACATTGTTCAAAGAAGCCAACTGGTACCTTTGTCAATGTTGGGACTTATTGCATATGAGTACAGTGATGAATGAGATGAGCCTGTGCGTGGGCTCTGTCAAACCGGAGTCTTTACTGTCCGTTAATGTAAAAATGGTCCAAATTGGAATTTTTGACACAACAACTAGTAAGGTATTCCCACTAGATGTCATTCACTGTAATTTTAAATGATACCAAACAGGTTAACGTTAAGTTAACATGCCCCCATACGTCACCAGACGCGGCTCATGTAAGTTTATTAATAGTAACATAGATAAGAAACGTCAAAATGAAAATGTTAATCGGCCACCATATCCGGCCTCAATTTAACACGTGTATCAATACAGTCATATCCATACCGCTCTGTTTTTATTTGGCATTTTATAAGTTTTAACTTCTAAGTGTGTATTAGATTAATTCATTGATTGATCGATTGATTGGGCCTTTTTTGAAGTCATATCAGGGTGGTCAGTTTATCTACCAATATATGATGTTTTGATTTCTAAACACCAGTTCCCTAAACAACTTTCCAACCAACTGGTTGCTTTACTACATAGTCTACGTAGACGAATGACGCTTGTCACTTTGACTTTTGTCAACAAGCGGAAATAATTTCGGACGAGTTCAGGTTCGAACTCACAATGCCTGGAATGACAGCCCTCGTTGCTCCCGACTCCGACTGAGCCACTATGCCTCATATTAGAAATTATTTGAGGACAAACTGAAATTATATAACTTTATACTAATTCAGACTAACCGCATACCTGTAGACTGGAATCTTAGGAGTCTTATACAATACTTACATAACGATACATCAGACAGGGCACATATTCATTAGACTTCGTAAAGCCACCTGTTGATCTGGTTATTTTAAAGTGGAAAGGAGTGCTCTCGTTGCCAACTGTGAACGAACCACTTGAATGAAAGTATCGGTGGAACAACGAATCACTGATAAATGACCATTTTCGAAGATATCAAATAAATAAATGGTGTATATAAAAACTCTAAACAAGCATTTGTCTAAATCCTTGCTTCTGTACTAAGATACTATAGGTAAAAAAGCTGCCAATCACCTAGTAAAATTGGTCGGAGTTGTGGTCTATAAGATAAATGGGTGTCAGCGTATATATATTAACACGATGTTTCTTCAGGTGTCTTATTCGTGACATGATCTCGTATAAATACACGGACAAAGTCATTAGAGTTGATAAAGATTGACTGGAATATCTGAAGAAATGTTTCAGAAAATGCTTGGTAAGATTACCATTAATAATTTTGTTGTAGTATTTTGTAGAAGAATTACGTTAAGACGTTGCCTGTTTTTCTTCTACCCTAGAATATGTAGAGTTAGGCTATAGAAACACATTTCTTTAAATTGTCGAACATGCTTTTTATCTTTTAGAATTCAAAAAAAGACGTTGTAAATTTTAGTTTAAAAAGTATTTCATTTATTTACATTATGAAAGAAATATTCGATTACTTAGATTGATTGAGCGGCTGTATAAGAAACTAAATATGAGGTATTTGCGATCAGTGTAGAACTAGATCAGCCAGTACAACCACGCATTTGATCTTGAGATGGACTGTTCGCAAATTGTCGTAAAAGGTTTCAAAAAAATGCACTAAAGCAGTATCTATTTGGATGTTTAAGCATGGAATAAAAATCCTGTATTTTTATCCACACGTGTAACACGTGTAATAATTACGTTAAGGTTGGTTTTCGCAAAGTCCTTATCAATAACTTTATATTTCTACTTCCTGGATATTTCTACTTGCGCGGAATCTGTTGGAAGATCTTACTGTTTTAGCCAGTTCGTATTGAGACTATTTCTTTCTCTGCGCAATAGTCGCCCACATACACAGACAGATATGAAGGGAATAAAAAGGATAATCCGAAAATAAATCATGGTTATATTGTTTGACGTTTTGTTTAAAATTGCTTTCATAGCCTGTCAATGACGTTTGTTGTTTCATTTAAAAAAATCTGAAGTCGTTTCGAGTTAATTAGACCCATGTAACCGCTTGTTCATTTTGTCAAAAGGAGCTATTGCTCGCCTTGAGAAATTTCTCCATTTGTCACTCTGTTTTCAAAAGTAGTCTTATGCACAGGCTTCAGAAAGCATTTTGACGTGGGAACAAAGGTAAGGTAAATTACTCAGTAAATATCGTGTTATAACAGGAATATGTGTGTTGAAAGCGACGTTAATCTAGTTATCAACTAAAACAATTATTGGTTTTCCGGTAGGAGGAACGGTACGAACTAATCGTTATATTTTCGTAGAGCTACATTAACTGAAGATAACAACTACCGTGCGTTGGAAAAGGTACAAGTTGACATCCACGAAGAAACTGTACATCTGCTCCGTCTTATCTGAATATACCGAGGGCTTGGTGTGAAAGGATTGTAACTAAAAACCTATTTTGAAAACCCTGGTTTAGGGACAATTTTGACCCCTTTGTAAACAATGCAAATTTAGGTGCCATTGCTCAGAACGAGCAATGGCACCTAAATTTTCATTGTTTACCAAATAAAATGATTTAATGCTTATAAAGACTTTATGTCGAGGTGATTAACCTTGGTAAAAAAATACAAGTTTTAGTTACAACCGTTTCACGCCAAGCCCTCGATACACAAGTTAACAGCAGCTTCTGACACTACTTGTGTAAGTAATATCGGAACAATGATGATCTTGATTAAACTGTGCGGATTTACAGGCTGATATGGTTAAACGGTTTAACACTGTTCACAAATGCCTAAGTTTACATTTTCCCATGCACATGCTCATATATGTAAAGCAAACGTATATTGTATCAACGACGTCGATGACCTATATTAACTATAACCGTTGCAATCGTCGGACATAGTTTCGTTTAGACCGGTATACACTACTAATAGCAAACTGTATTATATGTGTCACCTGATCTAGATTTAAGTTTTTGCATTTACAGGTATATTGGTTGTCTTTGTGACTGTCGCAGAGACAACAGGTTTGACAGAAACTAAAATGCCACACACAATCGATACAAACGAGAAAGAGGTCCAACATTTTCAGGAAACAAATGAACCCAATGACAAGGGCCTTGGCATGGGAACAACACACGTTAAGATTAGCGGCGAGCCAGCAGATTACACGCGGACAACTACAGGGCAGCCTGCTAAAATTGAAGGAAACCACCGTAACAGTAATTCCGAATCTACCGATAATATTGAAAAACATACACTGTCAGTAATATTATCAAGAGGTACAAGTGTGTCCGTTATTGCCAATGTTCAAGACCAACGTGGGAACGTAGTACATACTACTGCCCAATCGGAAGAGAGAAAAGAAGCACCGCAGACAACCATCACGTGGGAGGGGCAAGTTGGTGGCTTTCGGACGACTACTGGTCGAGATGTAATTGAGGATAGTGAGTATACATAATTTTGAATAGTATGTAAAAAAGACCCGAGTATTACTTCCTCGATCCAAAAATTAACCATCACCAATCGGTGTACGTTCTTGTGAATCATGTGCTACCAATACAGAGATAGACCAGCAGCCGACACATCTACGCCGTCCTACCAATCTCTATATAATGTTGGCTGCTCAACACTTTTTCAAATGCATAGACAAATCAATAACCAAAACTGAATACTAATATAAACATTATTTTTCCATCTTATTCAAACACTGTAGATCCTGATGCGGCGCCAGTTGAAAACATGGTGGCTGCTGTTCGTGTCACTAATTAAGAGGTGGAAGCATGGTGTTGAATGAGCATAAGAACAGTGTCAAGTGTCAGTTCCAATACGTGCCTGAGGTGTAAACGATGCAATTATACTTACTCCACTTCCATGTTTTGTCACATATATTTGAATTTGGTTAACCTCTTCAAGGGCCGTCCAAGTCATCTTCATTTGTCGAAAGACATTAGTGACTTTCTAAAATATCCCAACCGTATAAGCAGCTACTTTTCTTTATATATCCTGATGGCTTGAAGGAAGCTCGCAAAGGGTTATCCAAATAACATTTCTACAAATACATTTAAAAGTGGCTAGGTAAAACAGCCCCATCCCTACGGTCATATTTTGACCAATCAACATGGCTTAAAAAATCTGATAGAGGGCTTTCAAAGAACATTTCTACAAAAGTATTTGGCAATTAGCAAACTTCTTTTGGAGGAAAATATTCCAAAAGTAATTAAATTCGGTTGCCATGTTAACCAGCAGTCTGCTTGGATCCAACAAAAAGTGATGAGTTTTGGTAGCACATTGAGAGGATGCTTGCAATTGACCCCCATGTTACAGAGGAGAATATGTTGACGGACGTACGAAGAATGACGGACGTACGAAGAATGACGGACGCCGGACAGAGGGCTAATACGATAACTCGATTTGAGCACTTTGTGGTCAAGTGAGCTAAAACAACGTTACAGATAGTTACAGATACTCAAGACTTAACATTACGCACCATATCCAGTTCCGTCGAATGGTTGTAATGGTTTCCTTCATTTGTGCTCAGGGTTTCGGCAACCCCGAATATAACTGAACTAATGTTGGAAGCGACGTAGAACACTTTCTACCAATCAATCCATGTGTCAGATTCAATGTTTCAGAGAAAATATCCGAGTATTCCTTTTAACTATTTTAGCGCATACGGTAATATTGAGATTTGCAAACAATACTGTTGCATGCGAACGTAACGAGCTGTCTCACATCAAATCAACATTGCTTGACTTTTAGTTAAAATGACCTAAAATTATTGTTATATGAAAAGATGGACTCGCCAGATTTTGACCCTTGGAAGAGTTTTCTTTTGGAAAAATTCCTCTTTTAAAGAGTTCAATTCACCAGCAACAGGAAGGTATTCTGAAGGAAACTAACCATGTTTGGCGCATAGCTTGACTATTTTATCTGATGGTATCTTGACCAAATTCCAAGTCAAACAATACTATGCAAATTTCTAAGAAATGTCCTAATATGCGTATTTTTTTCAAAAATGTAGATTCCTTGATTATAAGCAGTTTTGGGAACTATGTGTTTCTTTTGTTTGCATCAACTGCATTTTTAGTTAAATGTACGAAATGATTTGAGGATGAATTTCACTTAAAAAATGATCTTAGGTTGTGTCTGATTATTAAGTGCTGATTGTATGTTTATGCTTCAGTATATTACCCAAATATATGAGCCGTACTGCATACACAAATATACATAATTTTAAGTCAATCCGTATATCCTAGACAATATCATAATAACTCGAAATGCAAACAAACACAGAAGGGTTTCATATATTGATACCAGTTTAGTGAGCTGTTATTTGTTGTTCCAGTCGATTTAAGTGCATTCTTTTTAAATGATAATTAATTTAAATTGTATGAGGTTGGCAATTGATCTAATTGTATACAATAACTTGGCATTGAATAGTAATACATACGTTTTATGCAAATAAATTGGTCAGGTATCCGGATACAGAAAGTTAATTTGAATAAACATTTCTATTTTCATTGATTATAGTTATGCTGTGAGTGCTAATTGAAATTGTCTTCTCCATCTATCATATCTTTTAGACGAATGCTGCTATGACTCTGGTTGTAATTCCGTACTTGGTACAAGGAGTCATTGCGCCTCGAATCTGCATGAAACCGATTCTGTGTGCGTGTATAACCCAGTATCATTGATTAGAAAGAAACGAGGACTGGAAGATACAGAAATAAGAACAACGGTTGTAACGGGAACTACCGAATTGAGGAGACCTGGTCTCTGTTCGTGCAACGATGGCTTTGTGAACATGAACTCTACCTGCAAGTTAAATGTTGGTATGTCAGATTATACACTATCTAGGTTACAATGTCCTTCTTGAATCAATTTAATTATTTCAAGGCTGAATGCTCAAAAATGGACTGGTCTGTCTTTACATTTTGTATGTGTCCATAGCCCATTATAGGAATGCAAGATAAGCATGTAGAGTTTGAGCAGCAAACAATAGTGAGCCTGGTCAGACGGTGTGGTGTGCCTTTTGGCCTGGCTCTTTGCTGGTGGCACAGGATTCACAAAATCGATTAAATCAGTCTAAGTTTTAATTCCCCTGCATTTAAAGGGAACCGTTTTGGTGTAAGTAAAGGAATGTATTGAATACACAAGGATAAACAGCAAATTGATCCGTTTAACTGGGTTGCTTCCGGTTACTTGTCGACTTTAAATTTGGGAGGGAATTCGTGATTTATACTTGTCTGAAGAATAATTTAACACTGGTTGATAGAATGTTCAAAAAGACCCAGAATACACCCCCTGAAATAACACACAAAATGGCTCGTTTAGCACAATTTTGTTCGTTGCTATGGAATAGGTAAGAAACGTGTTTCGCCCCTTAGTGTTAACAGTTTGAATTAAAGGTTGTAGGTAGTTTTAGTCAAAACTGTTACACACACCTGATCAAAATCTATCACCTATGTCTAAGCAACGAACGCATCTAACGTTGAAGATCCAATATATAGAAAATGTCTGTAGTGAGTGATTGAACATTTACACATAAACAATTTCCTTCAACATGTATACATATCATGATCGTCCCACCATAATTTCGCCAAGTCCTGGTAGGTCAGTCGGAAGCGACGCTGTCTGTATATCCAGGGGTTAATAGTTCGAACCCGAACTGGTCTAACTTTATATTTCGACGTTAGTCAAAAGTCAATGCGTCAAGCATCATTCGTCTTCAACTAGTGGGCTAACATTCTATGTCGAAAAGCAGTCAGTTGCTTGAAATATTTTGATGTGTGAAGCCAGGAAACACATGGGTAGATGAACCGGCCGCCGTTATAAGATTGAAAAACTGCAACCAACCAATCAACCAATCAAACTACCATCATTTCATTTTAGACGGCGTCACGTGTTGTACTGAAATTGAATGCCATAATATATTGGGGACAAATAGCACCTGTGACTATACAGGCGGAGGAAATCAGGAAAAATGTTCCTTTCTCCGGCCAAAAAGGGGGCTTGGATTTGAAGGAGCATCGAACCACAATATCTTAAACGCAGAACCGCTAAATTTTAGAGGAAAGTGTATATGTAAGCCGGGATTTGTACTGGTTAACGAGGAATGTGTTTTTTTTAGTAAGTACAACATATTACGGATAACATTCGTTTTTCTTTATTTCCAAATCTAGTACTATAAATTGAATTATACACTAAAACTGATTCATGTTCATATTATAACGAAGAGCATTCACTATACTTACTGACTGACGAGAGCATTCACTATACTTACTGACTGACGACATTATTCCCATACTCTTCTAGCATTAATTTGTATTTGCACTCATTTTAGAAGTGTTCAGTGCTTAACTATTTTCTGATGTCTAAAATTTCATTTCGTCCTCGGCATTTTGGCTTTCTTAATGCTTAGGATCACAAACTTTGTTGACCCGAGCATAATTTCACCTTGATTACCATTGGTACACTCGTCGATGTACAAGAACGTCATTCACAATTTGATATGCAATTTGATATGCACTACTGACCAATGTGTTGTTAATCACATTGACGATTTCCGAGTGTAAACAAGACACAATATAATGTATTGCTATTATAGCTCAAAGGAATTGTTAATAAGCCAAGATATCCCTGTCGATGTATGCATACAAAGAGTACTGTCTTATGAGTAAGGGAGAAAAAAAACTGTAAATCCCATACAAACTCATATTAAAGCATAGTCTGTCTGATGGTGCACAATTCTATGAACTTGTAAATGTTGCGTAACTCTCGTTTACTACCACTTTTTCTATTTCCACTTCCGGGTACATCGTTCGCCATGTTATGTTAGTCTCGTTATAAATACTTTGCTTAAGTTTTGACGTTTAAGCCACTTTCAACAGCTAAGGTCATATCGCTGTGGACAGGAAAGATGATATTGGTCCCTTACCTTATATTTATATCCATATATAACAAAAAGGAAAGAATAAATGAAACCAACACCACAAATCGACATGCTGACGCTCATCATTTTGTTTAATCATTAAGCCGAATCTTATGGTAAAAGCAAGGGTTATACTGCCATTCCTTTTTAGCTTCCACGAGCCATAGTGGTAGTATTGATTACGCAACATGTCTTTTGCGATTTAGTCTTTTGTAATAATCACAGCGGAATTTGAGGTTTTAAATAAGTACATACAGCTAGTAATTAAAATGAAGTATATATTTTCAAATTTCAAACTATCCTTATTAATTTAATCGCGACGTCAGAATGATATTACAACGACATCAGGTTCTAAAGGAACATACACGGTTCATTTTTTCATTGAATATGTACATGTCAGCAAATTATTTACATGTATGTCATTGTTAGAGAAACGTTTAATTTCAATCATATCGATTTGTCTTAATTATCAATCCCGCAGCTTTTCAAAAAAATGTCTATTCTTTTTGGACCCTCATTTGTACTGGTTACCAAAGTACACAGTATTTAAATAGTTCGCCTACTTTTAAAGTATCAATTCAAATCAAATTTAGATTTAGAATGTTTGGTGAATACGATTCTGGAAGAGAACACTTGAACAAAAGACATTAACCATACCTTGTATATAAGAGCCAAATCATCTATTGTAAAAATACACAATTGTTTTTTAAATGACTATTTTCTTAAAAACAAAACCTAAATGAGATACAATGAGAGGTTTTTAATGTCATTGGACATAGGTTTGTAATTTTATTTAACAGTTTGCACACATTTCCATGAGATTCGACTCTATTACATAAAGTATAGTTTGATACTCTGGTGCAAGTATAGCCAATGTGGTCTTAGCAATGTTTATATAAATTCCCTGTCAATAGCAACCATGATTTTTAGTTTCCCAAATACTCATTGTCTGCATAAATGACCTTGTAAATAAAGACTACCTGTGAAAAGGACCAGATTGTTGTCTTCCGATGGGTAGTCTTAATACACATGTCCAACTGTTTATAGATAAACAAGCCACATGGGATCGTGACTACTCATATATACTTGTCAATTTGTGAAGGCTGCATTATAACTGCAATACATCGCTAAAGGTAAACCAAGACACTATATCTACTGTTTCTCTATTGCAGCCCTCTCAAGCACACCCAGTGGTCAGAACAATTTTACTGGATCGTTTAATAGCGTAAGTGGCTTTGCTTTGTCTTACACCGATATATGACGTACCCGTTTAAGACATCGTCATATTGATAAATTGGTTGGGGTATAACGCAACTTCGAACGGTGTTAGTTTATATCACGGCGGTCAGTTTACCTAAAGTCTGTTTTCCTTGTTTCTCGCGGTTATACTTCACATAACACTCTTTCGGGGTAACTCGCAGCTGCACCACATATACTAATTAGTCCATTGATGGAAGACGAATGACGTTAGTCACAGTGACTTTTGTCGATAATCGGACATAATGAAAGTCATATCCGGGGTTCGAACTCACGAGCCCTGGATTAATGAACAGTATCATCAATTTGAAGTACAGAGGATCAATGTTATTGTATAGCTTATCTTGTGAACGCATTTTAGGTGATTAATACTAGGACATGAATGTGATGACTGACAATTTCCAATTACATGATCTCATTACTGAAACTAGATAGTCAATATGGCCTTAACCCTTTCCCACATATAACACATCTGCATCAGACGACTTTTAAATGTTCATAACAAGAAAAGGAAATATAATAAATGAAAGTATTATTCTTTATAAGATTGTGTTGTCTGATGCAGAGGCGTCAAAAAACGTCTATATGTGGGAAAGGATAAAAGCGATAAATACAGAAATGATGACTACAAATGTTGGGATTTTTTTATTAAATAAAGAGTGGGAAACAAATTACCAGGAAGAGAAACTGAAACCGAAACAGCATATCAGTGAAATTCATTTATAATAAGGCATTCTAAACAAGAAGAGGAAAGCCAATAGAAACACGTTACTAGACCGAACAAATGCACACAAAACGGAATACTTTTTGTAGAACATTTTCACAACAATTTGTGTTCTGGGTATAACATGTTAGCCAGCCCATGTCTCTGGTGTCATGCTTGATGAAACATCGTTTATGGCCTGAACACTTTCGTACGAGGAACAGTTCTACTAAAATATCGAAACATCAGACAAACACTTTCAGAGAAGAAGAATTGTAACAGTTTAGTCATTTAATTCCCGTTCTGATGACGCCATTTTTTTCATACACTCGGTTTAGCTTGAGGACTTTTTACGGGGGTCACCTAAGAACCAATACTACTATATCATCTCGAAATCCGACCAAGGAGATATATTTTGTCACTTTACCCTTGTTTTAGTTCTCATGTTTTTCAACCGATTACTATAACTTGATCAACTGTGTAGACGGTCACCTAAGGAGCATTTTCCCCAAATTATCCTGAACTTAATCAGGCAATTAAATTCAGAAGAGAATAGTTTAACAAATGTTGTTAATTTGGTCCTGTCCAATGTGACATCAACATCCGTTCTACATAGTATCTTTCCTTTTTTGTGTTATTCTTATTTTACGCCGTCTTCAACATTACTTCAGTTATATCTTGGCGACAGTTTACTTATGCGTGTACCCTTGTAAACAAACCCAGTACTAAGCTAGGAAATGTTCCTAGCCAATGGGCATTCCTTCGTGACCGCTGCGATTGGGGATCGAACCCTGAACACTCAGTTCAAAATCGGAAACGGCCGATCGTTAATCATTTTATAAACAGATCAAACCACCGGAACATTCCTGTGCAGCTTGGTTGTAATTGCATTATTACTTTATGAGGAGATTTGGTTTGAAATTTAGTGTTGACGACGGAATGACGGACGACTAATGGAGTGATCATAACAAATAGCATTGCGCCTTCTTCTCAAGTGATCTAAAAACCTCAAGAAATCATTGGAATAATAAGAAGATTTTGATGTCAAATCATAACAAAGAAATACATGTACTTTCTTTGGCTTCCATTTGTCCATTAAATCAAAAGTTACTATGATTATAGGTGCTACCTATTTCGGGTAAACATTTATTAACGTTTGTGATCGGTAAATCATTATCCGTGATCTGCAGTTAGCACCTTGCTTTCAGCACTATCAGTGCTTTGATTATAAGTTACCTGAAAGGTATAATTATTGAATTAGAAAAATAAATTTCCGGTCACAATTTGTTTCCACTTTAGCTTAACGCAAGTATTACACGGGAGGGAAAGACATCTCGTAAATGCATTGTTTTTCTTTTCGAAGACCGCTCGCTTAGTTTGCGTGTATGCATTATTTGTTGTGATACTGAATATGAATTAGATAGCGAGTTACTCCATTTCAATTCGTTTGAACCCATATCATTGTCAGTATAGCAGTTTTTATTGACATTATTATAGAATAATAACGTTTAAATATATATATATAATTATCATTTTCACTTTACAGGTTTGCAACGAGTGGCTTTGTTCTGGAGGTAAATGTGGGGGTTACATCCGATCTGACCAATATATCTGTAATAGTGCGATAGATAACGTCCAGTGTTATGTAAGTAATTTAAATGGAATGAAGGTACATACATTCCAACACTTTCTGATGATGGGGAACTTACTTTCATGAGCGATGTTAGGCGACAAAATAAACCAAACTACTTTTACGACCAGTGTAGATTCAGATCAGTCTGCTTAACCACATAGTTTTATGTGACACTACACTATACACAAAATGTGTAATTGGATACCAACTTTACTAAAGCGCTAAGTAATACTTAAATACTTAAAAGCATATTTCATTATTTTGTTTCCCTACTACTAAAGTAATAAAGCAATACAGTATGAAATATTTTCCATCCTATCTGAAGCTATAAGCGAAAAGATGATAAACGTATTCAAAGAGAATAGTACCATTAACGTGACATTATAGTATTTTGAAGTTCATTATTATACCTTTGAAAGCATATTCGCAAATTTCATAAAGAAGGTAAGTGTTGATGTACTTTAATGTACTTTAATGTCCTGTATGTATAAGCAAAAAATGGCTCTCTTTCAACAAACACTAAATTTAAGAGTGGTGTTTGTTTCTAAGTCATTGTTCCTTTAAACGGGCAACTGTCGTACTATAAATATATATATATATATATATATATATATATATATATATATATATATTATAAATTCTTGTTACTACGATGTATAAACAACGCTAACTAAAATTGACCCGTATCCCGTTTTGACATACCGCGTAGACACATTACACCCGGAAGACGGATGTAATGTGTTACCCTTTCTTTTAATGTTAAACGAGTTTCTATGAGTGAATAGTAACACAAAATAAAAATCCAGATCTTTTTAGCGCTTTTGAACTACATATCTTTTATCAATAAATGTTTTATATATAATAGTATAAGTAAAATACAACCTGTTATCATAAGACTATTAACGAAGGACCACTTCAACCACTTGATCCCTTTCCTGAAATGCCTCCAAAGTAACCCCACTGTAGTCCTACTATTTTGTAAAACATGAACGATGGACTGCATTTATTAAGTAAATGATTCAGTTGACATAAATAGTTACCTTGCTGACTAACAATAATTGTTAGGAGATGAAATAGTTTGGATCTTTTTATAAGACAAAAAAAAATGATGAAATATGCTTTTAAGTATTTAAGAATTACTTAGCGTTAAGTAAGGTTGATGGAATTAGACCCCGGTATAATAAGTTTTATAAGCTTAGTTTTCCTAGAGCAATGCTCACACATTTATTTCTCTGCTGTCTTTTATTTTCCCTTCTCGACTGTCCGTCTACGTGTGCTCTTTGGCCTTCTTAGTATTCGATGTCCTGGTGGTCTTATGTTTGTACTTAATAGTGTAATTAGCGCAACTTCTTTGACTTCCCTATACAGGTTTGAGTTCCCCTAACACCAGTTACATAGGTATGAAATCATAGTAAACTGACACAGAGACGGCTGTAATACACACAGGCGTAACAATACGTTTGTTTACTAATATAGTTACTTTAACCTTTTCCCACATACTGACGCTTTCTTACGAAGACGACTTCTGAAAACATTGTGACAAATTGAGAAATTGCCACAAGGCTTTTGTAATATTACTTTGATTATGTTAAATAGTATGTTCAGTGCTTTGATATGTAGAGCCTCGTTCTGGTAATAGAAGGAGCCGCCATTAAAAGCTAAATTTAGAATTGCGTTGTTCTTTTAACACAACGGCTTAGGACATTACATCTTTCAAAATGTATTCAATGAACAAACTTCATTTATAGAGGTTTACTATATTTCTAACGAGATGTTTTTGAAGTTATCTGTTGCAGAGTTATTGTATGTAGGAAAGGGCTAAACGGAAATCGATTGACTTTTCCTAGATTTGAAATGCATGGAAAAGTCGGCGAATCATTCCAAAAGTTTTGATACATATATCAATCAATTGTTAACCCTTTCGCTGCCACAGGCAATTACATGCTTTAGCCACTTAGACATTAATTATTTCAAAATTTCCTGTTGAACGAAAAATGGAGTGGTCCAATTTCCAACATGAAAGGGTCGACTTTGTAAAATTCGGCAGTGAAAGAATTAAAGCGTATTGAGTAATTTTTAGTGACACTTTCCTCTTTTTTTGATAGGTGGCTAAACAATGTGTTGCCGATGAATTCATCTATATATTCAGCTGCGAGGATCCCTGTTGGAACATAAAGACATCTAGCGCTAACAGCTGTTATTCTGATTATTGCACTACAATTCAATGTAATTCTTACACAACCCTGGTGGACGACTTCCAGTGTAGTACGGCTGAGGTTATCTATGTGTCCACTTATCTATTGGTTCTTGTGGTGATGGTTTACGCCAACTGGTGTGTGAACATCTAGCGCTAACAGCTGCTATTTTGCTTAATGAACTACATTTCTAGTAATTATAACACTACCCTGGTGGACGACTTCCAGTGTAATACGGCTGGGGTTATCTATACGTCCATTAATATATTAGTTCTCTTGATGTTGTTTTATGCCAATTGATGTGAGAACCATGCTCCATAAAATCCAACCTTAGTTTGTCTCGGTTAGTATTTATTGAAATGTACTAGCGTAATCATGACACATGTTTCAAAATATTCTGTATGTCATTAAAAACCCTTTAATTAGAAGGGGAGAAATGAAGAAATAATCTTCCGTTTCCACTTGGATAGGTTATTTACTTAATTTTCTTGCAGAATTCTGGATGCTGTTGCATCTCAAATGGTCAAAACAAAAGACGTTAAAGCAACATCTTCTCCTTTTCGCTGGGCTAATATTTAACCATATTCCATTAAATTATATCTTATTTGTTTTCATTGCATAGGTTCATTACAAATATCAATATATGCGTAACTTTAGTCGCTCAGACTTAAAAGTGTGAAAAAAAAGAAACTTAAAACATCTTTTATACAACTATGCAAATTTCAACAACATTTCATATGAATGCTCATTATATGTACTTGCGTGGACCTTGTCAGAATTAACTGTATACATGAATGCAATATATTAAGTTTAGGCCGCACCAGAATGTAAATTAAAAGTAAAACAGTTATCTTCTCTAATGGACCAATTTCAAGTATATACACCAGGAATGCTCAAATTAGATATGCAGGGATTTTAACACGTTGTACCGACTGAGCTATCGCGATTAGCCCATCGTCAGGTTTGAAAAGAACATACGAATTCATTTTCTTAACAAAATTGAATTTATACTTATTACTTTTTGACGCCAAGAACTGACATAAATATTGTTTATCTTATTTGGAAATTTACATTTGTCATTTCCAATCTTATTTGAAAATTTACAATTAAAATGCTCATATTCACTTAACCTATTGTTGTGTTTTTCATTTATGCCATACTAGTTCAACCGCTCCCGTGTTCAGTGCCTTCTTCCTTGATGACTATAAACAAAACATAAAAGTGTAAGCAATATGAAGAAAATATGATAGTAACACTCAGTTATATTATAATACAAAGAGAGTAACATTTGGGGTCATAGCACATCAATATGTCTAGGCAACATGATTTAAACACCCAAGTGTAACATAAAACAAGGAGTGTAACCATCGGAGGTCAGTGGCACATCTTAATGTGCAGGCAACATAAACTTCCAAGTGTAACATAACACAAAGAGTGTAACCATCGGGGATCAGTGGCACATCATTATGTCTAGGCAACATGACTTAAACACCCAAGTGTAACATAAAACAAGGAGTCTAACCATCGGGGGTCAGTGGCACATCTTAATGTGAAGGCAACATGACTTAAACTCCCAAGTGTAACATAAAACAAGGAGTGTAACCATCGGGGGTCAGTGGCACATCAATATGTCTAGGCAACATGACTTAAACACACAAGTGTAACATAAAACAAGGAGTGTAACCATCGGGGGTCAGTGGCACATCTTAATGTGTAGGCAACATGACTTAAACTCCCAAGTGTAACATAAAACAAGGAGTGTAACCATCGGGGGTCAGTGGCACATCAATATGTCTAGGCAACATGACTTAAACACCCAAGTGTAACATAAAACAAGGAGTGTAACCATCGGGGGTCAGTGGCACATCTTAATGTGCAGGCAACATGACTTAAACTCCCAAGTGTAACATAAAACAAGGAGTGTAACCATCGGGGGTCAGTGGCACATCTTAATGTGCAGGCAACATGACTTAAACTCCTAAGTGTAACATAAAACAAGGAGAGTTATATCGGGGAACAGTGGCAAATCAAGATATGTAGGCAAGGCGATCCTAACACTCTGTATACTATTATACAAAGAGAGAAACATCAGGAGACAATAGCAGATCTAGATGTTTGTAGGCAACATGATTTTAACAATCAGGTGTAACACAGTACAAGGAGTGGCATGTCTAAATGTGTAGGCAAGGCGATACCTACACACTGTTATAAATACTATTATACAAGAAGATTAACATTGGGGGTCAGTGGCACATCTATATGTGTAGGCAAGGCAATACCTACACGCTGTTATACATACTATTATACAAGAAGATTAACATTGGGGGTCAGTGGCACATCTAGATGTGTAGGCAAGGCGATACTAACACTCGGTTATAATAGTACACAATGAGATAACCATCATTGATCAGTGTCATATCGTAATGTATAGGCAACATGATTTTAACACCCAAGTGTTACATAAAACAAGGGGTGTTACATCGGGGTCAGTGGCTCGTCTAGATTTGTAAGAAATACAGTATTATCAATCGGTTATAATAGTATACAAAGAGAGTACTATTGGGGGTCAATGGCACATCAAGAGGTGAAGGCAGCATGATTTTAACACCCACGTTTAACATACAAAGAGGGTAGTCCATCGAAGACAGTGTAACATCTAGAGGTGTAGGCAATACCGTATTAACACTCGGTTCTAATATAATACAAGGCGTGTAACACCGGGGATCAGTGGGACGTGTACATGGCTCGGCAACATGATTTTAACACTCAAACGGAACATACTACAAGGATCGTTACATCCATTGTCAGTGGCACATCTAGATGTGTGGGAAAAACTGTAAATCAACACAGAACTATAATAACTACTATAACTGTTATAAAGAGTTGAAAATGCTGCAGCAAACGGAGATGCTGCTTGCATTTGATATTTTCAAATCATCACATGAGCCGTCTCGTGTAATTTGCAGTGCTTTGATTCTTCTTATGATACGGATTGGCCGACATACTTGTTTCAATGATTCCAATTCGTATGTCAGCAAAGAAATACATTGTTCGTCTGACCAGTACGGGTTTAATCATTCTGATATATCGTCCATCGCCCTCTGGTGTCCATGTCGAAACGAACACATTGCCACAGAAACAATTATGGTGAATAAAGAAAACGTATGTACAAGGTAAATAGTGCGATTTTTTTTTTCAGAATTGTTCGGCACGTTGTCGCCATCCCCGACACCCTGGCTATTATTACCAATACTCATAGTATTATGTTATACAAATAATTCATACGAAATCATATTTCAATAATACGAGCACCTGTTCATGAGTATTTAAATGTAAAGGCTCAATTAGAAACGACATTTTTTCCTCCCTAACTCTTGTCCGACTTCGTGTAGCTTCGATGGCCGTATAACGTATACGTTGACCAATATCTTCCCACGTTTGCTTCATGTGCGATACATCGGGCGAAACAGAAAATCAGAAATATATGTCGACGTTGTTTTGACGCATAAGACTGATATGATTTTTTAATGTAAAAGCTTTAAGATTCAAAATGTGCACGTGTAGGGCTGTAGGATGTGCGTAACATCGGTGCTCAATTGTGCATCTTGATGTGTTGGCAATAACGATATCAATATTGAGGCAGGCAGTACGTACTTTTTCAATATGCTTAACATCGGTGCTCATTGGTGCATTTTGATGTGTTATAAAGACGATATCAATACTGAGACAGGCAGTGCGTACTTGTTTAATGACAGTAACATCGGTGCTCTATAGCGCATCTTGGAGTGTTGGCAACACGAAGGTAACAATTAGCCAGAACATAATACAAGGAGCGTAACTTCGTCGGCAAATCAAACATTTGACTATCATCTCCACCACAAGTGTGATCACAACTGGTTGAGGGTACAGTGAAGCCGAGCGAGAAATGTCATCGACTAAATTGCTTCTGAAAATATGAAGCCTGGCATCTATATATTGCATTTGTTTTATTTGATTAGGGTTTTACGCCGTCTGCAACATTTTTTTATATAAATTACGGTGATAGTTCACTTAATCATGATTAACAAACCAGTACTATGCTAAGAAATGTGCCTTCTTAAAGGCATTCGATCATGACTTCCCCGACTGGGAATCGAACCCGTACAAGTATGAACTGATAGCAGAGAAATTAAAGAAATTGCTCAATTTTCTATGTGAAAAGAAAACCACATAGGCAATGGAATTTTATCTTAATTGTAGGAAATATTCGTAAATGTTCCAGTATTTTTTAATGAATAAATAAAATTTTAGAGAAGAGATGCATAAGAACGCGAAAATATAACAATAGAAATAATAATAATGGAAGCTTTAAATATACGTATGTAATAACATACAAAAATACACCAGTGTTAAACTTCAAAATATTGTTGCGGTCTTGTCAGTAAACCATCATTCAGTGAAAGGAGAAGTGAGTGTTATTCCTGAATTCCTACGCTTTCAGTTTATTTATCAAAAGTCGCATCTAAGACTGAATTACGTGTAGAAGGATAACGACGTCTCTGGTAAAACTATGCAGATGAACTGGTACATCTGAGTCTCCCCTTTTCGCACACGAATATCACTTTTCAAAACCGTTTTATGCAGTTCATATAATTTCGAAATTTTGTATTTAAAACTAAATTTACAGCAAGACTAATAATAATGTATGTATATATTAACTTAATAGTTTCTTAACTCTCCTACTATCAAACCAACTTCTATACATATCGGCTTACAATTACTTGTGAAAACAGTATTTTGAAATATATCAATATTGTTTTGTCTTGTTGTGTAGTAGACACTTCCAATCGGAGCATCCATTGGAGATTCGCTTTGTTGAATAATGCATGACATCCATAGCATGTTTCGGTTCCAGAATAGTAAACGGACTTAACACATTCTTACACGACAAAATATGTGAATGCACAGACCAAGTAACTGGCTACATCGGCTATTCAAGGATCCTCTCTCTTCCAGAACAGGTTTTACCACTCACAATTTGAGTAGCTTCGTACTGTTGACTCCTATGGTCTGCAAGACCATACACATAGAGGAACCCAATTCCATAAACTGTCACAATCATGTATTTCGGACAGAATGTCTTCTTCGTCTGCAGATAGACGACTACCTACGCTCTTGAATGTTTTAAGAGGTTTGATAACGTATTGATTTTATAGTCACCAAAGATTTGTATAACCAAATATCTGGTCTGCCAATATCAGAAAAGATTGAATTTACGTATATTGGTCATTTGTATGTAAATCCGTGGTGATTTATCATAAAACTATAGATTTGAGCAGAAAATTTAAATTTTGGACCAGTTAAGAGTCTATTCCAAATACCTATCATACGTGTTTTAACTATGATACAAAGAGGTGTTATGCCTAATTTTCACGAGTATTTGTCACGCCAAACAGATTATGTGATCAAAGCACTGAAAGTAATTGTGAGTCAAATTACTGAACTTACTGGTGGCACTGTTGTGTTGGTATTCGTTAATTATGGTCAGACAGGCGGTTGCATTTGTATGTACACAAGATATTTTTGACAAATCTGAATGCCTTCCTTTACCAATGAGGTTAGTAACTTTTAAAAAGCCGTTTAATTTTAGTATGCCTATGGTTTTTGAATTGACTATGTCAACAACATTTAAACCAGATTCTACTATAGCCACTGCCAAATTTAAATGCTCGTGTGAGATGTGGCGTTGAAAATTACACAAGGGAAGTATGCCAGCATGGTATTGTATACTTAAGTGTGAACATTTGCAGCATGTTAAATAAATGATGGTCATTAAACGTAGAAAAAGACAATTTACCTGGTTTGCTTTGAAAAGATTAATAAACACGAAGACCATTATGGTCCTATTTCGCTTACCTGTGTAACATAACTAATTATGATAAGTGACCCTCTAATCCCAGTTACACTAAACCTAAACGGGTTAATCACACTGTCTTACCTAGCAAGATCTGTGTAATAAACGGTCAATAATCTCTGATCCTAAAAATAAATATTTATCTTATAACTTAAGCACTGAGGGTTTTTTGCAGTGACATTATGCAGTGAAATTGGAGTTAGTTTAGCCACATGCTTTTCTTTTTCTTAAGTGGCTAATGACAGTGTGAACCCTAATTCATTGTAGAGTGTCTCAATGGGACCCGTCTGCCAAATTAGTTTTAAATCGGACGAACTAACTTAGTGTAGAGAGCTGGTATTGTACTGGGATCGCTCGACTACAGATTTGTATTACTCTACATAACTGTATTGCACTGTATTATCACGTTTATACGTTTATAAATAAATAACATAGGTGAAAAAGGAGCTGGTCAAAAGCCAAGAGCAGCCAAACAATAACAAAGGAAAACTGCAACAGTGGATCATTCAAATACTCTAGACCAATCCCTCTTAGAGACCACTATTGACAATAATGCAGATTTTAGCAATTTTTAAAAACAATTTGAAAAAATGGCATCATATTTAAGCGTTATCAGATTGGATCTGAAGGACATCAGTCTATAGAGATCTCCCAGAAAATCAAAGAGTGCAAGAGGTTCTTTCTTAAGCTGTGTGCTTGTTTTGAGCATCCTCGCAATATCCAAGAAGCCCTGAGTGAAGTGAAACACCATCAATACATCTCACAGTATTTGGATGGTTAAAAAACTCGTGGTCACTGCACTAGTAATGACATATCTGTCAACCAAATTCCACTTAAAGATATCAAAAAGGTGCGTTATCAGATTGGTTCTGAAGGACATCAGTCTATAGAGATCGCCCAGAAAACCAAAGAGTGCATGAGGTTCTTTCTTAAGCTGTGTGGATAAGCATGCTTGTTTTGAGCATCCTCGCAATATCCAAGAAGCCCTGAGTGAAGTGAAACACCATCAATACAACTCACAGTATTTGGATGGTTAAAAAACTCGTTGTCACTGCACTAGTAATGACATATCTGTCAACCAAATTCCACTTAAAGATATCAAAAAGGGGCTTGAAATTGTCAAGAGACAGGCAAAGGCCAAGTGAGGAGTGAAATGCTTCTTTTGCAAAGATTGCAGGACATGTGTAAATTGTATAAAAAGAAAGAAATTCAGGGCTAGCAAATAAAGAAGACAATCCGAATTTAAATAGCTAATGACTGGGGGTTAGAGGCCACGTATCCCTGTCATACATTGAAGAAATAAAGGGAACTAGTGGTCAAATGAAGGATATCACTTTTATTGTAAACAAAGCAGACAATAATGACTGTCCAAAAGGCTTTTAGTCTTGCAAACAACAAAAGGAGTTGAACATTTTTAGTGTGAATAGTGAAGAGACGCATGATTCTGTTCAAATGAGTCTGGTGCAGAAATAACTATTCTCTCTACTGAAATATACAGCACTTTAAAAGAAAAAAAAATAGAATTAAAGATGTAGTCAATGGGGACAAGGTCACGCAATGGTTCACAGGTTTTCAGGGAAAGATGATATATGGCTCCATAGCTGATGTCATGTTGTTAGGCCATGACATCATGCATCACTCATGAGTATTACATGACATGCAGGCTGACAATTGTATTGGTAACGTTGAAAAAATACCAATTATGACGTATTTTGAAGATGGAAAACCTGTTATTGCTAGCGTTTCTCTAACAAGAAAGGTGGTGGTCCCACCTAATTCAGTCGTAAGGGTGCGTTGTAAGATGGATATCAAGTTGGATGACTATTATTTGGAACCAGGAGAGGTGGTTTACAAAAAAAGGTTCTGCTGCCACATACAGTTAGATCTACTTGGGAAAACCAGTCATTTGCTTAGTAAATCCAACAGATAATAACAAGACGTACGTTCAAGAAGAATAACGTTGTTGCAAATGCTCATGAAGAAAAAGCAATTATACCGGATGATCACAGTTCTAATAGTGACTTTTAGTTCAGCAGAAGATTATTCTGTCTCTGGCTTGGTTTCTAGTCAGTCAGAGCAGAACACAGAGAGAAACAGTACAGCAGACAAAAGGTCTTCGACATTGCCAGCTCATGTACAAGATCTCTTTAATGCATGGGTGACTCATCTGGATGCTGAGCAGACTGAGAGATTAGCAAATGTTTTACATAGCTATTCTGATGTCTTTGCTCATAGTGACTTTGAACATGCAATATACACTGGCAATGCTAAACCTATTAAACAGAAGATGCGCAGAACTCCCTCATGCCTTTTTAATGAAGAGGAAGAACACTTGATAGATTATGGGGTCATTCAAGAGTCAATCTCCGAATGGGCCTCCTCACCCGTTTAGATTTGGAAAAGGGATGGCTCAGTTCGATGGTGCATTGATTATTGAGCCCTTAACGATGTAACTATCAAAGACATTTTTCCATTACCCTTAGTGGAAGATTGCTTGGATACCTTGGCTGGAAACATCTGATTTTCTTAATTAGATGCAAATTCCGCTTATTGGCAAATAAAAGTCAAGGAAGAAGAGCGAAAGAAAACTGCATTTCTAACGAAATATGGATTGTTAGAGCATGTTAAAATGAGATTCGCCTCAGCAAATGCCCCAGCACCATTTCCGCAGGTTTTCAATCTCATATTGAAGGGACTAACTTGGAAAGTAGTTTTGGCCTTCATTGACGACATCCTGATAATGCGTAAGACATTTGATGATTATTTTGAAAATCTTAGGGAAGTCTTGGAATGGTATGAAGCTAAAGCCAAGGAAATGCATTTTTTTTTAGAGAGAAGTTGAGTTTTTGCATAGGAATGTTAGCGAAAATAATGTGTCCATGGCCGTTAAGGACACACAGAACGTATCAGAATGACCCTTCCCAAAATCGTCGAAAGAGGTAGAAAGATTGTTTTAGGTAAAAAGATTGCTTTGATTAGTGAATTACCATATATCTTTTGTAAAGGGTTTCGCTGATATCTCAGCCGCTGTAATAATCATCACAAATGGGGACAAGTCGAATATCAAGGAATCAGTTAAATCGGCAGAATCAAGTCCACTAGTGCTAGGTCTGTCTGACAATAACTACGGATTCATTTATTTTGGATGTAGACGCTTCACAAGAGGCCGTTGAAGCAGAAATAAGTCTAGTAGTTTCTCTTTGACTCCAGAGCAAAATAATTTCTACACCACTCCCAAGGAGCTACTTGCCACCGTGAGATTTACTCGACAATTTCGGTATTATCTGTAAAATCTTTACGGTGAAGATAGACCACTCAAGTTTAACCTGGCTGTTGAGGTTTAAATAACCTCAGGGCCAGCTCAATCGATGGATAGAAGAGTTATCTCAATATCACATGATGGTAAGGCATCATGCAGGGGCTGAACACGGATATGCGGATGCACGTTCAATAATTCCATATCCTTTAGGTCCGTGTTCAGAATATATCGCTGGTATTCAATTTGCAGATCTGCCGTGCAAGGGCTGTACATATTGCACAAGGGCTCATTATCAATGGGCCAGGTTCACTGAAGGGGTGGATGAAGCATTGACTAAGTTGTACTGGAAAGGGTTACAGCCAATTAAAGGTGCCATAAAGAGGCAGAGGCAGGGGAAGGTAAACCAGGTTCAGCGGAAATAGGTCGAATGTGTACAGATGCCAACACACAGAGCAGAAGAAACAAATACAGCTGCTATAGACAGTTTCTTCTCTTGTTTTGGTTGTCCTTTACAAATATTCTCAGATCAGGGAAGAAATTTAGACAGCAAGTTGTTTGAGGAAGTGTGCAAAGCTTTGCCCAGTCATAAGGCTCGAACAACACCATATATACCTTCAGTAAATGGTCAGGTTGAATGGTTCAACGGCCCGCTGAAGGACGCTGTCAGGTGTTTCATTTGAAAAACACAAGATAAATGGGATAAAAATATCCAACAAATTGATATGGCAATCAAGGCATCGGTAAATTGAAGCACCGGTTACAGGCCAAACATGTTGATGCTCGGTGGAGAGATTAGTACACCAGCCCTACTCATGTTTCCGAGTGCTAATATTCCATATGAAGTGTATGGCGAGGTTGTTCAAGAGCTAGTGCAAAACATACAGAAAGCGCATACGCCTGCGCGCACTACGTTAAAAACCTTCCTCACGGCGCATGAAGATAATGGTAAGACGAGGAAACTGCTCGCAATGGAAGGGACCTTCTATAATTATAAAAAGGTTGTACTCCTATCTATGTAGGGTTAAATTGAAAACATCTGTTTATGTAACAAATCATGAAAAAAGGATGCCCTGTAGGCATAGAGATCTACCGGGATGGATAAAAAGAATACAGGGAAGCACCATATGGGTACCATCCCAGACAGTGAAGGGAAATATTGCATTTGCGAAAAGCCCTAGGATGGGAAATTTATGATACAGTGCACCTTCTGCTCTGAATGGTACCATTGGTCTTGTGTCAATATCTTTGCAACTGAAGCTTTGGACATTGACACATATAAGTGCAAATCATGTAACAGTGGCGTCAAGTAGCCCTGTGATGTGAGCCGACATATAAATCCTATTTACAACTGCTTTGCTTCTGCAAATGGGAATGACCACGTGCTGGAAAGATGGTTGCAGGAATTACCTAGTACCTTCTTTAGCTTCACCAACAGGATCCAGTATTTTAGAACAGAACAGGTGGAGGTTCTGAAGATGAAAGAGGCTTTTTTAAAGGCCGATGCATCCTATTTTGATGTCGGTGGAAATCGGGTTTCGACACCGGAATATATGTACTTTGTGGCAAAGGAGATGGCCATGTGCCGAGAAAGCTTGCAGTGAAGTATGTGTTGGACCTAACCTTGTCAAATGCCCGCCGTCTCATTACCAAAATATCCAGTGTCTTGTTTCATCTATAGAAATGAAGCAAACAGAAGGGCACTTAGCCTACTGTTTTGGACAAACTGAGATTTTAGCTTTTTACAGATGAATCAAACATAAAGGCTTTTAGCTCTATAAATGGGGCAAACAGAGGGGCCTTTAGCCTACTGTTTTGGACAAACTGAGATTTTAGCTCTTTACAGATGAAACAAACAGAAGGGCTTTTAGCCTACTATTTTGGACAACAGGAGCTATAAGCTCTTTACAGATATAGCAAACAGATTGACTTTTAGCCAACTGTTTACAGGGAATCAGCTAACCGGATGGATTTTAACCTTCAGGAGAATGAATTCAGATGCGACTGGACATAAGAACACCACTATGGACAGACTCAATGCCTTTAAGTCACCCCAGTATTCCAGGCCTTTCAGATACAGTCGAGGGGAATGTTTTGACGCGTCGTTATGTCTACACAAAACTCGAACTAAAGTGGCGCGAATAGTTGATATAGGGAACCAGTTCATCCGGGGAATCATTCTCACTTACAGCTGTCCTAGCGGTAAGACGTTTAGACTGACTTTCGATAAGAAGCTAAGAAGTTAAAGATACAACCACATGATTAATCAGATATAGAACCCTGTTGAGGTCCACCAATTCAATTAAGACAGTACAGGTCACTTCATTATGAAGAAAACTGACAACAGTCAAATACATCATATCAACCCTAGAAGAACAAATGAAAAATGGCATAGAAACCAAAACTAATGAGAAGCCTGAGCAATTACAGGATAAAATTGACTCTTTAACATTTGAAAACGATCATCTATAAGACAGTCTGAGGAAGAAAAAAGAGATGATAGAACATAATAAAACCGACTTGAAAACAATATTAGAAAGTTCCTCAAATAAAATAAATGATACCATTAAAATGGCTAATTATATCGACCAAAGACGTGAAGGATAAACAAAACGAAACTACAGAAGTGTTAACATATAACGTTTGTGAGATCGTAAAAGCCCGAGGCGTAGACCTACATAGGCAATATATCCTTGCCATAAATCGACTTACTTCGAAAAGAAATGGGCTTAAATCTGTTATAATAAAGACGATACACAATAAAACAAAAGTCGACACAAAGACAGTCATTGAACACGACAGGATGTCGACGCCACCAAACTTAACACTGCCCTGATTAATAGACTCAATGCAGACATAAAAAGTGCATGTTTTTTCAATGGCTCGGTAACCGGACAGACACTTAAGGAATGGAGAGGTTTCATAGAATGTGTGATCAGGTTTTTTTTTGTTCATACCCCCATGAAAACGAAATAAAACCGCTCCATTCCTTATATTTTAGCATTAATATGGCTATTTCAGTGAGTAATAAAACATAATAGTATTTTACAACTTTATTTTCCATAATACAGCACGTCGCCAATGTTAATTTTTTTTATTCATGAGGTTATGAACAAAATATTTCAGCCAATCACAGACAAGCAAAAGTGATGAACACAAAAAAAACTAAAATATAACAGGATGTACGTGTTTAAATTTGATATTTATGATGACATTTCCAGAGTTATACAGGACTCTAGAGATAAAAACGGTAATTTTGTATCCTATTTGTAATACGAAATGTCAGGAGTGGTATAGGTGATATACGACTGTATAATCTTCACCCTTACGGTATTTCAGATACATTAAACACATTCTGATAAAACATTATAAATTGGGACTGAACCAGCTTATATGCTGACAAATACCCTTTTCTCATTGCTTGTGGGTAATATATAAATGAGTATGCCTGATATTTGAATCCACTGTGTTTAGATCGTAGACAATGAGTTACACGGCAACTATGATAACTTTTATAAGCATGTTGCGTTGTTCTTACATTCCATATGGACATGTTATAAATACCTTGTGCAAGTGTAAATACTTTGTTCAAAGTTAAATAAGATGTACATATTTCAGTCTTCATATCTGCCTGCCTGTATGTATGTCTGTCTGTCTGTCTGTCTGTCTGTCTGTCTGTATGTCTGTCTGTCTGTCTGTCTGTCTGTCTGTATGTCTGTATGTCTGTCTGTCTGTCTGTCTCTCTCTCTCTCTCTCTCTCTCTCTCTCTCTATCTCTCTATCTCTCTCTCTCTCTCTCTCTCTCTCTCTCTCTCTATCTCTCTCTCTCTCTCTCTCTCTCTTCTCTCTCTCTCTCTCTCTCTCTCTCTCTCTCTCTCTCTCCCTCTCTCTCTTTCTCTCTCTCTCTCTCTCTCTCTCTCTCGTATAATTTTGTATTAAATTGTGTTTATATGTATTGTTTGTATTATAAATTATAAAATGAAATCTTCTGTATAGGAGGAAATAAAGATATAATAATAATCTTTAATTGCAATGACCAATGAAAACATAGCTAGTCACTGCAATTGATTTTGATAAAAAGCGATAATTATCTGATTGGACAACTTTTATTTTTAACGCTTTACCTCATAAACAGTTCTAAAAGTTTAAACACAAAATCATATATGGGCAATAGGATTTGGGATCTTTGTTATCAGGGGAAAGCAGGTTGCCCAGGGACACTTTAATACATAAACATGTAATACATTGTCCCTAATTTTCCGAAAATGATATATTTCACCTTCTCACGCAATGATTTTAAAAGTCATTTATTGCATGGACCTTTAAATGTCTCTGTGTGGGGTACAGTATTACCGCCAATCGATACATTTTATATTCCTTAAACTCGAGTTGAGTAAAGGTTACTATCACAATAATATGACATGTAATTATAAGTACACACAGAAGTGTAGTTAATTATATCTTTCTTGAGATACTAGTATCTCATCCACCAAAAATGCGTTTTTACATATTTCTTAACAAATTTATTCCTATGTTTGTGTATAGGCGGCAGTGTACTGCTATTAAATGTGGAATTTGTTCACTTTCAGTTAGTAGCTATTCTATAACGAATTTTCTACATATACTACCAAGTGGATAGTCTTAAGATTCACTCGTACAATTGCCGTGGTCTAAACAATAGTAAGAAGCGAAAAGATTTATTCAATTTATTCAAAGAAAAGAATACTGATAGTCTATGTCTACAAGAAACTCACTTCACTGAATGCAAAAAGATATACTGGGAATAGAATGGAAGCTGTTTCTTTAGCCATGGTACATCAAAATCGAAAGGTGTTAAGAAACAGCTAGAAATTAACATTCTAAATTAAGAAAAACAGACGATTTGCTTAAATCCTGGAACTAAACATTTGCGATACTACGTTTTCCCTTATCGCTTTGTATGCACCTAATATTTATGATCCAAACTGTTTTACAAATATTTTGACTCCCTTTCAAATACAGAAAATTATATTATACGCGGAGCCTTTAACTGAGTACTAGATCCCAATTTAGTCTATGAAAAGCATCAAAGACGCATTGCATGATTTTGAAGCATGACTGAAAGAAAGCAGATTTAGTTTAGTACAGCTTGCTAACCTGTGCATACAGAAAGGATGTAAATATGTTGAACAAGAAAGATCTATGTGATATTAAGCATGTGAAGTTTAGTCGTGAAATGACAAGTTTAGTCCTGAAACCATTTGGTTTACAGTTTGCATCTCATTGACTGCATCTATAATGTCATACAAGCTGAAGTTTCGCAATTTTTACCAATAAACGGTTTTAAATCCGCTCTAACTTATGGTGGCATATTACTGCCGTAAGTTACCAGTTAATGTGTTGTACAATAATAACACATTATCTAGTTAGGGCTTGCGAATTTCACTTAATAAGTAACATTATAACTGGTAAACTAGATAAGATTCGTGTTATCACTTATTTGATGTTTTCGAAACGTAAGTCTAAAAACACGAATAATTTCTAGTTAGCTTATTAGGCGAAATTCGCACACCCTAACTAGATAACCTGTTAATATTGTACAACAATGGTAATATGCCACCATAAGTTAGTATTGTACAAAACAATATGCCACCATACTAACTAGATCAATTAGATAAATAACAACATAAGTGCTGAAACATTCAAAGTAGTCCGCTGGGGATTAGTTGCAAGTGGGAAAGGTTTAAATCAAGGAAAACTATTTCATATCAACTAAACATATTTACCTCTAAAGTGAGGATCTTGAGGAGTAAAGTGTAGGTATATTTTGGACATTCCACGATTCCAGTACTGCGGAGTAAATATTCATAAATAACCTGTACTGTTCTGTTGACTCAAGGACTCTCTTTCATATACTCTTCATCATCAACACAACATTGTTATCGTTTGTGATTCATGGATAATCTCTTGTCAATACCTAACATTATTGAGAACATCTTCTATTATATAAGACACTTATATTAACTTCTGTATGAGTCATTTTGATATTGAATTTCCTGTTACTCAAAATTATTTATGTATGGTGCAAGTGTGATTTTAATTGATTTCAATATTGTTATTAACAAAAAATAAATACTTATTTCAATTAAAATATTGTTTAATATAAAGACGAATACGAATTTAACAAAGTCTAATTGCACAAGGTTCAAATATTGTACAAACAGTTATTGGAAACCATTTATTATATTAAGAGTGCTAAAATTTGAAAAAAAAACAATATTAACCCTGGCTAAATCACACATGTTGACCATGTCTCACTTTGCCAACTTTTTTTCTTCCCCAAATTCTTACCTAAATCCTAAAACTTGGCAAAGTGAGACGATGCCTACAAAAAGGCAGGCTTTAATTTTACTTAATTACTAACGACATGAAACTATTCTGAAGGAATTGGGATATCGACTTAAGCTATATTACTGTGATTCAATTATAATTTTCGGATGTTAAACATTGAAAATCTTTATAGAAGTTCAACAATTCGTTACTTCATGATTTTGATTATTTAAATTGCATAGATGAAAGAAATCATGAAATTATACTTAAATACTGCTTGCCTGTTTATGACATTGATTATGTTAAGTTTATCGAAAAATAAGACGGAACAAAAAAATATTGAGTCAAGATGAAACAAGTTAAACGATTACAAAGACAACCAAGAAGTCCCGGATGTGATCGATTTTTGGCGATTTTTTATAAAGTTGTCTGGTCTAAAATTGGTAATTTTGTTGTAAGATGTCTAAACTATGCATATATTAACGCAAGTAATATCAAATCCGGAATAATTACATGTATCCCTAAAGATAAAAAACCTTAACAGTTGTGGCGAAATTAGAGTGGTACCAACGTACAGGAACGGACTTTATTTGAACCCATTATTCATGGGGTACGATCCCATGCCGTTATCAAGCCTCGGTCAGTATAAATACCGTATGCTCGTCAAATGGCAATAATGCCAAGTGCGAGGTAGACAACGCCAACAAAGAAGAAGAAATAACGAGTAAGTTCGCTCCTGGTCGTTCCAGAGTCAACTCACTTTACCAGCGGGTTATTAATTCCTTTAGATCGAGATGGTTTGTTTTGTAAATTGATTACGTAGAAGAGTGCTGTGGTTGGGCGAACAATGAACGAGTTCATCTTAGTAACAATTCCTCAGCTTGAAAAGTAGCAAATCAGACACTCCACTGAGATAAACGTATATAATGCCGGTGCTGTTGAGCTATAGCTGGGTTAAATTGCTATAGGCTGAGCGATAGGCCTGTATAGCCTGGGGATCTTTCCTCATGATCACGTTTGCACATTGTTTATAATCAAGCTGCTTTGTATTATTTACAGTTGATTAACCAATAATTTGTTTATAAGCAACTGACAAGGCAGTCCAAACGTTAATTCCTAATCATTGTTTAAATGTATTAAATCGATAGTGTATACACTCTAGCTTTCTAACACTTCCAAGAGTCTGCAGATCACTTGATTCACATCTTAAGTTCTATGGAGACCGTAATACTTCAAGTTGTGGGCGATTTATAGCATGCATCAAATATTTAAGAACAACTGGTTTAGAGAATAAATACATATTTTAAATTGTAATCGATAAACTGTAGTGGCATAATATTGGCTGCAAGGGTTCGTTATAACTGACATAACCCATTTTGTGACCTCCAGACATGGGGGCAGAATTTCGAGGTAAACCCGTATATCCTATCCCCCGAATTAAGAGCCCAAGCGTTAGACAGCACTGGACGTCTCCCCAGAACCGCCACCGTAAAATATCCAACTATATTTTGCCACGCCACAAACTGTTATTTTGCTACAAGACTCTGCATTCCTGGACAATTTACAATTGCATTAATTTGTATGTGTAACCTTAAAATCTTAAGTATTTAGTATATGCATTGGAGTTTTACCTTCCTGCTGCCATGATTCTACTTTCCTCTGTTCCTAAATTAGCTAAATGTGTAGCCCCGCCTGTTCTGAAACCGTGTGATTTGAAGTGTCCGATTGTTTGAGTGAAATGTAGGGCTTTAGACATTATGGCTTTGGATTGATATCTGGTGAGCGATTTCCCATTTAAATATATGAATACTTGAATAGGTTTGCGTTTTCTGTTTAAGGGTGAAGATTATAGTGCTCTTTCAAGCATAGAAATGGGCAGTATGACTTGCCGTTTGCTAGAATGTAAATGGTGACAGATTTTCCGCACTGGTCAGTTTTTTACTATCTTACTGTTAAGATTATTTCTTTTTCAGACAACCTAATGTCTGAATATTTAATTATCTTTTGGTCCTGTGACTTATTGCTAGCCTCTGTAAATTCACCTATGCTTAACAGGCCAAAGAATGCGAGTGTGAAAGCAGTCCGAAATCAAGAGTGTTGCTAGGTTTGACATTAATTTGATCATTGTCATTTGTAAGAAAGGAAAGCCAGACGTTTTATTCAGCTTTATTGGTTATAGAGACCCTAATTTTATGATAAGGCGTTTTAATTCCTAGTGTGGCATTATTCAGCCTTCTGCAAAATGCTCTATCAGGGGAGACAACTTTGCATTGAGAAGACCCAGCAGTGACAGCATTTCTTTAAAAGTTATCTTTCTTGAAGATCTGACTTTGCATATTTTCTCTTTCATTTTTATGGGTTTTTCCTTTGGAAGACGCATTACCATTTTCCCGGAATCCATTTCAATCTCCAAAAAAGTTAAACATGTTGTATGTTGAACTGTTTTATATTAAGCTAAAGGGAATTCGAAATTTGAACACACTTATTGAAATACGTTAGCATTAAAGCCGGCCTAGAACTTGAAGTCTTTTCCCTCCCAAAAAAAGGCAATCGTCTAGATAATGCAGTACTTTTAGTTTTCTCGCCCATCGACAAATGTAGGAAACCTGCAAAGTTTTATATAGCATCCTTATGCTGGTAGTATTTTAACGATACAAGTAAATATGTATTTTTAGAGGTGTTTTCCCTAATTTGTCTACAACTTGACTTCGGATGGTTTACGCCACATGACTGACAGGCATGACTAAACCTGCAATTAGGCAAAAATGGACATTTAGCTCCTGTATTGAAAACGTTACAGTATGCAGAATGGATAATGCAGGTCTGCTAAACGGTTCGAACTCACAACTTCTGGATTGACAGTTCGCGTCGCAACAGATTGAGCGGCTGACGTTCGGCTCAGATGTTTTTGTAGCGAATTGTTTGTCAATGATCAGACAACCATTCTATTGAAATGAAAGGGATCCACCAAGAATTTACAACTATGGGCTCCTTCTCTTGGCTTTGCTGATGTATCAAATGACCTTAACCCTTTCCAACATATAATACTCTTTCTGGACACTAACACGAATGCAGAATCGAACCTGTTGGGAGCAATTCTATCGGCGCTACACATATTAAACGTTTTTTGTTTTTAACTCAAACAGGGTGCAAATTTGGAAAATCGGAACTTTTTCTCTCCAGATGTTTTCAAAGCAGCAGGATCTTGAAATATCATACAGGGATTACATGTTAATCCAAATAGCCCTACTATAATAACCCTTTCCTACATGTATACAGGTCCTTTTTGATACCTCTTCAGCAGATGACTTTTTAAAAACATTGTGGTGAAAAACGAAATAGCTCATGATGAGCAATATCTCCTTTTGCTACAATGTTTTAAACTATTTTCAATCATAATTCATTCCTTTTATAGAGAATTTCCATAGTTTTGCCTAGATGTTGTCAACGTCATCTGCAGCTTGATTTATTGTATGTGGGAAAGGGATAATGATCATAAAATATCCCCTTCCTGGACTGTACATATCAATCGGATCACATTCATTTTATAAGATATTGTCTGAACAGAAACATTTACTCTAGATGTGGTGAGTGCAGACCAAGCTCAGACAACATGGAAATGCAGTCAAATCTCAATATGTACCATTCGCGCCATTTGAACACTTTTTAACGACTTTAAAGATGATTATGCAAAAACATGGCAAATCTCTAAAAATGAAAGTATAATAACTGAAAAAAATTGAAAACATAACGGCGAAAGAGAAAATTGCTTGTTTTAAGCAATTTCTCCTTGTGTCACATTGTTTTCAAAAGTCGTCTGCTACAGATGCATCAGAATGCATCTACAAGTGGGAAAGGCTTAAAGAAAGTGAAGCAGATTTGTTGTGTGTGGGAAAGGGTTATAGAAAGTGAAGCAGATTTGTTGTGTGTGGGAAAGGGTTATAGAAAGTGAAGCAGATTTGTTGTGTGTGGGAAAGGGTTATAGAAAGTGAAGCAGATTTGTTGTGTGTGGGAAAGGGTTATAGAAAGTGAAGCAGATTTGTTGTGTGTGGGAAAGGGTTATAGAAAGTGAAGCAGATTTGTTGTGTGTGGGAAAGGGTTATAGAAAGTTAAGCAGATTTGTTGTGTGTGGGAAAGGGTTAATGAACTGTCATCAGTAATATTTCACCCAAAGTGTGGGTTCAAAAGCAATTTCCCACGCTCTGAAGCCAAATATGTCTTCTCTTGTTACTTATCATAATTGAGCCAGTGTAAACATGAGAAAAGGTACACATTGGCATTTCTGGAGAGTCTGAGAGAGCTGCTTAGAATAGTTTAAGGATCTACAAAAGCTTGGGTATACGCAATATGTGGAGAGCGTCACCCTCGGGTAAAGGAGGTTTGATGACTTTGAACATATTTTGTAAAAAAATGGAAAATCTCAATATTTGAATGGATAACATATGACTAAAAGTAGAAAACATTGTGGCAAAAGGAGAAATGCTCTTTTTGAGCAATTTCTTCTTTTGTCACTATGTTTTCAAAAAGCCGTCTGCTGCAGAGGCCTCAGAAAGTGTCTATATAAAGGAAAGGGTTAAAGAAATTGTAGTAGTGGCATTCTACCCAGGTGCTTTGATATGACTGAAATTCAACGCGAGGTAAAACACCACACAAACAACAACAACATCAGACGCATATTGATGCAGTGTTTAGAGGAGACAAAACCTCTTGTCCGATGTGCAAAATTTCAACGTAACTGTCTTGAATTTAAGTCTGGCGTTCGTAAACCGATCTTTTCCGGATAAAATCCTTGTGACCTGAGTATTTAGGGTAGATATTTTATTACATGCTGGCACATAGCGCGTTATTCATTCGTTGTTTTTAATTTAGTTTCGGACCAAAATTTAATGCAAGCATGTGTCAAATCCTGCTGACTAGGAAGTTACATCCCTTGATTATATATAATCGAGTATACTTTTTGTTTTAATAGCATGCCCAACCCCTTTGGTTTCGTATTTGAGCCGTTCCATGAGAAAATCAACACGATTGACTCTGCGAAATGGATTTACCATAAATCAAATAATACCAGCCTACAAACATTGAGCGACAGGGAAGGCAGCCATCATAATGGAATTAATAAACATAAACTCGATGAGAGTCAAAATGATATGTAACATAATATAACCTACGTGCCACGAGCGGCATAGCATCAATAACTGAGCAATTACGTTACAAGGTTACCATGGTCTGTATAAAAGGAAGGTGACGTAGGATTAAATTCTATGAAAAAAGAAAGAAATGGTCGAATATTTATGAAAAACAAATTAAACATACGCAAATGGACAGAAAAAATGCACGCCAAACATACGGATCGAACCCATGACAAATGAACTTTCAGTTTTGATCTTCTTTCTACTAACCAACCAGACTATCAGGACGGTGATAATTTTCCCACCCATTTTAACGTATTCGTTTGGTCGTATAATTACCAAGGTGACGATTGTTACCGAAGACAGGCGAAGATTAATGTGTGACAGGCAAGACATGTTTACTAATATGTATGCAGTATTAAATGAATTGTAAAAAATCAGAACGCAACGACTTATACAATTATGATGCAGTACCCAGATATCATAAAACATAAATTGATATGACTCCACATAATTGACCAGGTACAAATCTTTGAATAAATATATATCTTGTATTGGCATTTACCTGTATGAAGTCTGGTAGCTCAGTGGATAGAGCCGCGGACTGTCAATCAATTGGTCGTGGGTTCGAACCCCAAACCAGTCAACATTCATTCCGATATTTGACAAAAGTATATTAAGACGGAGTAAGGGAGGTTTGGTCTGGTATGCGGGATAAGTTCGAATAGTGTTAGTTCGTGTGTCAGTCGTATGAGGCGGATGGTGTGAGTAATGACAGTGGTGTTAGTGTGAGTCGGACTCTGAGTGGAGTGGTGTGGTGTGATGGGAAGAATGTGTGAGTAATAGCAGTGGTGTTAGTGTGAGTCGGACTCTGACACTGTGGAGTGCTGTGGTGTGAGGGGAAGAATGTGTGAGTAATAGCAGTGGTGTTAGTGTGAGTCGGAGTGTTGTGAGGTGAAGAATGTGTGAGTAATAGAATGTGTGAGTAATAGCAGTGGTGTTAGTTTGAGTCGGACTCGGAGTGGTGTGGTGTGAGGGGAAGAATGTGTGAGTAATAGCAGTGGTGTTAGTGTGAGTCGGACTCGGTGTGGTGTGAGGGGAAGAATGTGTGAGTAATAGCAGTGGTGTTAGTGTGAGTCGGACTCGGTGTGGTGTGAGGGGAAGAATGTCTGAGTAATAGCAGTGGTGTTAGTGTGAGTCGGACTCTGAGTGGAGTGGTGTGGTGTGAGGGGAAGAATGTGTGAGTAATAGCAGTGGTGTGAGTTTCAGTGGAGTGGTGTGGTGATAGGGGAAGAATGTGTGAGTAATAGCAGTGGTGTTAGTGTGGGTCGGAATGGTGTGGTGTGAGGGGAAGAATGTGTGAGTAATGGCAGGGGTGTTAGTGTGAGTCGGACTGTGAGTGGTGTGGTGTGGTGTGGTGTGGTGATAGTGTGAGTCAGACTGTGAGTGGAGTGGAGTGGTGTGGTGTGTGGGGCAGAGTTTGTGAGCAATGGCAGTGGTGATAGTTTGAGTAGAAAGTGTGAGTGGTTTAGTGAGTGTTGTTTGTGTTATAGAGAGTGTGATTGGGAGCATGAACGACGGTTTCATAGAGGGTGTACGATCTGAGATCACCTCAGGGTTAGTGGGATTGGTGAAAGAGGCTGTGTGTGAGTGTTGTGATAGTGGAGGTAGTGAATGAGTTGAGATGACTCAGGCTCACTGTTGTGCTGGTAAGTAGTTGAGACAGAAGAGCGTGATGTTAAATCAGAGCCCTATTGCTTCATTACGTAGTTTTATTTTACTCGCAATGACAATACTTATGCAAGGATTTTGGCTCATAATAGTGCTTTTCAACACTATTCAATAATTGTACGATCACATATAGAGATTTTCCATATTTTTTCATTTTTCTGAATATTTTCCAAACCGTCAGTAACGGTAGTGATGTAGGTGGGAATGGGTTAAAAGAGGAATTCACCTGATTATCCATGAATCGTTGTAAGAATTGATTGTTTGTTAGTTTTGTATTTTTCGTCGCTTTCAACAGTATTTATATTATTTAGTAATAGCACGTGGATTCCTGGGTAAAATGCCAGTACTCTGCTGTTTAGTTTATCCGAACACCGGCGCATCAGTCGTCCTGTAACACCCAAAGCCGAAGGAGGGATGCCAATTCTACAATAAGTCAAGCATATTGTATGACGCGACCGGGGTTCGAGCCCTGGTATCCCGCTCTTAGATTGAACGCTATATTCACTACATCATTGACACCATATTTCGGTTATACTGTGACCAGTTCACCTAACGTGTTTTTCCTAGTTTTCACGCACCATTTATTTATTTATTGGGGTTTTACGCCGCTTTCAACATTATTTGACCACAGTAACCACACCAGTACTAGGCTGGTAAAAGTGCCTTGCCCAAGGGCACTCCGCCACGACCGTAGTGCCGTGACCGGGGATCGAACCGGGACACCCGGTCTCGAAATCCCCGACACTAACCACTCGACCACAGCGGATTCCTTTTCACGCACCAAACATAGTTTGTAAGTTCATAGGCCATGATACGTCATTTTCCGCTTCTATGATGCAGACGGCAATACACGTTTTTGCAACAGACGACTTTAAAACATATATCACTCACACATTAACGTCGTTTTCAACAATATAACAGATATACCACGGCAGAGTTTAACGCTCTTTTCAACAATATTACAGTTATACCACGGCAGAGTTTAACGCTCTTTTCAACAATATTACAGTTATACCACGGCAGAGTTTAACGCTCAATTCAACAATATTACAGTTATACCACGATGGACTTTAACGCTCTTTTCAACAATATTACAGTTATACCACGGCAGAGTTTAACGCTCTTTTCAACAATATTACAGTTATACCACGGCAGAGTTTAACGCTCAATTCAACAATATTACAGTTATACCACGATGGAGTTTAACGCCGTTTTCAACAATATTACAGTTATACCACGGCAGAGTTTATCGCTCTTTTCAACAATATTACAGTTATACCACGATGGAGTTTAACGCCGTTTTCAACAATATTACAGTTATACCACGGCAGAGTTTAACGCTCTTTTCAACAATATTACAGTTATACCACGATGGAGTTTAACGCCGTTTTCAACAATATTACAGTTATACCACGGCAGAGTTTATCGCTCTTTTCAACAATATTACAGTTATACCACGATGGAGTTTAACGCCGTTTTCAACAATATTACAGTTATACCACGGCAGAGTTTAACGCTCTTTTCAACAATATTACAGTTATACCACGATGGAGTTTAACGCCGTTTTCAACAATATTACAGTTATACCACGGCAGAGTTTATCGCTCTTTTCAACAATATTACAGTTATACCACGATGGAGTTTAACGCCGTTTTCAACAATATTACAGTTATACCACGGCAGAGTTTAACGCTCTTTTCAACAATATTACAGTTATACCACGATGGAGTTTAACGCCGTTTTCAACAATATTACAGTTATACCACGGCAGAGTTTAACGCTCTTTTCAACAATATTACAGTTATACCACGATGGAGTTTAACGCCGTTTTCAACAATATTACAGTTATACAACGGCAGAGTTTAACGCTCTTTTCAACAATATTACAGTTATACCACGACGGAACTTAAAGCCGTTTTCAACAATAATACAGTTATACCACGGCGGAATTTACGCCGTTTTCAACAATATTACAGTTATACCACGGCGGAGTTTGAGGCCGTTTTCAACAATATTACAATTTTACCACGGTGGAGCTTAAGGCCGTTTTCAACAATATTACAATTTTACCACGGCGGAGTTTAAGGCCGTTTTCAACAATATTACAATTTTATCACGGCGGAGTTTAAGCCGTTTTCAACAATATTACAGATATACCACGGCGGAGTTTAAGGCCGTTTTCAACAATATTACAATTTTACCACGGCGGAGTTTAAGCCGTTTTCAACAATATTACAGTTTTACCACGGCGGAGTTTAACGCCGTTTTCAACAATATTACAGTTATACCACGATGGAGTTTAACGCCTTTTTCAACAATATTACAGTTATACCACGGCGGAGTCTACGCCATTTTCAACAATATTACAGTTATACCACGGCAGAGTTTAACGCCTTTTTCAACAATATTACAGTTATACCACGGCGGAGTCTACGCCATTTTCAACAATATTACAGTTATACCACGGTGGAGTATAACGCCGTTTTCGACAATATTACAGTTATATCACGGCGGAGTTTAACGCCGTTTTCAACAATATTACAGTTTTACCACGGCGGAGTTTAACGCCGTTTTCGACAATATTACAGTTATACCACGGCGGAGTTTAAGGCCGTTTTCAACAATATTACAATCTTACCACGGCGGAGTTTAAGCCGTTTTCAACAATATTACAGTTATATCACGACGGAGTTTAACGCCGTTTTCAACAATATTACAGTTTTACCACGGCGGAGTTTAAGCCGTTTTCAACAATATTACAGACATACCACGGCGGAGTTTAAGGCCGTTTTCAACAATATTACAATTTTACCACGGCGGAGTTTAAGCCGTTTTCAACGATATTACAGTTATACCACGACGGATTTTAACGCCGTTTTCAACAATATTACAGTTATATTAATGATGTATTGCCCTTCCCAATTTTTTTCTTTAAATTGTAAAGGAACACTACGTACTACATTATTGAAAACACTTGGTTGCCATGCATCATCGAATACCATTGCTGACGTCATTACTTCTCTTTGAACATTTAACAAATTCGACACTTGACCTGAATGTTCCTGGTTTCCCACTGTTAACTGGTCCTTCTCAGCCTGCCTGAACTTCTTACGCTCCTTTCCAACCTTCTTTGAAGCTATTCTCCTCTTGGGTGCCATTATAAACAGGGATTGCTTGGATATTTAATTTAAATACATTTTAGACTGCTATGCCCTTCAAGATTTTCAGGAAAGAGGAAGCGGATTTGGAATGGCCTTCTTGGTAAACAGACCATATCAAGGGACATAATTCTGATAGAGAAAACTTCAGAAATTCAGAAGCATTTATCTCCCCTGCTATGAACCTTTATTTATTTGGACACATGACCCTTTGTTAACAAAATCGTTTCAAATTGGATTATAGAATATAAAATTCATATAATCTGTATTATTACTCATCGACCCATACACGTTACACAGTTCTTAGAACATTGGAGACCTATAACAATATTAAACAAATTAGCTTCGGGAACATTAGCGAACAGGCTTCAACGTATCTAAACCTATCATTCCGCGGTCCACCCCATGTTGTGGATTAATACGGTTTCATGCGGATCATTACGACTAATTACAGGTTTCGTTCTGAGTATTGTTATGGACTGGGTTGCAGCTGACCCGACAGGACTGGTTGCAGGTTACTCGGTTGAAACTCTGTCCACTAATACCGTCCATTTTGTTGCAGAACATCAGCAGGTGGGTTAGACGCTGCCAGGTTGCGTGCGATGATGTAGTCGGTAGTCAGCTGGGGCTGCCTCAACCCTGTGGATGACGTTGTCGGCCTTGTCTCATCAATGATGTCTCATCATTTAGCACTCGTAATAATCCGTAAACAAATCGTAAAACAAATTGTTAACGAGACATTTACGGATTCTTGCGAGTAGTTTACGGAGGGTTGCGTGTTGTTGTGACCGGTTTACGATACTTACGGATTGTTACAAGTTATTTACGAGTTATTTACGGAAAATGTAATCCGTGAACAATCGCAAGAAAATCTTTGACATGTAAAAATGTTTGCCTCTCTTCTCACGGATCCTCACGATTGTCTACGAGTTGTGACGAGTTATAAACGGATACCAACGAGCTATTTACGGATGCTTGCGATTGACTACGAGTTGGCGATCCGTAAGGACTCGTAAGAAAATCCGTGTATGTGAAGGGGGCATAACCTACAGAAACGTTTCAATACGGATAGTTTGCGTTCCAATACTGACAGATACCTTTTTGTTGGGATGAATGCGAATAATTGCGAATTAATACGGATAAATACGGATTGTTATTGACTCCTGCGTTCCATTAACTTCTCATACGACGATCTTTACCACTTTGGCAAAACAAAATTACACGTTAATATAGAATTCTGGGAAGTTTTCTCGATCTATACATACTGGATGGTCTTCCTATTTCTATAGCCATTGTCAACGAATGCAGACTGCTCTTGCTGAACCTCACACTCAATTATGCACATACCTTGCGCATCTGGATGACACGTCGTCGGGAGAGGAGGTGGTTGGTCCGCCGTTGGATAACTCTCAGGCCGGAACAGGGAGCGTATGGCACAACCTCATGATGCTCTTGAGAAACGAGGATTTGGTGGCGTTCCGCAACTTCACCAGGCTCACACCTGAAATGTTCCGAGACGTGGTGGAACAACTCACGCCGAGACTATGTAAGAAAAACACATGGTACAGAGACTCGCAGGAGGTTGGACTGAAGGTTACCATCACACTCAAGCATCTGGCCATGGGGGACTGCTACAAGTCGATGATGTACATGTTCTTTGTGCCGCACAACACAATCTCACTTATAGTCCGCGACGTCTGTCAGGCCCTTTGGCACGAATACGGCGCAGAGTGTGTCACCATCCCGACGACAGCTGAGGTTGGAAGGAGGTTGCAACAGGCTACAGCAGCCGGTGGTACTTTCACCAGGTACTAGGTGCCTTGAATGCCAAGCACATACGCATCCGTTGTCCTGCCCATGGAGGGTCTAAGTTATACAACTACAAGGGGCACCACTCCATTGTGCTCCTAGCCGTCGTTAAAGCGAACTACAGGTTCATGTTTGCCCAAGTCGGTGCCCCAATGGCAGCATCTGATGCCCAGCTGTGGAACGTGTCGGCTCTGCGAGACACGGTTATCTCCAACATCATCGGCATCTCCGAACCTGAACCTCTACCTACCGACGACCGTCAGATGCCGTATTTCATCAAAGGGGACAATGCATGAATCTCTTTGCCGCTACGCCTCTGAAAGAGAACGGGCGGTTCTTCAACTATCGTCTCTCGTGTCAGACGATGAGTGGAGAATGCCTTTGGAATTCTGGCCAACCGCTGGGGCTGCCTGCTCACAACCCTCCGACAGAAACCGCAGAACGTGGAAACCATGGTGATTGCGTGTGTGACACTCCACAATACGCTGATGACGGCCTTCACAGATGATGGTGCACTTGGCGACCGTGAGAACGAGCAGTAAAACCTCATCCCCGGCTTGTGGAGAGATGATGCTGTTCTGGATTATTTGGAGAGGCGGCTGTACGGCAACAACACCAGTAGGGCGATGAAGAGACAGAGACTGTATCTCAAGCACTACTACAACGGAGAGGCCGTGCAATGCTTGTTAATTGTAACAGTGATATCACCATTTCATGAACTTGTTAATTGCACAAGTGGGGTCGCCATTTCTTATACATATTTGACTTTTGTTTTATTAAGTTGTCCAATAAAGGCTAAGAAATAATGTTTGTGAAATAAAAGGTAAATAAATTTATGCTAAAATAAATAATTAATATCTCTTGGAACTTTAATGTTTTAATCTTGATCCCTTTTATGAATGAAGATGAATAAATGTCGAATAAAGGTCAAAGAAATATAGGTGTAAGATTCATTTTATATTTCTTACACCTTTATTTCTTTGACATTTATGTATTTCGCCTTTTTTATTATTTCAGGAACTTTTATTAAATCATCACCATGACCATATTCAACATTTCAAAGTGTTGGAGGTGGAGTGTGTGACTTCTTGGGAAACTGCCTCTTCTTCTGCTGCTTCTTTGCAGGTATGTTTATCGAGATAAATTTCAGACAACTTTGTCAAAAGTATCCTAGAGTATCCTAGAATCCTAGTTATGGACAGAATCATCCAACTTCAGCAGTAATTCAATATAATATTTCAATAATGTGTTGATGTAATTTGTTCAAAATGGCAATAGCGGTTGTGTACGTGACCCCTTCTTTCCGCAAGGCATGCGCAACAGTCCATATATGACGGTATCTAACCGCATCTATCCGCATCTACAGGTAGCAGAAGGTAATGGCAGGTAAGTAATCCGTATATATCCGTATCTATCCGCATCGTGTCAATTCACTGAGAAAGTATCTAACCGCTGACTTCCGCTGACATCCTCATTTATCCTCAACCATCCGTATCTATCCGTTACTAGAGGTAACTGTATCCGTAAGTTCATCAGGAAAATAGGCCACACCCACAATTTCTGCGGACGACTGCGGATTTTATCCGCAACCATCCGCCCTATCCGTAATGTGTGTGTCTGACTGGGGCATAAAGGCGGGTCACATATAGGTCAACATTCAGGAAACACTCTCTCAATCAACATTTTTCAAAGCTTCATGAATCTTCATCAGAACATCTCAAACTTGTTGTGTACTGAATGTTTGAAGGTTGCATTAGATACTTATGAACTAAATAACCGATGAAAAGCTAAGACAACATGTGTCCAGCTGTGTTTTGAGTTGTGTACCTCTATTGCAGCCCCCTCGAGCTCGACTGGTTCGATTTATTGATTGATTTATTGGCATTTATAGCATTTTTTAACGGTGTTACAGTTATATCACGACGGCCAGTAATTTGTTTCCTGCTCTTTGCAATTGTACTCCACAAAATAGTTTTTCCTAGCAACTAGCTGTTATAATGACGTGAATTGTGTTTTCATCAAATATCATGTAAGGTGTGATAGATGCCGGCGAGTCGAAGTTCAAACTCACATTTCCAGGATTAATAACGCTCGTCGATACGGACTCGACGCATACCGACACGAACCTGAATCGTACAATTGCTCTTGCCAAGTTTATGCGCGAGTTACCCCGCTTTATGTAGTCTGTTCTGAATATACAAACTGAGCACGTGTGTGTGGAACATGTTTCTGTAACAGTGTAGGTTTTCAGATCAGCACGTCTTTCAGCATAGTCTCATCAACATGTATATAAGATGGCAGAATGTTCTAACAAGTTTTAAAAGTTATTTATTAGCAGGTGCGTTATTACGAAATACATCGTGCACATATTACTTACACAATCTTGTTTAAAGTATCTGTCAACCGGTATAGATTCTAATAAGACTGAACATATGAATAGGGTGAGGTGAACCTACGCTGTGCACAAATGCTAACTTGTAGCTTTTTGCAGGGATGTCGTCTAAAATGTTAATCATGTTATTACTGCGTTGTACGAGCAACAATGTTGATAGACGTTCTTTCGTAAGCTTAAGCATTTTATAAGTTTCACTTGTGAAAACTGGTGGAAATAAGGTTATGCAGATTAAGCCATCTTTTAACGCGCCCCCCCCCCCCCCCCCCCCCCCCAAAAAAGAAAGTTATCGACAAACTTTTAATTATTCAGATAAATAGATAGTATGCTCCAATATAAGTACATACACATTTGCATGAGTCAGTAAACATTATTTAATAAACTATTCTAAACATAATGGATTGATTGATTGATTGAGGTTTTACGCCGTTTTTAACAATTTCTCAGTCATATCACGGCGGCCAGTTCACCTACTCATATGTTTCCTGGTTTTCTCACACCAGTACTCCACACAACAATCTTCTCAAGCAACTGGCTGCTTTTCCACATAGACTGATGATAGCCCATTGGTGGAAGACGAATGACGCATGTCGCAATGACATTTGTCAAACGTCGGAAAGAAAGTTGGCCGAGCCGGGATTCGAACTCACAACCCCTGGCTTGTCAGCCCCGCGTCGCTACCGACTGAGCTACCGGGACTCGACCTGAACATAATGGAAAAAACACTATCTAATTACTATGTCTACAGGGTAACTGTACACTATCAGTGCTTGTTTGACAGCTATTCTATCCTCTTGGTATAAAAACAGCACATATTTGAGCCGTCCCGCGAGAAAACCGACAGTATGGCCTCTGCGTAATGTATCGACCCACATCAGCCTGCGCAGTCCGCGCAGACTGATCCGGGCCGACACATTCCGTCTCAGGGGGATAAAGGTAAAGAGTAATGATTCCTGAAACATAAAATCAACAGGAAGCGAAAAGTGTCTCTCCGGTTAAGCCTGCGCGACATGCTTATGCAGATTCGGGTCGATACTTTACGCAGAATCCACAATGTTGGTTTTCTCGCGGGACGGCTCATTTTGCTGTGAAACATATCACAGAAGAATAGACAAACTATCGAAAAGATAGTAAATATACACTTGGCTAGGTCCTTTAATGAAACGGGCTGAGCCCCGGTAGCTCAGTCGGTAGCGGCGCGGGCTGTTAATACAGGGGTTGTGAGTTCGAACCCCAGTTCAGCCAACATTCTTTCCGACGTTTGTCAAAAGTCACTATGACAAGCGTCATCCGTCTTTCACCAATTGGCTAACAGTCTATGTGGAAAAGCAGCCAGTTGCTTGGAAAGTATGATGTGTGGAGTACTGGTGTGAGAGAACCAGGAATCATATAAGTAGGTGAACTGGCCGCCGTGATATGACTGGTTTTTTTTTAAAACGGCGTTAAACCCCAATCAATCAATCAATCAATCAATCAATTTAATGAAACGGAAGGCATCTGACCTATAGTCGTATACATTTCCAAAACCATTACAGACCAAACAGAGACAATAACATATGCATTAAAGTGATTGATTGGCTGAATACGTGGGCGGTTGGCAGAATGAATGAGTGCTGTATCTATACGATCCAACATAAAGAGAATATTATAAACGTACACATACATGTATACAATATACACAGTACGTGCTGCCTATTAATAACAAGGGATGAACAATGGCATGCATTAAGGCGATGTATCCGATAATTAATAGAGAATCGAGTCTGTCTGTTAGGTCTCAGTGCACCTTACAAATATTATTTATCAAACTTCATTAAAAGACTATAAAAAAAAATCTCCTTTTTTGCAGGTATAACAGTTTGTTTATTTTATTGGGGTTTTACGCCACTTTGTACATTATTTATGTTATATCACGGCGACAGTTCACTTATTCATGATCCCTGGGTACACAAACCAGTACTAGGCTAGGAAATGTGACTTGCCCAATGGTACTCAACCATGACCGTAGTGCCGCGACTGGGAATTGAACGCAGGCCAACCGGTTTCAAATCCTCGACGCTAGCGGATTCTGCAGGAATAACAGAGAAATTCACACCAGGTGAAAAGGGTGTGCACTATACAATAATCGCTTCAGTTCAACACTTTCGCTGTCACAGGCAATTGAAGGTCTCTTGCCAACAATGCAGATACAGGTGAGACAGCTCATAACGAGCCGTCTCTCCTGAAATCTCCTTTTTTGCCAATTAGATATAACATTTTACCATTTTTGTTGCCAATTAGATATAACATTTTACCATTTTTGTTGCCAATTAGATATAACATTTTACCATTTTTGTTGCCAATTAGATATAACATTTTACCATTTTTGTTGCCAATTAGATATAACATTTTACCATTTTTGTTGCCAATTAGATATAACATTTTACCATTTTTGTTGCCAATTAGATATAACATTTTACCAATTTTTTTGCCAATTAGATATAACATTTTACCATTTTTTTTGCCAATTAGATATAACATTTTACCAATTTTTTTTGCCAATTAGATATAACATTTTACCAATTTTTTTTTGCCAATTAGATATAACATTTTACCAATTTTTTTGCCAATTAGATATAACATTTTACCAATTTTTTTTGCCAATTAGATATAACATTTTACCATTTTTTTTGCCAATTAGATATAACATTTTATAACATAGATATAACATTTTACCAATTTTTTTGCTTGGCGAAAAATGGAGTGGTCTAATTTTCAACATGGAAGATTCGACTTTTTACGAAAATCGGCAGTGAAAGAATCTAGTACAAGTATGCATGGTTGTATTCATATTGTCCTAACACACTAAGTGTTCAGCGAGTGTTAGTCAAAAGCTGTAATTTGATTGGTTAATTCGACTAGCACATGCCCGAGTGCTCGGTGTGTTAGGACAATCTGAACACGACCCAGGTGACGCCTGCAAATACGAAAAAGTAAGCGAAAGCGTAACGGACAGACCAGTCAAGCGACATAAAAACGAAACAAGTTCGAAACCGTGTCTGGTGATTCTGGTAGTTTATCACACTTCTGTGTATATTTTCTAGCTTTATTCCAACACTGACGCATTAACCCATTTCAGTGATTTTGTTTAAAACGGACTTGTATTAATATGACAATGGTTAGTTCAGCAGCGAATAGAAAAAGAGTCTGATAAAACGGTTCGACTTGCCTGTTTCTATACTGGTGGCACAGTCTTCAACAAATGGTTCAAAGGGCTAATATTCGTATTTCTGTCATCGATACCATCAGGGACATCTACGTCCCTGATACCATGAAGGCCGAGGATTATACATCATATTAGCTCTGGCCCAATTCCACCAACGGTACTTAGCGCTAAGTAAATACTTAAATACTTTAGAGCGTATTACGTTATTTTTGTTTTCCGAATAAAACATACCTAACTTTTTTGTTTTTTCCTTGACGAGTATTGGTTGGACAGTAACTATTTATGACACCATAGTCATTTACTTTTGCTGAATTACAATTGAGGTGAGTTGATTTGAGCTGTAAAACATCAATGCTGGAATGTGTTCCAATCCTTACTTAATTAACCCTTCCCCTCATATAGACGCTTTCTGACGCCTCTGCAGCAGACGGCTTTTTGAAAACATAGTGACAAAAGAAGAAATTGCTCAAAACGAGCAATTTCTCCTTTTGCCACAATGTTTTCCAGTTATCCATTCAATTATGGAGATTTTCTATTTATTTGACAAAATATGTTCAAAGTCGTCTGCTGCAGAATTGTCGTATGAGGGAAAGGGTTAATATGTTAAGTATTACTAAGCGCTACGTTAGGTTGGTGGAATTGAACCCTTCATGCGAGGGCTTCATGCAAAACGGTTGTAACTTCATCTTGAACAAGATATAGTTACAACCGTTGTGACGTGGTCGAGGGTTATGTATATATAACGCGCCTAATTTTGAAAATGTGTGTTTTATGAAGATCTGAAAAAAACAAACAACAGAGAACGTCCCTGATTTATACCATTGGTGTGTCCAGACAAGTTACTTCTACCAGCGCTATCGTGACATCATTGATCGAATCGATGGAATTAGGATACACAATTTGTTTGTTACATTTATATCTATTTTTGTCTTAACGTGGGTGTTATAGATGTCTAACGTTTCTTTGATACTGAGTGCTTTTGGCGACTCGGACAACATTTGTAATCCTCATAAGGGAGGGACAAGATAAAGATTGCTATAATTGTAAAATATAGTTATTTATGTAAGTTATTGTTTTTATTTTCCGATATATTTCTTATTTCGTATAACGACGGCCAGTTCACATATCCTGGTTATCTCACACAAGTTCCCCTCACAACAGTCCTTCTCCATAGACTGTTAAACAATTGATGGTAGACGAATGGCGCATGTTGCATTGACGTCTGTCAAACGTCGGAAAGAATATTGGCTGAGTGGCAATTCGAACTCACAATGCCTGGATTGACAGCCTGCGTTGCTATCAACTAGGCTAAAGCTGAAACAAACAGAGGATTCTAGTAGAACTTATAACTCGCTCAAACGGTTAAGTCAGTCGTGCTGATGAAAATATTGTTTCGGTTGATCTATGTCCACAATGTCAACATTCTATACAGCGAGATAAACACAAATTAGCCTTTTTATTCTCGAAACGATATTGTGAGGATCGTTCCACGAGTATAGAACCTGGTCAGACGGCACACTGTTGGCTAATCTCGCAAAGTCTTTCAAAAGTCGGTTTTCCATTTGACGTGCCCCAAATCATCTTGTTGAAACAAGATCGGAGAATCTCTGCTGATACTCTCCGATACAGTGTTATTGTTTTACCACCAGTGCCTGGTGACTGCCTTCCATTGATCAGTACAGACGACATTTTGTGGCAGACTTCACTTTAAATAGGGAGAACCGAATACGCTGTCAAATATCGGTTCGTCTTGTGAGTTGATGAGGTTTATACCGCATGTATAAGAGTTTAATATATTCGAACTATATTACGCACGATTTGTGTAAACGTACCTGTACTTTTGTTATACTTACATAAACCAGGAAATATAGGAATTATAACGAGCCATATAACAATACTGTAATAGCTCGTACGCGTATATTGATTAGAGAGTTCGTGGTAGTGGTTGACAAATTCGGGATACGCTTTGAGTAATTGGGAACCATTACGTGTATGTATGAGATGTGAGTGTCTTATTCTAAATACGATATATCAAGATTTTATCGTAGCGTAGGTGTTTGTGCTGGAATATGTTTACATTAGTTATACATATATGCTTTGCAGTGAAGGATCAGTTTGATGGTGTTTTGATTTTTGTAATGAATATCTGGTTTAGGGCTGTGTGAAATGTTAACCAACAAATCGCAGTAGATTCAGTTTGTTTTATTTGGGTTACGCCGTTTTCAAGATTAATTGAGTTGCCTAATGCATGCTCCTTGGGTGAACAAACCAGTTCCGGGCTAGGAAATGTGCCTTGTCCAAAGACACTCCACCAGGACCGTCCCTGCTGGGGATCGAGCCTGGGACGCCCGGTTCCAAATCCCTGACTTTTACTAAGGCCAACCTTCTTTTATTTTCTGTTTTACGAGAATGCCTGCCCGATTTTTTCCAGTTAATACAAAAATGTTGGCCTAATTGGCAACAGCAGATTCCTCCCCAGTAGATTTACATCACGGTCTCGTGACATAAAGGATTATATACATGTATATGAGCTTAAACAAATGTTCAACTTATTTTGAACCAAGCCACGCAAAAACCGACCCTTAGAGGTTTTAAAAAGATTGGCATGTTGTGGGTCTTTGGTTCTACGAGATAGCAAATAGGAAGATGTTGATCAAACTGCGTTGTGGCTCGGACAGCTCTGAGTATTCTCTTATCGCACCGCAGAAAGATCGGGGTGCATACATTGCGGCCAATATGATCCCGTAAATATCGTAGAGAGAAAAAGCAAATATCAGTACACGTCTAGCTTTTTTGTCCAGAGTTATACTTATGATCATTCTTCACATGGCACGTCAGTGCACTGAGTTTTTCCGCAGGGTGTCCCGGGTTCGATTTCCACTCACGGTGGTAAGGATGGTGTGCCCTTGAGAAAGGAACATTCCCTAGTCGCTTTGTCGCTCTGAGTAAATTTTCTGTCGCCGTGATATAACTTAAATAATGTTGAAAAAGGCGTAACACTCCACCTACCCCAATACACTACTAAATAAATGCATGAATTCATATAAAGACGTAAAGCGATATTGTAAGCGAGTAATTCGCTTCATGAATATATGCTAATTTGTCTGATTCTATAAAGTGATGTGGTATGATATAGTTTTCCAAAACTCAGCGAAATATTTAGATATAAATTGTTTAGATTATTCAGTCCGTATCAAAATGGAACCTAGAAACGGAAAAGGAAACCGTTGAATACAGGCAAATTAAACATAGAAGTTATAGCACACAACAGTATAGTAAACATCAAGACTGTGATGGAGTCAGTGCTCTAGAAAAGGTACAAGTTGTCATTTCAGATCAGCCTGAACATCTTATCCGTCTTAATTCTTTCCCATATACAACAAATCTGCAGCAGACGACTTTGAAATCGTTGTGACAAAAACCTGAATAATATTCATAAAAGATTGCTTAATTGTTAAATAAAGTTGAAAACATTATGGCCAAAGGTGAAATTGTTCATCATGAGCAATTTCACCTTTGACCACAATGTTTTCAAAAGTCGTCTGCTGCTATTGCGCCAACATGTGTTTGCAGATGGGAAAAAGGGTTAATATACTATGTACACGTTGACAGAAAGCTTTTTACAAGATTATGTTAGTAATCTGGGGACGATGGAGATCTTGACCAGAATGTGCAGATTCACAGGTTGATCTACATCAAACAGCCAACTTTAACCTTTTCCTATGGAAAGGCTCATATTATATCAAAGCAAAGTCACGAAATATAAATTCGTTTTGAGTTTAAGGATAATTGTTGTAAACAGTTTGGTGTTTTTTGTCGGGTTGCGCAATAACTTGTTCATTTGATATCTTTTTGTGGATGAATCCGCCGTAGTCGAGTGGTAAGCCGGACATCCCGGGTTCGATCCCCGATCGCGGCGGTCATGGCCAAGTCACATTTCCTAGCCTAGTACCGGTTGCTTCTATCAGGGAACATGCATAAGTGAGCTCTTTCCGTGACATAATGTTGAAAATTGCGTCAAACACCAAACATGTGAATTCGGTCTATCTATTAACAGATTGACCATTTACAGTTTAAACTAAGGGTACCTGCATCTTTCGTATTGGAATTACTCGCTCATACGTAAATGTTTTGTTTTTTAAATCGACTATCCATAGTGGAGGTCGCTAAACATTATATACGACCATCTACGTGGGGGTGGTAGACCTTCCTCCTTGGGTTCGAACCCCGGTCGTGTCATACCGTACACTTTAGATGAGTTGGAAATGGCTTCCCTAATGCGCGTTCAGGGTTACAGGGATATCATTATGACTGATGTAACGTTGTCATGATAAATAACACCGGTAGTACTGGTAATGTATCCCGGTAACGCCATGATATAACTGAAATACTGTTATAAGCGACGTAAAACAGGATTCTACCAATTAATGTTCAGTCGACGCTAACTATTACCGGGTAGTACTGGTAATGTATCCCGGTAACGCCATTATATAGCTGAAATACTGTTATAAGCGACGTAAAACAGGATTCTACCAATTAATGTTCAGTCGACGCTAACTATTACCGGGTAGTACTGGTAATGTATCCCGGTAACGCCATTATATAGCTGAAATACTGTTATAAGCGACGTAAAACAGGATTCTACCAATTAATGTTCAGTCGACGCTAACTATTACCGGGTAGTACTGGTAATGTATCCCGGTAACGCCATTATATAGCTGAAATACTGTTATAAGCGACGTAAAACAGGATTCTACCAATTAATGTTCAGTCGACGCTAACTATTACCGGGTAGTACTGGTAATGTATCCCGGTAACGCCATTATATAGCTGAAATACTGTTATAAGCGACGTAAAACAGGATTCTATCAATTAATGTTCAGACGACGCTAACTATTACCGGTAGTACTGGTAATGTATCCAGGAAACGCCATTATATAGCTGAAATACTGTTATAAGCGACGTAAAACAGGATTCTACCAATTAATGTTCAGTCGACGCTAACTATTACCGGGTAGTACTGGTAATGTATCCCGGTAACGCCATTATATAGCTGAAATACTGTTATAAGCGACGTAAAACAGGATTCTACCAATTAATGTTCAGTCGACGCTAACTATTACCGGGTAGTACTGGTAATGTATCCCGGTAACGCCATTATATAGCTGAAATACTGTTATAAGCGACGTAAAACAGGATTCTACCAATTAATGTTCAGTCGACGCTAACTATTACCGGGTAGTACTGGTAATGTATCCCGGTAACGCCATTATATAGCTGAAATACTGTTATAAGCGACGTAAAACAGGATTCTATCAATTAATGTTCAGACGACGCTAACTATTACCGGTAGTACTGGTAATGTATCCAGGAAACGCCGTGATATAACTGAAACACTGTTATAAGCGGCGTAAAACAGGATTCTACCAATTAATGTTCAGTCGACGCTAACTATTACCGGGTAGTACTGGTAATGTATCCCGGTAACGCCATTATATAGCTGAAATACTGTTATAAGCGACGTAAAACAGGATTCTACCAATTAATGTTCAGTCGACGCTAACTATTACCGGGTAGTACTGGTAATGTATCCCGGTAACGCCATTATATAGCTGAAATACTGTTATAAGCGACGTAAAACAGGATTCTATCAATTAATGTTCAGACGACGCTAACTATTACCGGTAGTACTGGTAATGTATCCAGGAAACGCCGTGATATAACTGAAACACTGTTGTAAGCGACGTAAAACACGATCCCAATCAATTAATGTTCAGTCGACGCTAACTATTACCGGTAGTACTGGTAACGTATCCAGGAAACGCCGTGATATAACTGAAACACTGTTGTAAGCGACGTAAAACACGATGTAATCAATTAATGTTCAGTCGACGCTAACTATTACAGATGCTCTGTGATAATCAACCTTAGCGAGCTAGTGCAGGTGTAGATTAAAATATGGCTGCCTAGCCATGCTAAAGGATCATCGTCGATACTATTTTAATAAGTTTCTTGAACCCCCTTATTGACTGGCTGGTGTCAGGATTAATGGACCGGTAGTACTGGTAACTTACCCAGGAAACGCCGTGATATAACTGAACAGTTATTGAATGCGGCGTGAAACACCAATTCATTTATCAATTACCTATGTATTGGTGAACAGTTAAGATCCGGACCAAGCTTGGCGGATAAGCAGGTTGGTCAGGGTCTACACCTGTCGAAAGTGCCCCGAAGTTAAGTTTCGCAGAGCCACTCGCAGATGTACTTTCCAATCACGATTTCGGTTATTGTGTCAAAGTTCATGCAAAAAATGTGTTCCTGAAAGGTTTTCGAGGTCAAACTTCGGAATGCGAGAATGTGTTACTCTGTGATACCTGCGCGATCTGTAAGGAGAACTAATTACGCTGACACTAGGGTTAGTATTGTTTATCCCTTTCCCACATACACATAAATCTACAGCAGATGACTTTTAAAACATCTAGGAACAAATGAGGAACATTTTATAATTGAAAGTTAAATATTGAAAACAATTGAAAACATTATGGCAAAAAAAGATATTGCTCATTTTGAGCAATTTCTACTTTTACCTCAATGTTTTCAAAGGTCGTCAGCTGTAGCGCCGTAAGAATGCGTCTGCAGGTGAAGACGGGTTAACAAAAATTGGTGTGTACTTGTGTTTTGAAGATTGTAAAAACTGGTTCTGAATGCTGACGTAGTACCCGAGATGAGTTGTGAGGCAATGAAACACGTGGGTATTCAGTATAGAAGTGCTTGGTGTAAGATCAGATAAGCTAAGACAAAATTGTTTATTAACTCTTTCAGCGCCAAAGGCAATATTGAGGTTTGTGCAAACAATACTGATTCAGGTGAGTCAGCTCGTAACGAGCTGTCTCACCTGAAATCAGCATTGTTTGCCTTGTAGTTATCAAAATAGACCAAACTTTTATTACATGAGCAATGGAGACGCCCGATTTTGAACATGGAAGAGTCTACTTTAAACAATTCGGCGCTGAAAGAGTAAACGTGACCTGTGCGAATATACGCACATGAATAACACTTTCTGTACAACCTTTAACACACCCGGCCCGTTGGGCCTATAAGTTACCATAAACTATATACATAATATTAACTCATAAAAGTCAAATGAAATGTGTTATTTACAATTATACAATAATTTGGAAACAGTGTGTGGAATGCGACATCGCACTCCTCATTATGCAATGTCTATTTACACACAATGCGTCTAAACAGTCAGTTAGGGTTGCAGTCATTTATTAAAAACAATGTATATTTAACCCTAACCCACATACATCAAATATGCAGCTGACGCTCTTGAAATCGTTTCGTCTAAAATATTCCACAACATAGGGTTAGAGGATCACATAATTTCAAAATGGTAGAAGTCCTTCATGATGACTTTGTGATATCTTAGTGACATTAAGTTCAACAGGAATATTTGTAATGTATTGGAACGTAGATTTAATAGAGATGCAAGGAATCCGCTGTGGTCGAGTGGTTAGCGTCGGGGATTTCGAAACCGGGTGTCCCGGGTTCGATCCCCAGTCGCAGCACTACGGTCATGGTGGAGTGCCCTCGGGCAAGGCACATTTTCTAGCCTAGTACTGGTTTGTTTACCCAGGGATCATGAATAAGTGAAATGTCGCCGTGATATAACTGAAATATTGTTGAAAGCGGCATAAAACCCCAATAAATAAATAAATTAATTAATAGAGATGCGTGTGAATTGTCTAAGAGCCTTTCCAAGAGGTTAATTGATTATAAACGATACACTGCCACACATCTGGAAGTGGCGGATTAACAAAGCAATTCTGTTCTAGTGTCTTTAATTGTAGTGACTTTGATAAAATATCGATAAACATAGAATAGAGCTGACTACGTTAAGCCATTCTCTGATGCAGTCGACTCCTTGAAACATTGTTAGGAAAGGAGAAACTGATTGAGCTCGAAATGCGTCATTTTTTGCTCATTATGTTTTACTCTTAAATTGTTTTCAGGAAAGTAAATATGCAACAATTTATTAAATCAGACAGGGACATAAAAATACTTTTAAATAGGGTAGTAGTAATCTTTTTTCCTCATTGTCGCTCAAGAGTGCGGTGTTAGCATTACGCCTGACCCGCTGGTTTCAGGATAATTGTACCAGTAGTACTGGTAATTTACGCCGTCATGTATTTGAAATAATGATGAAATCGTCGTAAAATATCATACAAACGAAACAAGGGACATATACGTAGATATACGTTCCTACATCAGGAAAACGGTTAACCCTTTCTCACATACAGACGCTTTCTGACGCCCCTGTTGCAGATAATTTTTCAAATACATTGTAACAAAATGAGAAAAAAGGGTAGTCATCTTTTCCCCTCATTGGCGCTCAAGGTTGTGGTGTAAGCATTACAACAGACCGCTGGTTTCAGGATGAATGAACCAGTAGAACTGGTAATTTACCCAGAAAACGCCGTGGTGGAATTGAAATAATGTTGAAATCATCGTAAAATAGCATACAAACGAAACAGGGGACGTAGATATACGTTCCTACATCAGGCAAACGGTTAACCCTTTCTCATTTACAGACGCTTTCTGACGCTTTCTGACTCCTCTGTAGCAGAGAAATGTTCGAACACATTGTAACAAAATAAAGAAATTGCTCAAAACTAGCAGCAGTTTCTCCTTTGGCCACAATATTTTTCAATAATTATACTTTCATTTTCAATATTTAAAATGTTTAAATAATGTTAAAGTCGTCTTCTGTTCAGATTTGTTGTAATGTTGAAAAAATGGTTTATAGGACTATGCTCTTTTCTGTTACAGGGTTTTCAAGAAAGAAAATGTGTAAAAGTTGCTACAGTGATACCTGAATGGAATCTTGACACCTGGAAAACAATTCGTTACGAAAGTAGTATTGTGTGGAGTTAACCAGTGAAACGGATAGAGTAGAGAATCTGTAATGATATATTTACCGACAGGAGTGTTAAAGGTATACATCCGATGTCTCAGTTAAAATAATACATATACAAATGTTGTAACATCTGATATATGTGTACATCAACCGTTGATGCATCAAAACTTTATAACAAAAAAAAAATATTTGCATGCTGGAATATATAACTATACATAAATGTGAAAGTGAACTTATGACATAATGGATTTAGTGAAGTTGATACTGCTGGGAATCATACCGATAATTTGATGGGTTTAGCACTGTAACATTCAGATGTTTTGTTTGTGATTTCTAAAAAGGAAAATGAAACTTATTATATCGATCCGTTATTGTAATCTAATTTCAATGAATTAATTCAAACTGTCTAGGAGTTTATGTTAATTAGAATGGAGTCATGATCCGTTTTTTGTAATTTAGTTCAATGATTTTATTCAAAGTGAACTTCAATAGGAGTGTGTACATGTATTAGAATGAAGTCATGATAGAACATGTAGACAGCAAACGTGTTCCAGATGCCAATAAGTATCGTGTATGATAGATGTGATGTACCCGTGTTCAGAGTCATGACATTTCGGAGTACTTATGAGATTCAAGGAAAGTTTCAATTCTACGAAAGTGACGAACAGTTACGAAAGGAGTGGAGGCCGAATGCCCGGAGTAACATAAAACATGGTACTTTCCTTGAAGGTGTACTGCTGAAATCACTGGATACCAAAAGTAAGTATATATATGTTCTAAAATCCTTATGTGATCCTCGAACCCTATGTAGTGGGTACTCAAAAGAATCGTCTCAGTGAGACGATTCTTTTGAGTACCCACAACATAGGGTTCGCGTTAATAATAAGAGAGAAATCGTGGGTAAAAGAGCTGAATACCCCTCCTAAAATCTTTATGTGATCCTCTAACCCTATGTTGTGGGTACTCAAAAGAATCGTCTCAGTGAGACAATTCTTTGGAGTACCCACAACATAGGGTTCGCGTTATTAGTAAGAGAGAAATTGTGGGAAAAAGAGCTAAATACCCCCTCCTTATCTGGAAAAAGCGGCTGAATACCTCTCCTTATCTGGAGCTCTGATTGAGTACTGGATCATTGAGTACCCACAACATAGGGTTCACGTTAATAATAAGAGAGAAAAATGTGGGAAAAAGAGCTCTGATTGAGTACTGGATCATTACGGATATCTAAATAGTGTCCTATTTAACCCTTTAGTGAGACGATTCTTTTGAGTACCCACAACATAGTGTTCGCGTTAATAATAAGAGAGAAATTGTGGGTAAAAGAGCTGAATACCCCTCCTTATCTGGAGCTCTAATTGAGTAACCCTTTCCAACATATACTACACCTGCAGCAGACGACATTGAAAACATCTAGGAACGATATTTGGTATCTCTATTATTGAACGAGTTATTATTATTTAATAACGTATTGAAGATTGTGTGGCAAAAGGAGAGAGAGTTCATTTGTGAGTAATATGTGTTATAAAAAGTAATAAAATTTGTGTTGAAAAAGGAGAAATTGCTCAGTTCTGAGCATTTTTTTATTACAATTATTAAACTTATGTTGTAAAAGGAGAAATTGCTCATTGTGAGCAATATTAAATATAGTTTTAATCATTGTAAGGAAATGTTGAGAAATTGCTTAGTGGGAGCATTATTGTATCCTACCTGCGACGAGACCCATGGTGTATGAATGTCGTGCGAACAAGGTCATGTAAATAAGGGTATTGTAATTTAATAACGTTTTTAGCATTGTGTTGGAAAAGGAGAAAAGTGTTCGTTTGTGAGCAATATGTGTTGTTTTAATAATAAACATTATTTTGAAAAAAGAGAAATAGCTCAGTTGTAAGCAATTGTTTAATACAATTTATTAAAATTATATTGTAAAAGGAGAAATTACTCATTGTGAGCAATATTAAATATAGTTTTAATCATTGTAAGGAAAGTTGAGAAATTGCTTGTTATTGTGAGAAATATTGTATCCTACCTGCGACGAAACCCATGATGTATGAATGTCGTGTGAACAAGGTCATGCAAATAAGGGTATTTTTTATTTAATAACGTTTTTAGCATTGTGTTGGAAAAGGTGAAAAGTGTTCGTTTGTGAGCAATATGTGTTGTTTTAATGATAAACTTTACGTTGAAAAAAGAGAAACTGCTCATTGGGAGCAAAATTAATCATTAAATATAGTTGTAATCATTGTGAGGCTTTGTCGAGACCGATGATGTATGAATGACGTGTGAACAAGGTCATGCGAATTAAGTATTGTTCCATTTGCGAACGACTGTCTCGAGGTGATGGTTACACCTATCTAGTGAATCTGATTGATTGAGTGTTTTGTGTTTCACGCTTTTTCAACAATTGTTCAGTTACATCACGGCGTTTCCTGGCTAATTTACCAGTACTACTGGTCCTTTTATCCCGACACCAGCAAGTCAGTCGTAATGCTAACCCCATAACCGTAAGCATCACCCAGCCGAGGATCAAACACGTGACCTACCGCACCGAGGTAGTGAATCTGAGCAATATCTCTTATTTATAAAACACTGTTTAAAACTATATTCAATAGTTCAATTTATTTATTTACGGCCCAAAATACATAATCAAATGTTACAAATAATAATACATCATGTGAAAAATTGGTTATTTCAATTGCAATATGTTAAGTATAAATAAAAAAAAATTATGCTATATGCAAAATAAACAATAAATTACAGACACCACAACATAATAGTACGTTCATACATATAGTTTTGTCTGGGTTTTTAAAGTCGTCTGCTGCAAAGGAATTGTATGTAGGAAAGGGTTAATGGAGTTCGTCTAGTTGATATTAAATCATTAAAGTGAATCTGAGCAATATCTCTTTAAACACTGTGTACCACTCTATATAATAATAATCTTCTATTGCAAACTCGAACGAGAACCAGTCTAGTGACGAACTGCTACGGACATATCCGAGAGCTGACGGTAACATACGGCGTATGCGCGATCAAGACGATTAACACGGCGCATGCGCAAGCTCATTGCACCAGTGATAGTTCTAAACACAACCAATATATGCGCTGGTGCTGATGCACCCGCGCAATAAAACGGTCATACATAGAGATTTTTAAGAGTTTTGCCTACGTGTTGTGGAGCCGTTTGATGGAGAATTGTTATTTGTTGGAAAGGGTTAATGGATTTCTTTTCTTTAATATTCAATACTTGAAGTAAAATTTCTATTGCAATACTGTTTTCAACTATAATCATTAATACAAACGTTCATACAAAGAGGTTTTTGAGAGTTTTGCCTATGTGTTATCAAGTTGTCTGCTGCAAATGTATTGTATGTGGGAAAGGGTTAATGAAGTTCTTCTCGTTGATATTAAATCATTTAAGTAAGTCTGAGCAATATCTCTTTAAAAACTGCGTACAACTCTATTCAATAACAGAACGTTAATACATAGAGCTTATTAAGAGTTTTGCCTACGTGTTTTGGAGCCGTTTGATGGAGATTTGATGTTTGTGGGAAAGGGTTAATGGATTTCTTTTCTTTAATATTCAATACTTAAAGTAACATTTCTTCTATTGCAAAACTGTTTTCAACTATAATCAATAATAAAACGTGCATACGTTCATACATAGAGGTTTGTAAGAGTTTTGCCTATGTGTTTTCAAGTCATCTGCTGCAAATGTATCGAGGGCTTGGCGTGAAACGGTTGTAACTAAAAACTCTATTTTGAAAACCCTGGCTTAGGGGCAATTTTGACCTCTTTGTAAACAATGCAAATTTAGATGCCATTGCTCAAAACGAGTAATGGCACCTAAATTTCCATTGTTTACCAAGAAAAATGATTTAACGCTCATTAAGACTTTATGGCGAGGTAATTAACCTTGGTAAAAACAATACCAATTTTAGTTACAACCGTTTCACGCCAAGCCCTCGATATTGTATGTGGGAATGGGTTAAAGGATTCCCTCTCATTTAAATATCTCTATATTAGCCGTCCCGCGAGAAAACCAACATTGAGGTCTCTGCGTAATGTATCGACCCAGACCAGCCTGCGCTGTCCTCGAAGACTGATCCGGGCCGACACATTCCGTCTCAGTGGGAAAATAGGTATAGAGTAATGATTCCTGAAACAGAAAATCCACAGGAGGCGAAAAGTGTCTATCCGGGTAAGCCTGCGCGGCATGCTTAGGCTGATCCGGGTCGATACTTTTACGCAGAGTCCACAATGTTGATTTTTCTCGCGGGACGACTCAATTATGTGAAGTACATAAATCATTCTCAATCCATTTTAACTGCATATCGAGGGCTTGGCATGAAACGGTTGTAACTAAAATTGGTATTTTGTTACCAAGGTTAATCACCTCGCCATAAAATCTTTAAAAGGGTTAAATCATTTTTCTTGGTAAACAATAGAAATTTAGGTGCCATTGCTCGTTCTGAGCAATGGCACCTAAATTTGCATTGTTTACAAATGGGTCAAAATTGCCCCTAAACCAGGGTTTTCAAAAGAGGTTTTTAGTTACAACCGTTTCACGCCAAGCCCTCGATATGAGCCAGTACATGAGACACTATACAAGTTGACTTTTGTGAACAGTGTAGATCCAGATCAACCTGTGTATCCGCACATTCTGATGAAGATCTAAACTATTCACATATTACTTACTTAAGATTGTTAGAAGATGATGCCAACATGTGTAGATGCTGATAAGACTGAGAAAGTGAACAAGACGATATGAACCGAGATTGTACAGAAATTTCACATTATACATGTTCTCATGCATCGGCTCGAGAGGAAAAGAATAAATGATCATTATCCAGAAAAATCAAACCAAATTGTCATCAGTGATCAGTGTAGACCCATATCAAGCGGCAAGATCTGTAGGATTTGTCAATGTGTAACTGGGGTTTCAAGAAACATTTGAAAATGCAAGCAGATATTTACACTAGAGCAGGGGTTCCTGTGGTTCCTGCATGGAGCACCGCTCAAACCTTGGTTGGGAAAGCCACTTTAACTTAACCATTTTATGAACAGCAAGATACGCCCCTTTTGTGATAACACGCCTTTTTTTGGTATTTTGTCGGGAATGACAGACGAACACGGATTATTCTTAGGACGTCTTTAAACCTCCGACAATCCAGCCATCAATCCATACCGTGTAGCAACAAGTAATTACATTTCTTGAGTCTCGTACAAGTTGGGAAGGAAAAAACCACATCGTGTTATTGGATACGAATGTTCAATTGGACAATCCAAATGGAATCACAATCCTTTTATCCGTCTAGAATTATTAGGAAGTAGTTTTCACGTTTGGTGCAAAAATTCCGTAACAATGCTATCTCGGGAAACAGTTTTAGTTGCTTGTTCCATTGCGATATGTCTCTTATTTTTTTTTTTTTTTTGCTTTTACCCCCTTAGTTTCGTAATATATGGCGTTGTTTCACATCTTTTTGGACACGCGAACCAACAATCAGGAACGTAATAGGGAGCGTTATTGTCATTTTATTCTAAGATACTTCAATTATATTCAGATTTGAGCCGTTCCGCGAGAAAAATCAATTGTGTGGTCTCCGCGTAAAGTATCGACCCGGATCAGCCTTAGCATACCGCGCACAGGCTAACCCGATCAGACTCTTTTCGCCTCCTGTGGATTTTCTGCTTCAGGACTTTACTTTATACCTCTATAAAGGGTCTGGGTCGATACATTACGCAGAGTCCATAATGTTGTTTTCTCGTGGAACGGCTCATGTTTCGAATTTGGAGAAGTCTGGTCATTAGGGGTCCGACTAATGGAAACAACAGCTTAGCGGTGTTCCATGTGAACCAACCTTTCCGTAATTATTACACGTTGGAAAAAAGACAAGTCTGGGCGTGCGGTTTTGCTAAGGATCTAAATATAGCCTCTTTTACAAACGTATTACTAATTGGTGAACAGTGCAGAGCCAGATTGGACTGCGTGGAATCTGAATCTACACTGATCGCAAATGCCTTACGTTTGGTATTCACAGAGCGTCGATTCTTTAGTATTATAAAACGTCTATTAGAGTATGGACAGGTACATGTACCATAAACACCGTTGTAATCACAACATGAGTCTTCATAGTAAGAAGATAAAATAAGACCCTAACATTGACAGACACGGATGCAGTTGGTTCATCTGCTTAGTGGACTGTGTCATACAAAAACGTAACTGTATAACATTGTGGTAGCTTACTGTAACTTACCACCCAATTGCACTATACCACAAATGTACATACATGTAATCATTGCAATATATTCTAGAGATACATTTCTGACCCTAACATGTCAAATATCAACGTTTTGTCCTTATCTCTCTGGCAATCAACCGTGGCCGAGTGGTTAGGGTCGGCACTTTGAAACCCGGGTTCGATTCCCAGTCGAGGCGGTCACGATGGAGTTACCTGGGACAAGGCACATTTTCTAGCATAGTACTGGTTTGTGTATCCAGGAATAAATGAACTTTCACCGTGATATAACTGAATACATCTTGAAAAAGGCGTCCATACGTTAGAGACAGGAACATGAACCATATGACCAATGTAATCAAAACTCGAGTCTCCATAGTAGGTAGATGACATAAGACCCTACAATTACCGAACAAGGTAGCAGTTGGTTCATCTGCATAGTTGACTGTGTGTCATACAAGCATGAAACTGTATATAGTAGTGTGGTAGAAACACGGTTTACTGTAACCTACCGCCCTATTGCACTGTACCACAAATATACATAATCTCATTCATAGGGATACAATTCTGACCCTAACATGTCAAATAACAACGTTTCTTCCTTATCTCTCTGGGAATCTGGGAATCTGCCGTCGCTGAGTGGTTATGGTCAGCGCTTTGAGACCCGGGTGTCCTGGGTTCGATCTCCAGTCGAGGCGGTCATGGTGGAGTTACCTTGGGCATGGCATATTTCCTAGCCTAGTCCTGGTTTGTTTACCCAGGGATCATGCATGAATTAACTGTCGCCGTGATATTACTGAAATAATGTTGAAAACGGTGTAAAACTCCAATAAAACAAACGTCGACCAATTAGTATTATAAAGCTTCCATTAGATAGAGATAGTTGCATGTACCCCATGACCGATGTAATCAAAACATGAGTCTTCATAGTAGGTAGATGCAATTAGACCCTAAAATTACCCTAAACGGCAGCAGTCGACTCATTTACATAGTAGACTGTGTGTCAAACAAAACTAAACTGGGTATTATTGTGATAGAAACTCGGATTACTGTTCCTTACCGCCCTATTGCACTGTACCACGAAGAGAAATGATCTCTCTCATCTATTGAAGGGATACATTTCTGACGCTGTCAAATATCAAATTTTGTTTCCCTTATCTCTTTGGGAATCCGCCGTGGCCGAGTGGTCAATGTCGGGCGATTTTGGAACCAGGTGTCCCGGGTTCGATCCCCAAGTCGCGGTGGTCATTTTGGAGTTCCATTGGGCAAGGCACCTTTCCCAGTCTAGTATTGGTTTGTTTACCCAGGGATCATGAATAAATGAACTGTCGCCGTGACATAACTGATTACATTTTGATAAAGTAAAACCCCAATAAAACAAATAATTCTTCATTGTACGCAGACGCAATAAGGCCCTAAAATCGCTCTAGTCACGCCATCAGTATAATTAGACATCTGAATAGTAGAGGTCCTGGAGCATGTCTCACAAACCGAAACTGTATAGTATTGAGGTAGAAACTCGGATTACTGTAGCTTACCGCCCTATTGCACTGTACCTCATAGCTACATAATCAGGGTGACCTGCTGTAGGTATACATTTCTTACCCTTTCATGTAAAATATAACGTTACTTCCTTATCTCAATATAAATTTGACATTAAACAATTGACTGATTTGTTGTTGTTTTACGCCTCTTACAACAATGTGTCAGTCGGACCAAGGCGATTTCTGGCTAAGTTACCAGAACTACTGGTCAAATTATCCTGACACCAGCCAGTCAGTCGTAATGCTAACCCCGCAACCATGAACGCCAATGCGTGCATACATTACTACTACTTTTAAAGTCTTTGGTATGACCTGACCGGAGATCGAACCCGCGACCTCCTGCATCCGAGGCGGACGCTCTACCTCTACACAACCGAGGCGCTTTGACAAATAGCAAAGAGTGGGAATTTTATATTTAGTCGAAATGGGACCTTGATATACTATTTGAACTCGTAGCGCCCTGTCCATGGTCATATTTACTTAAGCAATATTAGACGTACCCCGAGAAAACCAATATTATGGACTCTGTGTAATGTATCGACCCAGATCAGTCTGCGCAGTCCGCGTATGCTAATCTGGTCCGACACATTCCGTCTCAGGGGGGATAGGGTTAAAGAGTAATTATTCCTTAAACAGAAAAGCCACAGTATGCGAAAAACGTCTGTCTGGATTAGCCAGCGCATCATGCTCATGCTGATCCGGGTCGATACATTACGCAGAGTCAACATTGTTGGTTTTCACGCGGAATGGGTAATATGTTGTATCCGTTAATTGAACTGTGCCATGGTGGATACCGTTGTTACAACTAATCATAACATGAACAGAGTTTACATAAAACGTTTTTAATCAACCGTATCAATCACTCATTGTCAAATAATTGTAAAAGAGATTGATATAGTGTTGGTTTAATTTTGGTTTAGTTTACTCCTTTTTCAACGTTATTTCTGTTATACCAAAGCGACAGTGCAATTATTCATGAACCCTTGGTTGACAAACCAGTTCTATGCTTGGAAATCTGCCGCAACCACTAGGCCATGGCGGATTCCTGATTGATATATTACCTGAGATCTTACTTGTCCGTAAGTTGACAAAGGTGTTGAGTGAAACTCGCTGGGCATCAGTCATATTGTTTCATCACAACATCCATCTAAGGCTTACTTTCATGTTATTTCGACTTCAATCCGAAGTCTCGCGGCACGACGGTCAAGGTGGAGTGCCCTTGGGGCAAGGCACGTTTTCTAGCCTAGTACTGGTTTGTTTACCCAGGGATCATGTATAAATGAACTGTCGCCGTGATATAACTGAAATAATGTTGAAAGCGGCGTAAAACCACAATAAAACAAATCAATCCGAAGTCGCGGAGGTCATGTTAAAGTGCCACATTTCCTAGGCAAGTGCTAATAAGGGACATTAGTGATAATTATATTATCTCCCTTGTCAGATAAAGACCAAGGAAGACCAAATAGTTGGTAGGTCCTTTTAGTAGGAATCCTTTGTCTTTATCCCTATTTCGCAATGAGATATTGCAATTACTCTGTACACATTAATCATAAATGTGTTACTTAAAGTGATGATTTAAAAGAGAACATTTACATAGCAGTGTTTAAAGAAAACAAATGTGGAATTACTAATCAATCTTATATAACAGTTGGCCAAGAAAATGCAATTATAAGTGCACCATCCAGTGCAAAGAAACCAATGATAAAAACAGAGGAAACCAAATGATAGGACCTAGCTAGATGTAGAGAGTATTAAAGGGAGATAACTGACCGATGTCTCCCATTGGTTTACCCAGGGGTCATGAAGTAGTGGACTGTCGCCATGTTATAAACGTAATAATGTTGAAAACGTCATTATAACCTTTATAACACTAATAAAATTTAAAAATAACGAATACTTTCATGTAGATGGAGAGTGAATGCTCTGATGAGACTGTACGCACTAACAATAATACCCTGACTCGCTAGACGTGGCTCATATATTCCCCACAATGTGAAATCATTTAAATCGCTCTACAGAGACCAACTACCCAATTTGTCAGGAAGAATTCTCTATTGTACGGTGGGATTTAACACCTAAGATGAGTTATCTTTTATCTATTCTGTCACGAATATATAACAGGAATAGCAATCTCTAGAGACAAGCGTCAGAGGGGGAATGATATGAATTTGTATTAAATCACTTATACAAGAAACTTGAGCCGGGTTCCGGCAAACATGTCGACCAGATCGGTCTCTTTGTTTACTTGGCAAGGTTCGTGAGCGATCGTCCAGGAAAGCCAACCTTAACGTAATTATTACACACGTTGAAAGTGACCTGTCTGCGTTTCAATTCTAAGATCCACATGTATGATTCTTTACAGGAGTATCTTGAAACCGCCTTTGACTAATTGACAAACAGTGCATAGTCTGATCATACTTCGGGGACGCGCTGGCTGATGTTGATATTCGATGGTCGCAGAAGCCTAACGGTTGGCGTTCGTAGGGTGCCGTACGTTACATTGGTAACGGTGTAGCGTGAAATTGTAGAGATCGTGAAAAATACGAGACAAACCGGAAGTCTCGTGAAATTCACATTACGTCGTGAGAAATACAAGATTTATCGCCGTGAGAAACAAGAGATTACATGTTCATGCAAAAGGACCCTAATGTGATACTATATTATTCTAGGTTGTATTATAATGTCAATTTGTGCATTACATCGATTGATTTGTTTAGTGTTTTACGCCACTTTAAACAATTGTTCATGGCTACATGCCGGCTGAGTTACACTTCCGGTGCGCATGCGCATTTGTATTAGACATACATGATTTCACAGGAATACAAAATCTCATAATACAACGGCGTTGTAACCTGGGATGTGGTCTGGCTTATCAAGAGTTCAGTTGATGTAAATGTCATTCAAAACAGTGCCGAAAACACATACCACTCGCTAGACTACCAAAATGGCGTGCAAAACGTATGAAGTGATTACTATCTCACATGTTTTGCTTCAGACGACTTTCAAAGCTTTGTATGCCAACCCCCTGACGCGAAGGCTACTGGGGGTAAAATGGTAAGTAAAACAAATCCGTCGGTTTAACTCTTTCACCGCCGAATTGTATAAAGTAGACCCTTCCATGTTCAAAATCGGGTGTTTCCATTTCTCGATTTATAAAAGTTTGGGATTATTTTGGTAACTAAAAGGCAAACAATGCTGATTTCAGGTGAGACAGCTCGTTACGAGCTGACTCACCTGGATCTGCATTGTTTGCAAAAAACCTCAATATTGCCTGTGGCGCTGAAAGAGTTAAACAATTCGCATTCCTTCACACCAAAACGGTACAGTTGTTATACATGTCGTACATACCAGCAACATTTCGTATGTTTCTAAGTTACTCGGTAAAATACATTGCTTGTGAGGCACGCCGAGTATGTAGGTGGTTTTTTTTTTTGCGATGAAAATAGCTCTAGCAGCTTTATTTTTGTTACGAGGTGACAGACGAGCACCTGTTCTAGTGGCTGAATTAGAGGGAGTTGCTACACTTCAATACTAATGATTTATTGTGCTTTTACCTTTATACGTTTTGATATAGAATTTATATTTATAGAATAACAGAGTATATCAGATATTTGTAATATATGAGCCGTTCCACGAGAAAACCAACATTATTGACTCTGCGTAAATGAATCGATCGGAAACCTGCGCAGTCCCGCGTAGGCTAATCCGGGTCGACACATTCCGTCTCAGGTGGATAGAGGTATAGAGTAATGAATCTTGAAATAGAAAATCCACAGGAGACGAAAAGTGTCTGCCCTGATTAGCCTGCGCGGACTGCGCAGGCTGATGTGGGTCGATACATTACGCAGAGACCATAATGTTGGTTTTCTCGTGGAACGGCTCACATGTATTACGTACGTACTGCGTCGGGTTACTCGAGGCTTTATTGACTCTCCGTATTGTAAATGTGAATTGAAGAGACATACATGAGGCTACAGTTTAAGTTTTGTTCGTCAAAAGATGCATCTAGGACTAAATTAGGTATAGACTGACGGACAACGGTTTGTTTGATTATATGGCCACGTCGCTTTTAAAAATTGTTCAGTTACATCACAGCGTTTTCTGGTTTATGTATCAGTACTCCAGGTCCATCTATCCCGACACTAGCGTGTCAGTCGTAATGATAACCCCATAATTCTGATTGTAAAGGAGAGAAAGCCATTACTACAATTGTTAAACTGTTAAGTTTAAACTTATTTATTTTACATCGATTGCGGAACAAGCGTTCAGCTTATATTAATCACGCTCGATGTCTGTTTGCTGGAGACATAACCAGAACTCGCGCCGTTTGCGTGGAAAAAATCCCAAAGTCAAAACCCGCTTATCAATGTTTTGTCTTTATCAAAATATTCACATTATATGTTACATTTGTGTTTGTTCACACTATTTGGAACAAGGCTTGTCATCTCGTCATAATCTTAAAGAATCATGTTTCACAGTAAACTATGTAAATATAACTTGTTTGATTACCATGGGCAATATTTGTCTTTCCTTATCAAAATATTCGCATTATATATTTGTTTAGACTTTACACATTGTAAACGAACGTTTCTCTACTGAGTCCGAAGGTGCATTTATATATACGTCAAAAAACGGCAAAAACTTGGTTGACTACGTTCTAGCATCCACGGAATTGTTATCAAATATCCTGGACTTCAAAATTGGCGAACTAGACATATCAGATTATTTCCAATTAATCTGCAAGCTACAGTTAAGTTATAACATGTCCGCACAAAATCCAGCCACGATAAACTATCCTTTAGGTGACACATAACACTTGCTTTCGGGATATTCGGAATTTGGCCAGGGTAAAAAATAGAAATAATGACAAATAGTAAGTTTTGTGTACATTTTTGGGTAAATGGTTGATTTTGATGTTTATAAATGTGGAAAAGTAAGTTTCAGTTGAACCCACTTCTCCTTCCGGTTTGACAACACTGGTTGCAGAGCTATGCGTGAATTTAGGGGTTAATTTGAATACCAGCTTTCGCGTCCAAAATTGCTTGAAAATGAGCTGGAAACGTGGTATTTCTGACTGCATCCACAGATTACCTATTGTTTTGAGAGAATTAGCAGCTCTTCAAATTACACTAACCCCCGCATTTTTGTTGGGTGATTTTTGGAATAAAGGATTAAATTGATCTTTCTGTCCTACTTTTTTCACCCTGTTTCATACCCCTTATGGGCACCTACATGGGTCCCATATCGGCTGCCCATATGGGACCCAGATGGGGAGTGCAACCGGGTTCCACATGGGTCCCATATCGGCTGCCCCATAAACATGCAATATGGGACCCATATGGGTCCCACATGGGCAGCCCTTGTACTCAATATAGGTCCCTCATGGGCAGCCCAGATACTTCCATTTTGGGCAGATCTTGCATTTCTTAGCTAGATCCATTTGCATTTATTTCAATTTTAAGTTTGCTGGACTTTCAATAAACATCCACTTGTCAGTAACATCGGATACAAACATGCGAAATTCTTTAAGCTGGAATGTAACAGCAGGTGCATGATTCTTGTACTTCCATTTTAATATGTTTATGTTTTAACTCTTTCTTTGTCCTGGAACAGAGAGATATTATGGCGCAAACGACTATATTATAATATTATCCTGCAAGAAAACAACACACTCTATGCTTTAACACTACAACTTTATTAAGTAATCTCCTGTATGGTTCATATAAAGGCATGCATATAATCAGAATAAGAAATAAATCAAAATTCAACTTAAATGTAAACAAAGAAACATTTGAATATTATGACGGCGGAACTCACGTCTGCGCATGCTCGAAATTTATTTTTATTTTGAATCATGCGATGATTAAATTCTTGATAATAACTATGTCTAAATGAATGATAAATTATAAATTTTAATTCATAAAAATTAAAACCTATTTAAAAAATAAAATAAATTAATTTCGCGCACCTGTTCAGGGGTGTTGACGTTTATTGGGAGGCCCAAATGGGACCCGTATGGGTCACGCATGGGTTGTAAAAAATACGCGTATGTGTTGAATTACTATTTTTAGATAAAATAATAGCAGTTTAGATCAAGGTAGTCACATACTAGCTCAAAGAAAATGTTTTTTAAATAAATAAATAAACAAATATTCGTTTTTCCTAAAAGTGCTGTAATATGGGACCCATCTGGGACCCTTATGGGCAAACCCACATGGGCTTGCCCACAAAGGTCCCATATGGGTCCAATATGGGCATACTCATATTGGCTTGCCCAGAAATAGCCCATATGGGACCCATATATGCATGTTTGCTGGGGTATGGGCCACTTTAACTACTCTTTCAGCGCCACAGGCAATTTTGAGGTTTTTGCAAACAATACTGATTGTCGTAACGAACTGTCTCACCTGAAATCAGCATTGTTTGCCTTTTAGTTATCAAAATAGTCCAAAACTTTCATAAAGTGAGAAATGGACACACCCGATATTGAACATGGAAGAGTCTACTTTAAACAATTCGGTGCTGAAAGAGTTAACGCTACATACGACCATTTTTACCTGTCAGTCTCGAATGAGAACGTCGTACAGAAACGCAATGAATTTATACAAATACTTCAATCTTGTGCGGAGAGTATGAAATGTAAACAGCGTACATTCAAGGAAAACACATTGCTACAACCTGAATGGTGGTACAGAGATTGTACAGTAGCAAATTCACTGTAACACCAAAAACTACTTTAATTTTAGAACTTCGAACAATAAAAGTGATTTGCGTGCGTACTTTAAATGCAGACACACTTTTAAAAACTTGAGTAGGGCTTAGCGACTATCGCTAGAAAGATTACAAACAAAGATATTTACAAACGTGAAAATTATTCATTGTATAAATTCTTTGCGTAGCTCGTGTACTTCGGGGATAGATGGCACCAGTATGGAAATGTTCAAATACACATCCCACAAAATAACACCATTCTTGAATATACAGTTCAATAATATATTACAAACAGGTTCAGTTCCACCAAAATGGAGTGAGACAATGATAAATCCCATTCATAAGAAAGGGTCAAAAGAGGAACCTCAAAATTATCGCGCAATAAGTATAATTATTACAGGTCTGATTGGGCCGAAGAAAATGAAGTCCTCGATGAGAAAAAGGCTGGACTTCACCGTTGACAATATATTTAACTCACAAACTGTCATACAGAAATATTTCAGCAAGAAACGTGGTAGAATATGTGTTTAATTTGTTGATTTTTTTTTAAGCCTTTCGATAATTGTTCATATATAAAACTCTGAGAACTTAAGTACGGAAAGGTATAAGTCATCCGTGTTTTCAAATCCATGTTGCCAATTTCTCCGCCCTTAGTGAGTGTGGTAGGACACACGTAGCTAAGACGTACATGGTCCGCTGTGTTAGCTGGTTAAAAGGCTTAACAATTGAAGATTAAAGATACCCTAAACAATGCTACAAACTTTTAAGACGATTCGAGGATTCAGGTCGCACTATGTTGGCTACCCACATAAAACGTGTAATGTTCCAGTATGGTTTCGGTTATATATGGTTTATCGAAGTCGTTGGTAATTTCAACATATTTTTATTACATTGTAAGCAAAGACTCATTTATTGCAGCTACCAAACACTAGATGGAAACATTTTGTCAAATATCAGATGTTCAGGGCATAAATTAATGATTGGAAAATGGTCGGCATTTACAAATTGAAAGGAACCTACGGCATTGTCAATACTGTCTGAGAAATAATAACTATGCAGTTGAAGACGAAAACACTTTCTGCTTCGGTGTCCGTTATATAAAGTATTGAAAAAAGCTCTTTTCTTACAAGAATGGTAAAAACTAGAATACATTTGATACTTTATTTGTGATCATTATGTCGGACATTCGTTGCATCATCGCACTTGCAAAGTACTTTAACCTGGCATTTTACGAAAGGAAAAACATTTAAGCACGAAACTGTTTATTTAGTCTTATATGTATTTAGTAAATGAATATTATAAAACACGTTGATCCATCAAGTAAAGTGATTTGTTGAAGGACATTCCACCAATAAGCGTCATGGTACATTGACTTTTGACATGTTAACTATCATTATTTGCACAACTACTGTTATGTTCTTTGGTTAATTCGTAGTGTATTTTGGACCGGAAGCCTTGTTTTACTGAAAAAAATATTTAGACTATTTTGGAACACTGTTATCTTGTAATAATGTTAAAGAACCATGTTTCACTGTGAAAAGCCAATAATTGTCACGTCGTGTCATGGAGAGAATCGTTTTTTATCATTATCTTAAATCTGGAACAGCTGATAACCTGTTGCCACGAAACAAAAAAGGCACGTGTTTTCTAAGTGAATAAAACGTTGCTCCGGCTATAGAAAGATAATGGGTTGACAACGTTGCCCCATTAATTGTAACAATTGGATTTTGATCTGATTGTTTTGTGTTTGATACCACTCTCAACATGTTTCAGCTATATCACAGCATTTCATGGGTAAGTTACCAATATTACTTGTCCATATATCTTAACTAGAGTAGGTCAGTCGTAATGCAAACCCCCACACTCCTGAGAGCAAAGGAGGGCAGCCATTATCACTATTATAATTTATTTGGTATGAATTGGCCAGGGATTGAACCCACGACCTCCCGCAACCTATGCGGGCGCTCTACCACTTCACCACCGAGACGGTCTGTAACACTTATTTATACTTTGCAAAGATAGATGGACAAACTTATCTGTAGTATCATCTTAACACCCATTTCCTACATAAATAAAATATGTACATCTATGCAGACATAGGGTAACTCTCTAATTGAAAGTGTATTTGCTGAATAAGGTTGAAAACAGTGTGACAAGAGCAGAAGCTACCCATACAGAGTCGCCTGCTGTAGATGCCTCAAAATGTGTCTGCATGCGAGAAAGGATTAAGATAGAGTCTCTTACAGATTGAGTGCAGCTGGGTGAACATCCAACATTATCTCTTTTAATTTGTTTCACACTGAATTGAAACCATAAATTACCGGAAATATTTCAGTTATCTGTTTTCATAGCAAAACGGGCAATCTGTTTACTATTCTAGTACAGTATGCAAAAAAATCTAACGGAGGAATATTTGGCAGATGTGTTGATATTCTCTGCGTGAGATATATAGTGTTTCTTTTTCCCTGATACCGGCAACTCCGTACATCTTATGTAGTTAAAGTAAGAAAGCAATAGTACCTCTATAACCTTTAGCTTATGCATTTATTCTTCATCTATTCATTCTCAAACGAGAACTCGCCCCACGATCGATCGATGAGCACGTTCTCCTTTATCTGTGATCGATTATTTTAACCTTTTCCCTCATACGACAATTTCTGCAGCAGACGACTTTGAACGTATTTTGTCACATAATAGAAAATCTCTAGAATTGAATGGATAACCTATCACAAAAAGTGGAAAACATTGTGGCAAAAGGAGAAATTGCACGTTTTGTGCAATTTCTTCTTTTGTCACTATGTTTTCAAAACGCCGTCTGCTGCAGAAGCGTCAGAAAGCGTCTATATGAGGGAAAGGGTGCCTCTATAACCTTTAGCTTATGCATTTATTTTTCATCTATTCATTCTCAAATGAGAACTCGCCCCACGATCGATCGATGAGCACGTTCTACTTGCGCTGTGATCGATTATATTATACCCCGACACTATGTGCTTTGATTTGCTCCGATTGCCTTCATCAAATAATCGATATTTGTTTAATTTGGGAATGTCTTGAACCTCACATCAGGTCAACGAAACAATCTGTAAAACCCTTTAACAGTGAACATTCAGATATCAGTCTAACAGATTCGCAATAATTTGCATTTTTTTAACTCTTTCAGCGCCATAGGCAATATTGAGCTTTTTGCAAACAATACAGATTCAGGTGAGTCAGCTCGTAACGAGCTGTCTCACCTGAAATCTGCATTGTTTGGCAGTGAGTTTTAAAAATATTCCAAAAATCCTAAAACATGAAAATAGAGTCGTCCGAGTTTGAACATGGAAGAGTCTACCTTAAACAATTCGGCGCTGAAAGGGTTAACAATTACCTCTTGCCAATGTTTTCTTTCTGTTTTCTTGTGAAATCAAACTTCTATATTTTCATTTTGTTTTGTTTAAATCAGAGACGTCTTAGATGATGGCAAATAAAGTAAATGATACATGGGAAAAGTTATATTAGTTTGACAATATCGAATCTTTATTCAAAAGTACTTAGGCCACCGGCCCATAATACATAACATAATAGTTATACATCTATTACATTCTTAAAAGTGTCCCTAAAACTAAAACTCTTTCAACAGCATTTATTCGTAGTGTGCTCATTTTCTAATTAGCAAAGGGTTGTTAACTTGTAGTAAGCTGTAGAAACTAGTAATGTTAGTACAATATTTATACCAGTTGAAATGGAAATGCTGTCTCATTTTTTTTTAACTTTTTACACTGGAAAAATACATTATATTCACACTCTGTAATGTTATGATTAAATTTTTGAAAACAGTACAAACATATCCTTTTTTCCCGAGTGATTTTGCTATGACCAGTCTCAATCCTAAACTTATGATTAGAGCAACGAAATTTTGATAAAGCAATTGTATGGTTAAACGACATGACTATAAGTAGATATGTTTTTGTATTCAATAGAGACTAATAATGTTTATAGTGAAGACATCGACCAGATTCGTTGATACGTCCATGCCAATCTTGTTTGAAACAAGCTATAAGACGTTGTTTAAAACATTTAATAAACTGATTCACGTTTCCAACGTCCTGTGAAATCCAAACGTTTCCAAAACCATTTAAGAAAAGTAAGTTTTTCACATGAGCTGCCCAGGTTTTACGCCCTACGTCATCTAAAGATTTCAACATTAAATAACAGTTGCGTGGAATCTACTATTTGGTATTTCCAATAGTCTACAACCAATACTTCATACAATACATACAAGAGAAAGTTGATGCAAGGCATCAATGTCGCCGGAAAAGACTGCATTGATTTATTTATGTATTCTTGACTTTCCTTAGTCTATTCAAACATTAGGAACGTTGAAATGAAAACATTTGCTTATAAATTTTATATTCGTAAATATCCTGGTATTGCTTTAAAGGGAGGTAATTTGAAGAAAACAAAAGTCTTCAAAAGGAGAAATATATCAGCATTACCGTCTACAGTTTAAATTGTTCTATTGTTTGTGGATTTAAAAATGTTCTTTTTTTCTTATTTCTACATGTACAACGAAATATTGCGGCTTCTCGTTGACGCTTTGCGTCAAACATTCGTCTTGTACTTGTCTAAAATAAAATAATATCACTCGCTTTTTCATATCGAAATGCGCATGCGCGAAAATCGATGTTAAAGGTCACGAAACTACACAACAGAATAGGGTCTATATTTAGCTTAGAAACAGTTCCTACTTTAGATATTCATGGATTAACATTATTAAATGAATTCTACACAAATCAAGACATCTCTTTGAACATGAAAACAACATTTAGTAAGTTAAAATTGCTATTAAAATGAGAATCCGAAATTGACCTCAATGATGACACATAAGAGTCTGCATTAGGGGGTGTTGGTTCACGTCTTGAAGGGACCACTTTTGTCTTCGTAAATAAGACCAAAAACTTAAATGCGAGTAAAATAAAAAAAAATGCAAACATTAAAAAATCGGAATATTTATTTCATTTTAGATGTGTCATTTATTAGTGTTCGTAAACAACCACAATTGTAATATGTTCAAATCATCTAGATTTCTTTCTTTCTAATAATAAGCCGCCCTCCCATGTGATTTCCGAAAACCTATTAAAAATAGAAGTCGCGGGCTTCTGCCCGGCGACTAATGATAACCTATAAAGAGGGGATATCTTTCACATTCACCTTAAGCTACCATATTATTTGTTCTTGTGTAAGTTCAGATCAGCCTATACATATAGCATATGACCGCCTCGATCGTGTTTTGGTAAAGCGTCCGACTCGGGTAGGTCATGGGTTTGATACCCGGCCGGGTCATTCCAAAGACTAAAAAAATGGTAGTAATTGCTGCCTTCATTGTTGCTCAGGGTTGCGGAGTAAGCATTACGACTGTCTGGCTGATGTCAGGCTGATGTCAGGATAAATGGATCAGTAGTACTGGTAAATTACACAGGAAACGCCGCGATATAACTGGAAACGTGTTGCATGCGGTGTAAAACACCAATCAATCAATTAACATATAAAATTTTTATATCAAAATCTACGCAAGTGTACAGAAGCTTCTTTCACCAACTTAAGTTAACATTATTTGAACAATTTATATTATGATCAGAATGTGTAGATCTGGATCTACAAAGTTCGCAAACGCCACCTTGTAACCCCCACGCTCATGGACGAGATCAGATTGTACTGGTAACACACTGGTAACACACTGGTAACACACTGGTCTGTTGACTAGTCGTGTCGAAAATCAGATTTGAGTCGAGTCGAGTTGATCCGATCCGGTTATGGATCTTTTCAAATCTTCTGTTAGATGGGTTTTGTAATGACGTTCCTGAACTCTACTACTTATTTTCCTTCTTTTGTGTCATGTTTTACTTTTGGACTAATGCCTAATATTAGACTAGTTTTGTGTAATGATTGTATCAAAGTGGAAGTATCAAATACTTTGCCAAGAAATTTAATCTTTATTTTATCGCATGAGTCGGTATGTTTTAAGCCAATAAATTACCAGCATACGCTTTCACCAAGACTTTAGACAATAAGGCAATTAAATGTAAGTAATTGGAAGAACTTTTTCGAAGACAATGTCGAAACTAATAAGAAAAGGCTACATCTTCATTTCAAAGGCCACCGGGTGTATAATCGTTTGACTGTCGATTTTATGTAAGAATGAGTTAATCATTAAAGAACCAAGGTAATCATTTGAAGTTTTTACCAGCATGCTCTTTGATCAGAGTCGAGTCGCGATAACGTAAGGTCTCTACAGCAAGAGGGTTAATTGATTGATTGGGGTTTAACGCCGTTTTTCAACAATTTTCAGTCATATCACGGCGACCAGTTCACCTACTCATGCGTTTCCTGGTTTTCCCACATCAGTACACCACACAACATACTTTCCAAGCAACTGGCTTCTTTTCCACATAGACTGTTAAACAGCCCATTGGTGAAAGACGAATGACGCAGGTCATAGTGACTGTTGTCAAACGTCGGAATGAATGTTGGCCGAGCTGGGATTCGAACTCACAACCCCTGGATTGGCAAACCGCGTCGCTACCGACTAAGCTACCGGGTAGCTCGGCGAACAGCAAGAGAAATAACCCAACTAAGCTCCTCCGGCATATGTAAATCGATAATGATTTGATTTAATTTGATTTATTGGGATTTAAGGCCGTTTTTAACAATTTTTCAGTCATATCACGGCGGCCAGTTCACCTACTCATATGTGTCCTGGTTTTCGCACACCAGTACTCCACACAACAATCTTCTCAAGCATTTGGCTGCTTTTCCACATAGACTTAGCCCATTGGTGGCAGACGAATGACGCTTGTCGCAATGACTTTTGTCAAACGTCGGAAAGAAATTTGGCCAAGCCGGGATTCGAACTCACAACCGCTGGATTGACTGAGCTACCGGGACTCGACCGGGATCGATAATGAACGTAAGACTTATATATACGCTCATTTTGGCATCACGCAGCCCAACAATGTATAAAGTATCGACCCGGATCAACCTTAGCATGCCGCGTGGACAAAGACTTTTCGCCTCCCGTGGATTTTCTGTTTCAGGAATCATTACTCTTTACTCTATCCCCCCTGAGATGGAATGTGTCGGCCCGGATCAGTCTGCGCGAATCGCGCAGGCTGATCTCGATCGAAACATTACGCAAAGGTCATAATGTTGATTTTTTTCTCGCGAGACGGCTCATATCTTTTGCAAATTACAGAAGACACGAGCACGCCTGCTGATGGCTCTCCTTCAGGTAACACGACATTCATTAAACATCGCACTCTCGGTGAATTATTAGGTACAGTAACGAAGTATATTCATTGAATGGAGCTTTGGCAAAGTTGCTCAATATAAAAAAAAATTAACATCGTCTACTGCAGATTCATCATAATGCGTCACAAAGTTGGAAAGGGTCACGGCTTAGTTAACCTTTTTCCACATACATCAAATCTGCGGCTTTGACGACTTTGAAAAACAATCTAGGAACATTTTAGAAACAGCTCTATAAATGAAAGTATCATTTTTTTAAAAAGTTTCATTTATAGAGCTGATACAGAGGCGTCAGAAAGCGTCGGTATGTGGGAAAGCGTTAACGTACGAAAAGGAACACTTTATGGTCGGTAGAACTGCCCTGTAGTGAATTGTTGTTGTTGTTGTAGTGTAAGACATTAATTAACATCGCACTCCCGGTGAATTATTAGGTACAGTAGTGAAGCAATATAAATCAGTTCGTTATGAGCAAACTCCACATATCGAGGTCTTGGCGTGAAACGGTTGTAACTAAAATTGGTATTTTTGTTACCAAGGTTAATCACCTCACCATAAAGTCTTTATAAGCGTTAACTCATTTGTCTTGGTAAACAATGGAAATTTAGGCGCCATTGCTCGTTCTGAGCAATGGCACCTAAATTTGCATTGTTTACAAAAGTGTGAAAATTGCCCCTAAACCAGGGATTTCAAAATAGGTTTTTAGTTACAACCGTTTCACGCCAAGCCCTCGATATGACGTTTTTGGAAATGTGAATGTGCTTTGCGAGTTTCTTGGTTTAAATTGAAATGAATGGGGTGGGGTGCCAGGAAACCCAATAAGTGGGCATGTGCGATCTTATGAAAATCCAGATTAGCCTTTGCCTCTCGCGCAATATGATCTGGGTCTGTATTGTTATCTAATAAAAAAGAAGCATTCAAGAATCCTCTTACATATGAGCCGCCTCACGAGAAAACAAACAATGTGGATGGACTCTTCATAAAGTATCGACCCGGATCAGCCTTAGCAAGCCGCGCAGGCCAATCCGGGCTGACACTTTTTTGCCTCCTGTTGATTTTCTGTTTCAGGAATCATTACTGTATACCTCTATACCCCTCCTGTGACGGAATGTGTCGGCCCGGTTTAGCCTGCACGGACTGCGCATTCTGTTCTGGGTCGATACATTACGCAAAGTCCATACTATTGGAACGGCTCATATAATTTATATTGGGATACTTTTGGTAAAAACTTATTTGTTTAATATCGATACGAAAACAATCTTTGAGCTGAAATTAATCACGCTCGATATCTGCTTCCTGGAGACATTATCTGTACACGCGTCATTTATGTGGAAAACTCACGAATTTCGAGCAGCCCTGAATCTTTGGAAAGAGCGGGCGTTGCCCTACATGTACTACTGCAACACTTTCTTTCGCACTTTAGATAACATGGTGGGTGTGCAAATTGATCGTTGTCTACATTTTAGCGAATTACTTTAAGGTGGATTTTCAAAAAAAAGGGTTTCTTAAATCCTCTTTTTGTATTTGTGAAAAATCTTCTTTTGCTTGTTGACTGTTTATTCAACAACAACAAAGGGCGATGCATTGTTTCCCTGAGAACACATTTATGCGCTGCCAGAAACTGTTTCACAGTGTAAGTGTCGTAAACAACTGATACAACATCAAATCCGAGAGAACTATGATAGTATATGATTTGTGCCCCATAAACACGAAACAAGAGTAGTGTAGATTCATTCCTACAGTACTTACGTTAACCCTTTCCCTCATACGACAATTCTGCAGCAGACGATTTTGAACATATTTTGTGAAAAAGTGGAAAATCTCTATAATTGAATGGATAACCTATGACGAAAAGTGGAAAACATTGTGGCAAAATGAGAAATTGCTCGTTTTGAGCAATTTCTTTTTTTGTCACTATGTTTTTTAAAAAGCCGTCTGCTGCAGAGGCGTCAGAAAGCGTCTATATGAGGGAAAGGGTTAAATATAGATAAAGAACCACCTGCGACTCATTGTAATCTTTCACAAACCGGTACTATTTATCAGACGTGTGTATGTGTGTGTGTGTGCCGAGCCCCGGTAGCTCAGTCGGTAGTGACGCAGGTTTGTCAAACTAGGGGTTGCGAGTTTCTATCAAGCGTCTGTAAGAAATATGCAGACAGTGTATATCTTGATTAGACTGTGTGAATGCGGAGGTTGATCTGGATGTTATACTGTTCACAAAAGGCAATTTGTACCTTTCCTCATGCCATGGCTCATATAGTATACTAGTAACGTTAGAGTCTCCACAAATCTACTCATTTGAAGCTTGCCTATCATACGATCTCTTCACTGGTATGAATGTCTCCCTTCAAGCCACACAACTTATCTAATAACCCTTATCCTGCTAAAATCCTGCAATTGGCATCAACAACATAGGTGTTTTTAAAAGGTCTAATATAATTATGGGTGCCATTGTGATAGATATTGTAGATATTGTAATGCTGACATTTCGAACAATGCAGACCGAGATTGTGCAGACTTAACTTGATCTACATTGGTCGCAAATATTGCTTAAAATCGAGCCTACAGTGACAATCAAACGTTGTTTAAAATCGAGCCTACAGTGACAAACAAATGTTGTTTAAAATCTAGCCTACAGTGACAATCAAACGTTGTTTAAAATTGAGCCTACAGTGACAAACAAATGTTGTTTAAAATCTAGCCTACAGTAACAAGCAAATGTTGTTTAAAATCGAGCATACAGTGACAAACAAATGTTGTTTGAAATCGAGCCTACAGTGACAAACAAATGTTGTTTAAAATCGAGCCTACAGTGACAAACAAATGTTGTTTAAAATCGAGCCTACAGTGACAAACAAATGTTGTTTAAAGTCGAGCCTACAGTGACGAACAAATGTTGTTTGAAATCGAGCCTACAGTGACAAACACATGTTGTTTAAAATCGAACCTACAATGACACACAAATGCTGCCTAAAGTTGAGCCGACAGTGACGAACAAATGTTGTTTGAAATCGAGCCTACAGTGACAAACAAATGATGTTTAAAATCGAACATACAGTGACAAACAAATGCTGCTTCAAGTCGAACCGACAGTGACGGACAAATGGTGTTTGAAGTCGAGCCTACAGAGACAACAAATGATGTTCAAAATCAGCATAAAGTGACAAACAAATGTGGCTTAAAGTCGAGCCTACAGAGACAACAAATGATGTTCAAAATCGAACATTAAGTGACAAACAAATGCTGCTTAAAGTGGAGCCGACAGTGACACACATATGATGTTTAAAATCGAGCCTACAGTAACAAACAAATGTTGTTTAAAATCGAACCTACAGTGACAAACAAATGCTGCTTAAAGTCGAGCCGACAGTGACAAACAAATGTTGTTTGAAGTCGAGCCTACAGTGACAAATAAATGTTGCTTAAAATCGAGACTACAGTTACAAATAAATGTTGCTTAAAATCGAGCGTACAGGGACAAATAAATGTTGCTTAAAGTCGAGCCTACAGTGACACAAAAATGTTGCTTAAAATCGAGCCTACAGTGACAAATAAATGTTGCTTAAATTCGAGCGTACAGGGACAAATAAATGTTGCTTAAAGTAAAGCGTACAGGGACAAACAAATGTTGCTTAAAATCGAACCTACAGTGACAAGCAAATGTTGCTTAAAGTCGAACCTACAGTGACAATGTTGCTTAAAATTGAGCCTTCATGGACAAACAAATGTTGACAAACAAAGGTTGTTTAAAGTCGAGCCTACAGGTACACACAAATATTGCTTAAAGTCGAGCCTATAGGGACAAACAAATGTTGTTTAAAGTCGAGCCTACAGTGACAAACAAATGTTGCTTAATTTCGAGCCGACAGTAACAAACATATGTTGTTTAAAATCGAGCCTACAGTGACAAACAAATGTTGCTTAAAGTCGAGCCGACAGTAACAAACTAATGTTGTTTAATATCGAGCCTACAGTAACAAACATATGTTGTTTAGAATCGAACCTACGGTGAACGGTAAAGTTATTTAAAGTTTGACAAACCTCGGGAAACAAATGCTGTTTAATGTTTAACCTACAGTGAAAGATAACGTTTTTAAAGTATGACAAACCGTGGTAACTGTTAGGAAGTTGTTTAAAATCGAACCATCAGTGACAGGCAATCTTAGTTTAAAGTCGCACATACTGTGATAATCAAACGTTGTTAAAGACGATTGAAATTGATAAGCAATTGTAGTTTAAAGTCGAATATACAGTGACAATTAAATGTAGTTTAAATTCGAATAAATAGTGATAATCAAATGTAGTTTAAAGTCGGAACTACATTGTTAATCAAATGCAGTTTAAAATCGAATTTACAGTGATAATGAAATGAAGTTTAAAGCCAAATGAAAAGTGATAATCAACTGTAGTTTAAAGTAGAATATACAGTGATAAGCAATCGTTTTTTAAAGTAGAATATACAGCGATACTCAAATGTAGTTTAAAGTAGAATATACAGTGATAATCAAATATAGTTTAAAGTCGAATATACAGTAATAATAAAATATGGTTTAAAATAAATTATACAGTAATAATCAAATTCAGTTTAAAGTCAAACTTAGTGTTATAGGCAATTGTAGTTTAATGTTGAACATACAATAATCAGCAATTATTGTTTTAAAGTCGAACATACAGTGATTAGCTATTGTATTTTACATTCGAACTTAAAGTGAAGAGCAAATACTACAAATAAAAAAACAGTCGAACAATCAGTTATAAGCAAATATTGTTTAAAGTCACGAATAGCGTACTAGTGGTGTTATTACAATAAACAGTTGGAATCAGCCCGCCTGTCTAGTGCACTAGTGATAGGGTAATTATCTACATACTCAGTGAACAGTTTGTTACAGTGAGAAATTGGTCTCATGTACTACATTGGTATATATAGCTTGCGGATTGGGTGAATTCCAGGATAGTTTTAGATCTATAATATACGTACATAGAACATACATAACAAAATAGGTTGGAGTGCAATATACTTTCGGGGGAGGATTTGAAATGTGCCACGTTTATGCGCCAAAACAGACATCCTTTCAACCCCGATCCTGTTTACTCTGTTTATAAACGACTTGATCGAATATTTACGACAAGAATGTACTAACGGTGTATTTGTTTCAAACGATATTGAGGATATTTTAGCGCTCCTATTTGCAGACGACGTTACTTGTGTCTCAGACACTATATTTCATCTACAGAAACAATTAAATGTGATACATAAATATTGTCTATCAGTTGGAATGAAATTAAATCTAGATACAACGAAAATAATAGTTTTCCGAAATGGCGGTGTTTTAAAAAATAAGAAAAATAAGTGGTATTATGATGGCAATGAAGTTGAAACTGTATCATATTATAAATATTTAGCTTCCATGTCAATGTCTCGGCTTTGTTAGACAACAAGTAAAACACACCAAGCAAACCAAGCTAAAAAAGATTGTTTTAGCATATATAGATCGCAAAACAAATTTGGATATTTTAATCCGAAAGATGCTTTTAAAGTATTTGATTCTATGATAAAACATATTCTCTGTTTTAATTCCGATATTTGGGGTTATGAATATTGTCACGCCATAGAAAAATTCTGTTGAAAAAATTGATTTTTGTAAACGCATGTGTTATCTTAATCAAAATACCGCCGATTTTTTCGCCTTAAGTGAATGCGGTGGATATCCTCTTTCTATTACGTATATGACACAGTGTATTAAGTACTGGATAAAATACTACAAGATGTCCTTCAAACAATGCTACCATATAGATGAAAATGTCAGAAAGACATTGGCATCTAACATTAAACGTTTGCTATATATATAAGTATGGTTTTGTGTACGTATGGATAAATGAGGGTGTTGGAAATTGTAGTAAATATTTAAAGTGCTTTAAACAACGTCTTCTAGATTGCTCTCTCCAAAACCTCCAACAAAAGATCAGAAATTCACTTAAGTCAAAATATTATCAACACTTTTAATCTCTTTTAAACGTAGAAATGTATTTTTCCATGGATATCTCATATTATAGTCGTCGCATATTGTCACATTTTAGATGTTCTAATCATTGTTTAAATGTAGAAAAGAGCAGACATCAAAATATTGATTATTGCTTGAGATTCTGTAATGTTTGTCTTGGTAGAAACTGCTAAGTTGTTGAGGATGAATTTCACTTTGTGTTAGTATGTCCAGTTTACAATGAATTTCGGGTTTTTTATTTCCAAGAAGTCTGGACAAATTCATACCCAACTACAACGTTGTTATTATTTAAAACCAAAAAATTACTTTTAGATGAACAGGTCTCTAATTAAATCATAAAGTATGTGTCGTATACTAATTATTTCTATATTTGAATATCTTCAAAAAGTTTATGATGTCACTTCAATGAATTGATTATGTACATGTAAATTATGTATAACGGGCCATTACTGAATAAAATATTTGTATTTTTGTATTTGTACTATATGCTGAAGGCAACTTAAAACAACAATTCCGTATGTATGACTGTAAGTAACCCTTTCTGATTTACAACAGGTCTGCAGCAAACGACTTAGTACAAATTTAGGAAAAAATGAAAATTCTCTTTATATGAAAGTATGATTATTGAATATAATTGAAAACATTGTGACAACAGGAGGAATTGCTCACTTTGAGCAATTTCGTTTTTTTACCCACAATGTTTTAAAAAGTGGTCTGCTAAGGAGGCGTCAGAAAGCGTCGTAACTGTAAGGGTTAACCTTTTCCCTCATACGACAATTATGCAGCAGACGACTTTGAACATATTTTGTCAAAAAATAGAAAAACCCTAAAACTAAATGGATAACCTATGACTTAAAGTGGAAAACATTGTGGCAAAAGGAGAAATTGCTCGTTTTGAGTAATATCTTCTTTTGTCACTATGTTTTCAAAAAAGCCGTCTGCTGCAGAGGCGTCAGAAAGCGTCTAAATGAGGGAAAGGGTTAATGAAACTACAACTGCGAAGAATGTAGAATTAGATAAAGCGCGCACCCATCGTGCATTATAATCTTGGACTATATTGTTTGCTACTTAGTTATCCATATTTGTTTAAACAAAGACTACGCCAAAGATGTACAAAGACGTGTCAAACAGCTGGGATGACGACACAAATTGCAGAAATTCAGCGGATTAAGGGTTAGCAAATTGCTGTAGCAATAAATGCGGTCAGTGAGATCTCTGCGTTAGATAATAACGCATTGTATTTTCTATGTTCTCAGCGATCAGAACAATTAGGCGTTGTGAGAAAATGATAGTGCCGTCAGTTAGTGATATAAATAGCTCCCGGTCTATATATATATGAGCCGTTCCATTAGAAAACCAACACTATGGAGTCTGCGTAATGTATCGACCGAGATCATCCTGCGCAGTCCGTGCAGGCTAATCCAGGCCGACACAATCCGTCTCATGGAGTAAGAGGTATAGAGTAATGATTCCTGAAACAGAAAATCCACGGGACGCGAAAAGAGTATGACCGGGTTAGCTTGTCGCGGAATGCTTAGGGCTGATCCGGGTCGATACTTTTCGCAGAGTCCACAATTTTGGTTTTCTCGTGGGACGGCTCATGTCTATAATCTTAAAAGCATGCATATAGTAGTTGTGTAGCCTTTGCGTTTAGTGTAGTAGTTGTGTAGCCTTTGCGTTTAGTGTAGCAGTTGTGTAGCCTTTGCGTTTAGTGTAGTAGTTGTGTAGCCTTTGCGTTTAGTGTAGTAGTTGTGTAGCCTTTGCGTTTAGTGTAGTAGTTGTGTAGCCTTTGCGTTTAGTGTAGTAGTTGTGTAGCCTTTGCGTTTAGTGTAGTAGTTGTGTAGCCTTTGCGTTTAGTGTAGTAGTTGTGTAGCCTTTGCGTTTAGTGTAGTAGTTGTGTAGCCTTTGCGTTTAGTGTAGTAGTTGTGTAGCCTTTGCGTTTAGTGTAGTAGTTGTGTATCCTTTGCGTTTAGTGTAGCAGTTGTGTAGCCTTTGAGTTTTGTGTAGTAGTTGTGTAGCCTTTGCGTTTAGTGTAGTAGTTGTGTAGCCTTTGCGTTTAGTGTAGCAGTTTGGTAGCCTTTGCGTTTATTGTAGTAGTTTTGTAGCCTTTGCGTTTAGTGTAGCAGTTGTGTAGCCTTTGCGTTTAGTGTAGTTGTTGTGTAGCCTTTGAGTTTAGTGTAGTAGTTTTGTAGCCTTTGCGTTTAGGGTAGTAGTTGTGTATCCTTTGCGTTTAGTGTAGCAGTTTTGTAGCCTTTGCGTTTAGTGTAGCAGTTGTGTATCCTTTGCGTTTAGTGTAGTAGTTGTGTAGCCTTTGCGTTTAGTGTAGCAGTTGTGTATCCTTTGCGTTTAGTGTAGCAGTTTTGTAGCTTTTGCGTTTAGTGTAGTAGTTGTGTAGCCTTTGGGTTTTGTGTAGTTGTTGTGTAGCCTCTGCGTTTAGTGTAGTAGTTGTGTAGCCTTTGCGTTTAGTGTAGTAGTTGTGTAGCCTTTGCGTTTAGTGTAGTAGTTGTGTAGCCTTTGCGTTTAGTGTAGTAGTTGTGTAGCCTTTGCGTTTAGTGTAGTAGTTGTGTAGCCTTTGCGTTTAGTGTAGTAGTTGTGTAGCCTTTGCGTTTAGTGTAGTAGTTGTGTATCCTTTGCGTTTAGTGTAGTAGTTGTGTAGCCTTTGCGTTTAGTGTAGCAGTTGTGTAGCCTTTGCGTTTAGTGTAGTAGTTGTGTATCTTTTGCGTTTAGTGTAGCAGTTTGGTAGCCTTTGCCTTTATTGTAGTAGTTGTGTAGCCTTTGCGTTTAGTGTAGCAGTTGTGTAGCCTTTGCGTTTAGTGTAGTTGTTGTGTAGCCTTTGTGTTTAGTGTAGTAGTTTTGTAGCCTTTGCGTTTAGTGTAGCAGTTGTGTAGCCTTTGCGTTTAGTGTAGTAGTTGTGTAGCCTTTGCGTTTAGTGTAGTAGTGTTGTAGCCTTTGCGTTTAATGTAGCAGTTGTGTAGCCTTTGCGTTTAGTGTCGTAGTTGTGTAGCCTTTGCGTTTAGTGTAGTAGTTGTGTAGCCCTTTCGTTTAGTGTAGTAGTTGTGTAGCCTTTGCGTTTAGTTAAGTAGTTTTGTAGCACATGTTATTTAACCCTTTCCCTCATACGATAATTCTGCAGCAGACGACTTTAAACAAATTTTGTCAAACAATAGAAAATCTCTATAATTGAATGGACAACCTATGACTTAAAGTGGAAAACATTGAGGCAAAAGGAGAAATTGCTCGTTTTGATCAATTTCTTCTTTTGTCACTATGTTTTCAAAAATCCGTCTGCTGCAGAGGCGTCAGAAACCGTCTATATGAGGGAAAGGGTTAACGGTTTGTAACAAAGGTGTAAATACTGTAATCTGATTGGCGGATATGCAATCGTTTTCTACTTTAAACTGGGGTATTTAAAACGCCTAGGCGTGGCTTCATACGATATCTGAACATCGTTGTGTTTAGGGTTAAAACATGTTTTACTGAGGCATTCAGTCACGTGTCATTTAATGTTACACGGGTGGAAGAGGAATGGGGTTACACTTCCAGAGTTGTGTCAGAGGTGTTAAAAGTACCACTCGCTTGTGTCTTCACTGTTCGCACACATGTAAAACAACACGAAACAGTTAAAGATGCGGATATGAAAGATGCCTTGTAAACAAACATTCTAATTTAATAGTTTTCTTATGGCAATATTTCGTTGGCCTAATGCCATATATATACGTGTATTCACAACATGTTACGAACGATTAGTAGCAAACCTCGGGGCAACTATTACCGTTTAAGATCAAGATAACCCTGTACATCCTCGCAATCTGATCTGGATCTGCAGTTTTCGCCTATATACCAAGAGGTGTTTAAAAAAATAGTTACATTTAGATCAGTTAACAAGAGTGATCATGCAGCATCTGGGAGACACCTTTCACTATTACCTCATGGATGGATGCACTTGAGCATGATGCATTCGTAGAATGCCTTTTTACAACTTTGAAATTACTGTAAATCTCTGTGAAAACCAACCTTAATGCTAAAAACTCTAAAATGGATTCTGCTTAACAGGAGTCTCTAGAATACTTTGATGACTTAGTATTAGTAACGGGAACGGCGGAATACTGGAAACAAAATTCGAATATTTGTTTTAGTTATTCGAATATATTCGAATATTCGTCAGCCGAAACTAAAATCGGTATCCGAAATAGGTTGTTTTGTGAATAAACAGGCCGAGTTGCCCGAGTTATCCTTTCAAACGTACTCACTCTTTGTTTCGTGATATATATATTTGACTTTCATTCTGGCGTAGATCAAGAAGAAATGATCTTCGCTAGCGGCATGCATCTCGATCGAAAGATCAAAGTTTGTAAGGTATTTCGTGAAGTGACTCGTGTATGATGAATTTATTGTTGGATTATACATTTTTTGTTTACCCTTTTTCAATTGAGAATGAAACGCGTAGGCCTCAAATTGTAGATTTTACACGTTTATTAAAAAATAGATGCAGCAGAAAACTTTCCAGATTTAGGTGCAATATTATCTTGATCTGAAGTGGATGTAATTGTTGCGATACCTGATCCGGATTAATCCTGGTCGCGAAAGTATCGAGGTTGGAGTGACGCTCTTTATTGACCAGTGTTGAAAACATTGTTTCCATATTGTGTCTACTACATATACGTCAGAATGCGTTTAAAAATGGGAAAATGTTTAGTGCAAGACTACCAGAATGCGTTTGCAATGCTTAGTGCAAGCCTGCCAGAATGCGTTTGCAAATGGGAAACTGTTTAGTGCAAGCCTATCAGAATGCGTTTGCAATGCTTAGTGCAAGCCTACCAGAATGCGTTTGTAAATGGGAAATTGTTTAGTGCAAGCCTACCAGAATGCGTTTGCAATGCTTAGTGCAAGCCTACCAGAATGCGTTTGCAAATGCGAAAATGTTTAGTGAAAGCCTACCAGAATGCGCTTGCAATGCTTAGTGCAAACTTACCAGAATGCATTTTCAATGCTTAGTGCAAGCTTACCCGAATGCGTTTGCAAATGGGAAAATGTTTAGTGCAAACCTACCAGAATGCATTTGCAATGCTTAGTGCAAGCCTACCATAATGCGTTTGCAAATGGGAAAATGTTTAGTGCAAACCTATCTCGATGGTCTGGTATGATCGTCAACTGGCTCGAACGAGTGTTCCTAGATTCAATGTCGAATAGATTAGTGTCTGTGGGTTTGAATGGTGTTTTACACCAAGGAGGGAAAGAATTATTACCAGTTTGGCCCGACCGGGGATCGAACCTAACCATTAAATGTACGAGTTAAAAGGAAATTTTAATAGTAGATATGAATAGTAGATATGGAATCCTACTTTTGTATTTACAGTAGGGGAACAACACAACTACTGAGTTAGAACCAATATAGCGGAGTCCAATTCCGCCAGCCTTACTAAAAACACTAAGAAACAGAGCATATTTCATCTTTTTTTTTCACAAAAATATTTTATATTACATGAATGATAGAATATATGTAAGTAAATCACTAAGTTGACATGAATAGATACCTTTGTTGACTAACAATTCTTGTTAAGAAATGAAATATTTTGTCATCTTGATAAGGGAAACAAATGGGATGAAATATGCATTTACTTATTTAAGTATTACTTAGCGCTAAGTTAGGCTGATGACATTGGACCCTGGGGTATGATAAGAGTTACCTAAAATAGTGCGTTACCCTAACCATGTTATCCTTATTGGCTTTGTGATCAAATAGTAAACTTAACGACTTGTCATGGTTACTGTATCGTAAACAGGAAACGCATAACAGCTTATATATGTAGGGTTGTTGGGGGCAAGAATTACGACTGACTCGTTGTTGGGGGTATAAAAGGACCAGTAGTACCATGAACTTACCGAGATAAAAGCCTTGATATAACCTGAAAACTGTTTAAACGGCGTAAATTACCATGCACACAATCGAACAGCGTTTATCTTACAGACTCCAATCATCGGATATTATTTAGCATAATTATTACTCTAAAATACGTGCTCAATGGTCGTTCGGTAAAGGGTTAGAACAAGCCGATCGACGACTGTGTTAGTTAATCTGAATAAGCCCTGGTATAAAGGCCACCGAAATATTAGAGTCTATGATAAAACTATAATCCTCTTCCAAATACAGACGCTTTCTGACGCCTCTGCTAAAACAGGCTTTTGAAAATAAAGATACATACAACAATTCTCATAATGACCAACTTTTAATTTTAATGTTTTCAACTCTATTTAATGATTACATTTCCAGTTGAAGAGATCGTCTGCTGTAGTTTGTTATATGTGGGAAAGTGTTAGTACCACTGAAAGCGACGTCGAATATTCATCAAGCAAGGCACATTCCCATATAATATAAACCCCTACAGTGTCTATCAGTGTCCTAAAGCTATGATCTATGTGACGGATTATTGGCCCACAGGGGAGAAGTTATCGTATATATATGACATTTACTGTATGCCATTACGAGTTATTGGTTATTTTGTAATAAACCTGGGGGCGAGGATTCCAGGATGATAATCTGCTTCACACGCCCATGACTACTATTGTATACTTTCCGCAATTTCGCTAATTGACTTTTGGGATAATGAATTGCAAAATATGTAGTTATCGTATTAATTCACTTCAGAGTTGAGAACCGGGAAAACTAGTCGTCGTACGATGTTTGCGACCAGTGTAGATCCAGATCAGCCTGCGCATCCGCGCAGTCTGATCTGGATCTGCACTGTTCACAACAGTTTAGTAAAGAACACTCCAAGAACCATATGTCATACGGTTTATAATTTGGATCTGGGAATACGAATGAATGCGAAAGAAAAAGTCATTATTTACACCACTAAGAGACAAAAACCTATAACTAGTGATGGTATTCGTGGAGCTGGGTTCTAATCCACATTCTAACATTACAATCGAACACCTGTTTGTTTCCAGCCGAGCCCCGGTAGCTCAGTCGGTATGGACGCCGGCTGTCAATCCAGGGGTTGTGAGTTCGAACCCCAGCTCGGCCCAACATTCTTTCCGACGTCTGACAAAAGTCACTGTGAGAAGCGTCATTCGTCTTTCACCAATTGGCTAATAGTCTATGTGGAAAAGCAGTCAGTTGGTTGGAAAGTATGTTGTGTGTGGAGTACTGGTGTGAGAAAACCAGGAAACATATGAATAGGTGAACTGGCCGCCGTGTTATGACTGAAACATTGTTGAAAACGGCATTAAATAAACCCAAATCGATCAATTGTATGGTGTTTTCAACGCATTTACAGTTATATTACGGCGTTTTATGGTTGAGTAATATAAGCCACTGGTCTATTTTCTAACCCGACAACACCAAGTCAATCGTAATGCTAACAACCACGCAAGCATTAGGGCAAAGGCTGGGAAGCCATTACTTCCATGTTAATGTATTTGGTAACACGTGGTCAGGGATAGAATCCGCGACTTTCTGCATCAGAAGGCGGCAGCCCTTCCACAACACCTGTTTGTTTGCATGGAGTTTTCAACGCATTTACAGTTATATTACGGCGTTTTATGGTTGAGTTATCAGTATTCCTGGTCTATTTAATATCGCGACAACACCCAGTCAATCTTAATGCTAACCACGCAAGAATTATGACAAAGACTTGGAACCCATTACTACCATGTTAGCGTATTTGGTAACACGTGGTCAGCGATAGAACCCAAGACTTTGAGAATCAGAAGGCGGCAGCCCTTCCACAACACCTGTTTGTTTGCATGGAGTTTTCAACGCACTTACAGTTATATTACGGCGTTTTATGGTTGAGTTATCAGTACTCCTCTCCAGGTCTATTTAATATCCCGACAACACCCAGTCAATCGTAATGCTAACCACGCAAGAATTATGGCAAAGACTTGGAACCCATTACTACCATGTTAACGTATTTGGTAACACGTGGTCAGCGATAGAACCCAAGACTTTCCGCATCAGAAGGCGGCAGCCCTTCCACATACACTACCGAGGCAGTGAAACGTTTATTTTCGTATACTAGTACACGTGATGTTTGCAGATTGCGGCATGACTCTTATATTGTCTAAAGAGAATCACTTTGGCAATGTCAAACGGAATGTTTGTAAAATATTAACCCTTGATTCATATAGATTATTTATTAACCCTCCAACATACACCAAATATGCAGCAGACACTATTGAAATCATGTAGCAAACGCTATTGAAAGTATAAAAAGTATAAAAATGACAAAATAAATTATCAATTATTTGAAATATTGTGACAAAATGAAATTTTTTCCATGATTAACAATGTTTGAAACCTTGTGACGAAATGAGAAATTTCACATAATTAACAATGTTTCATTTTAGCATATATTTTTGTCAAAATCATCTATTGCGAATGCGACAGCAGGCAGGAAATTGTTATTATCTGTAACAACTCTGCTTGGAAGCAAGTTTGGCCCTTACTTCATCTCATTAGAGATTCAAGCCAAAACGTTTGTTTTCGACAATTTGGTCTGAGTAATCCTGGAACGATGCCCTAATTTCTCTTGTCAAACCGGAAGCAAATAGGTGAATATTGTCCTATAAGACGAATTGCCGATGTAATATATGTAAGTCTCTTCATTTCGAACGCCGAGCCTCGGTAACTCTGTTTGTAGCGACGCGGGTTGTCAATCCAGGGTGGTGAGTTCGAAAAGAAACTAGGCGAACGGTCCTCTCTGACATTTGACAAAAGATAATGCGTCAAGCGTATGTCTCCCCTCATTGAGCTTAGATTATGTGCAGTGAAGCAGCCAGTTGCTTGTAACGTTGAGTACTGGAGTTAAAAAGTCAGGAGACACATTGGTAGTTGTACTGGGCCACATACTTGTTGAACACGGTTTGTAATCCCGATAAATTCTACATAATATACTTATTTCGATTTAGGATGTGGTCCTGTAGCGAAACAAATAGTATAGATACTTTATTGTTTTATGCATGAATAAACACTGGAGAGTATTCGAAATGTTTCAATTAACACCAAGGGATTCGAAACTGTAATGCAGTTGGTATTGTTTTGGTTTGTAAATGATCAATTCTCCACAATAACCTTATTTCGATTTGGGATGTGGTCCTGTAGCAAAACAAATAGTAAAGATACGTTAGTGTTTTATGAATGAATAAACGATGGAGAATATACGAAATGTTTCGTCTAACACCAAGGGATTTGAAACTGCAACAAAATCGGTATTGCTTTTTTTTTTTTTTTAAATGGTTGCACAATTCTAAATTTTAGTATAAACGATTGTCGACGAGGCGAGTTCAAAATAGAATCTGCCTTGTGTTCAAGGGAATATATATTCTACTCTCTTATCCTTTGTCAGAAAATGCCTTCGTGTTTATATAACATCGTAGTCAATTAAAAGTGTTTGTGTTTGTAAAACGAGGAAACATCAAAGTCCATCTCAAGTGCGTTTCTATTGTATCACGCCGGGTTTTGTGTTAAAAATAAGTTCTATCCGATTAGCTTAGCCCTGATTTCAATCGAAATCAAAACACATATGCCAAGATTGAAAACCAAAACTGCAATTTGAAGTATGAAATGAGTATTTTAAATTTAAGATTAATCCGTTGGTCTGTCTGTTTGTCTGTCTGTCTGTTTCTCTTTCACTCTATCTGTCTGTCTCTGTCTCTGTCTTTGTATCTGTCTCTTTCTCTGCCTCTCTCTCGCTCTCTCGCTCTCTCTCTCTCTCTCTCTCTCTCTCTCTCTCTCTCTCTCTCTCGCTCTCTCTCTCTCTCTCGCTCGCTCTCTATATGTCTGTCTGTCTGTCTGTCTGTCTGTCTGTCTGTCTGTCTGTCTGTCTGTCTGTCTGTCTGTCTGTCTGTCTGTCTGTATGTATGTCTGTCTGTCTGTCTGTCTGTCTGTCTGTCTGTCTGTCTGTCTGTCTGTCTGTCTGTCTGTCTGTCTGTCTGTCTGTCTGTCTGACTCTGTATGTCTCTGTCTCTGTCTCTCTCTGTCTCTGTCTCTGTCTCTGTCTCTCTCTCTGTCTCTGTCTCTCTCTCTCTCTCTCTCTCTCTCTCTCATCTCTCTCTCCTCTCTCTCTCTCTCTCTCTCTCTCTCTCTCTCTCTCTCTCTCTCTCTATCTCTATCTCTGTATGTCTGTCTCTCTCTCTATCTCTCTCTCTCTCTATCTCTCTCTCTCTCTCTCTCTCTCTTCTCTCTCTCTCTCTCTCTCTCTCCTCTCTCTCTCTCTATCTCTCTCTCTCTGATCTGTATGTCTGTCTCTCTCTCTATCTCTCTCTCTATATCTCTCACTCGCGGTCAATTCACATATCCAGTCTGTCTGTCTGTCTGTCTGTTCTGACTCTGGTATGTCTCTGTCTCTGTCTCTCTGTCTGTCTGTCTGTCTCTCTCTCTCTCTCTCTCTCTCTCTCTCTCTCTCTCTCTCACTCTCTCTCTCTCTCTCTATATCTCTCACTCGCGGTCAATTCACATATCCATGCGTTTTCCTGGCTTACTTGCATCAGTACAAACACACAACATGCTAACCCTTGCAGTCGTCTACCATCACACATAAATTATTTTGAGCAATGACTTTTATCTATTATTGGATATAATTAATGATCAAACTTATGACCCCTTGGTGGATATCCACCATAGTTACCGAATCGACCGGGCATCGTTATAACTTCTGTTCGTTAGTTAAGTCGACGAACGGATCTAACTAAATAATTGACCAATAGGCAAAATGTTTGCTACATTGATTCTCCTATTATTGATAATTAATTCACCACAAACGTCAGAAGAACGTCATGAAAGCCGAGAGTAAGCCGCTGCCAAATTGAAAGCTATTTCGGGCATAATCCCGATGGGTGTTGTTTTGTAAACTCTTTCTTGATTTGTCTGATATGACTGTTAGCCCTTTTTCCCACATGGTGACGCGTTCTGACACCTCTGCAGCAGACGTCGTAGTTGGCAGCATTGGTGAGAAAAAGGAGACCGAACAATTTCTTCTCGTGCCACAGTGTTTCAAATGTTTTCAGTAAACTGAATTTATAGAAATTTACCATATATTTGATGAGATATTTCCATAGTCGTCTGCTGTAGATTTGTTGTAAGTGGGAAAGGGTTAAGACATCGTTTCTGAGGTTATTGGGTACATGATAAGATGATGCAATGCCTTTCGATATTAATTCTTCCCCCCTGCTTGCAGACGCATTCTGCAAGCAGACGAATGAGCAATTTCTCCTTCTGCCACGATGTTTTCAAATCTATTTCATATTGACACTTCCATCTGTAGAGATTGTCCATACCTTTGCCTAGATGTTTTAAAAGTCGTCTGTTGTATATATTAGTTATTGTTATACGAGGGAACGGGGTAATGGACACGTTATTGACCAATTATTCTGGAATAATTATCATTGATTATTAATGGGTCGTACAGGTCATCCGTTACCATCGAGTAAGTTATCAATTATACCTTTTTCCCATGCAGTATCGTTTTCGACACATCTTCAGTAGATAGCCATTGAAAACATTGTTGAAAAGAGATAAAAAAAATTGTTAATAGGTCGCCATTACTCTTTTTTTCGCACTGTATTGAAATCTTTTCTTTTATTTACACTTTCATTTAGAAAGTGATTTTGACCTTTTTGTGGCTAGATGTTTTGTAGTTTGTCTCCTGCAGACGTTTTGAATGTGAGTAAAGATTAGCGTCGGCCTCTCGTATCAAAGGTAGCTGGTTCGAGTCCCGTGATGAGCGGGTCCTGACTTTGGGATTGTTCCAGACAAACGGCGCGAGTACTGGTTTTAATGTCTCCAGGAAGCAGACATCGAGTGTGATTAATCTAAGCCAAAGGCTTGTTTCGCAATCGATGTAAAATAAATAGGTAACGAGCTGTCTCACCTGAAATCAGCATTGTTTGCCTTTTAGTTATCAAAACTAGTCCAGAACTTTTATTACAAGAGAAATGGAGACGCCCGACTTTGAACATGGGAAAAATTGAAAACAATGTCGGTCATGTACAACATTGGATCAAGCTTCAGACAGAAAATATCATAAACTCCATATTCAGTACATAACTGACTGCATCCTATTTAAATTATACTACATAGGCAAATAAAAAACAAAGTTTGTGTTTTTCTTTATGCCAGGAAATGTTGGCAACTTGTGACACCTTGTTGTTTGCGTAGGTCTTCGACTTTCACAGGAACGAATCGAACACTATTGAACACAGTCACACAGTCAAATACATCAGCTGTGTCGGGGTACACCTGGATATAATTAACTGAACTGTTGATTATGAACGCGTGTTACGTGATAACTTTACTTGGACTTTTGTTTCTTTCGACTTTCGCAATGAATATCAACTACATTAAATATTTAACAATGAACCAATGTGGGATTCTTTAAGAAGAAGTTGGATGTTTAATCCTATTATTTGATGCTTTTCTTGGATTTCGTTTCTTTGGACTTTCGCAAATGAATATCAACTACATAAAACATTAATATATGGACAAATTGGGATTCTTGGATGCTTAATTTCATTGTTTGGTGCCACTTTTACTTCGGGAATAGGACATACGAGCAAATAATAGTGATTTTTAAACATGGTTTATTAGAATTGAATATAATTCAACGGAAAAAAACAATGCGGAAATAGAAACCATGTGTCGTTTCGAACAGTAAGCACAATTTCCATGACGATGTGTAAATACGTACAAGGTGCATGTTTAGAACCGTTTGTTGGCATCATCAAGGGACAACGTCAAGACCATTAGCCCGGTCAGATTAGTGTATAATTCACAAATTACATTAGTACACCGTCGTATGTAGACCGGATAGATATGGCCCGTGGCATGAGAAATCCGATCTCGGAATGTTTCCCGTGTGTAAAGGGTCAAATCACCCTATATAGATACATATAGTTGTCGGACAACCACGTCCCATTGCGCGGTAATGATGCGCGTTGAGCTTATCATGAAGCTCTGATCACTACCACACACGTGTTCGTTGTATTCTCATCTTACTATACACATGATAAGAGGAGTTTTAGAATGACTTGGGTCTATATATATAAAGATATGGGTATTTTCGTTGGTACAAAAGAACATCGAAAGGGACAGTGATATGTGTTAAGAGCTACGTGAACTATGGAGAATAGTGATATAGTGTAAAAAGTAATACAATTAATTATTGTTATTGAAGGCTATTGATCTCACTGTGGGAACACAAATTCAGTGTTTTGTAATTTTCTTTTTAGTTTGAGATTTAGACACCATGTTAGGGACGCTTTTTTCGAAAACCAACCTTATGACATGTGTTACCCGCTCAGTCTGATCTGGCTCTGCACTGTTCGCTAATTACCCATTAGAAGGGCTCAATTAATTTCTGTTGAATATTATCCAGTAGGATCATTTAGAATGGTAGCCAACGGAGTGTTTTTTTTTCCACACGTGTAAAAGTAACGGTAAAGTCGGTTAAAACAGACCACCGCTTGTGTTTTAAAACATGTTGCATATTGGGAATTTATCAAATCTTGGAATAACGCTATGTTGACGTGACGGTACCAATACTCATTTAAAATCTATATTTGTAAAACGAGGCTGATTTTAACACGTCACGTGGTCCTGACTTGTGCTGTCGTTTGACATTTATTACGCGAATCCTCTGAAACGGTCTGGTCGCATTGACAAGAAGTGTCCGTTAAAATTAATTAATAGAAACTGACGTCTCTTAGAGTATAATAGACGAGAAGTCAGAACTGCTGCTGCTCAGTTGCCTTCATTTGATTGTATTAGTGATTTGCATTTCATGGCAAGCATTTATGTATAAATGCGTAACGATGCAATATAACTGAATTTAGCTTAAATCGGTGGATATCTAATTGAATTACGGGTCCCTGGTTTTTTATCCTAACTGGACAATAAGCGAATTATGGACGATTTAAACCCGATTATCTCGAATGTGTGGTGTTGATAACTGTACGAATGTTAACGCACTGTTACTTCTTCTGACTGAATAAAAACACAATGCTTGGTAGACAATTAAGCCGAGACAAGTCGCAAAAACGTTCTAGATCCGACCATTCGGGCTACGCAATACAAAGTCGATTTGAATATTTCGATAACGTGGCAGATATAGCCAATGTATGGACGAATAAAGCGAAAGTGAACATCAAGACGGAATCTTTCGTTGAGGGTATTTTACTGAAGTCTCTCGATTGTGACAGTAAGTTCATATTGCTTAGTCTATCGTCACCCTTACCCCGCTATACTACAAAACACTACAACTAAGACGGAATCTTTCGTTGAGGGTATTTTACTGAAGTCTCTCGATTGTGACGAGTAAGTTCATATGCTTAGTCTACGATCGTCACCCTTACCCCGCTATACTACAAAAAACACTAACAATACAATACAATACAATACATTACAATGCATTTACAAATACAATACATTACCTTACATTACAATACATTACAATACAATACAATACAATACAATACATATACAATACAATACATTATATTACAATACAATGCATTACAAATACACTACAATACAATATATTACAATACATGATATTACAATACAATACATTACAATACAATACAAATACCAATATGCTTTATTGCACATAAAACTACTCGGCCTTGACTTTATCACTTGTCACACTCGAAGGTGTATTTCGGTGCATATGAAGCATACGACTTTTGAAAATCATTTCAAGCGAAAGGAAGACGTCTACCCACATTTACCCAATTCGTCCATTCGCGCTATGTTTCAATTGTCTACAGTTCTATCTGCATGTTTTTAAAGTCCTTTGCTGTAAGTTGGAAAGGATTTAAACAACTTCTTCAGAACCAGGTTTGTTCCTGTAATTACAAACATTAACTACAAATAGTATATATGTGAGGCATACAGAATTTTAGAAAATATTAGTCTTCATAGACCGCCCTTAATTTGGCTGTTGTAAATCCGCAATCGTCACACGAAAGTCTTGGGAATTGTAGTAATGGCTTCTCTACTTGGCGTTCAGTGTTGTGTGAATAGCATTATGGCTGAGACATCGGTGTCATGAGAAATAATAACGGAAGTACTTGTTATTTATCAAGGAAATGTCGTGATATAATTGAAGTACTGGTAATTTATAAAGGAAATGTCGTGATATAATTGAAGTACTGGTAAATTATCAAGGAATGCCGTGATTTAATTGAAGTACTGGTAATTGATAAGAAAATGTCGTGATATAATTGAAGTACTGGTGATTTATAAAGGAATTTGCCGTAATACTTAATTTAACTACTGGGTAATTTGTCAAGGAAATGCCGTGATCGATAATTGAATGTACTGTTGAAAAGGGTATTAAGATGACATTTAAAATCAAATCCACAATCAACCACTGTATAGGAGAATATTTATACCAATATAATGATTTATGTTGGGCCAATCGACTTGACCACGGTAGAGTCCTTTCGTACATGTTCTACCAGCAAAGTCATTGTTTGATGGTGCTTAACGGCGTTTTCTTCAGTATTTCAATTATATCATGGCGTTTCCTTAATAATTTATTTACTAACTTCACTTACTATAGGTCTTATCTATCCTGACACAGATACACCATCATTCCATTTGACCTTCCATTTGACCTTCCCATTTGACCAACCATTTGACCATCCATTTGACCATCCATTTGACCATCCATTTGACCATCTGTTTGACAAAGGGTCAATCTCCTGCTGACTCGCCTGGGGCATTCCTTGTCCCGCTTTTAGATATATTCACTTAATCCCCACTTAAACATAACCTGCAGCAGACGATTGTGTAATTTGTCTGGGAGAAAAATGTGGAAGATGCCCATATGAACAAAGCTATACGTTCAGGATACGAGACGACAACAATGTAATCGCTCAAAAGCCGTCTGTTGCAGATGATTCGAAATGTGTTTCCATGTAGAAAGAAGGTTAACCCTTTCCCTCATATAGACGCTTTCTATCACGTCTGCAAGTGACTACTTTTTAAAAAAACATGTTGACAAAAGAAGAAAATCGCTCAGACCGAGCAATTTTCTACTTTTGTCAGCATGTTTTTCAACTCTATTCAATTATTGTACTTTAATTGAAAGGAAGTTTTCCAATTTTGTTCGGTTATGTTTTTAGACGACTTTGAAAACATATCCGAACACAATTGAGAACTCCCTTTAAATTAAAGTACAATAATAATCACAGATTTGTTTGTATGTGGAATAGAGTTAATTATCTATACATGGTGTATATTGATCATCTCTCTTCAAACTGTGGCTGTTAAACACAGGTGGCTGCTTAATACAAGTGAAATAAAGTATAAAAATGTTTATTGGGTTAATCTTCAAGTTGATGGTTAATACAAATCGGCTGCTACACAGAGGCGAGTGTTAACACGTGTCTGACTGTATATAGACAACGGTGATTCAAAGGACGAACTAAACGTTACGATTATTAGTTCTATGTTTTTTCCTCATATACAACCACATTTTTGACAACGTTGCTACAAGAATCCTTCTCTTATGACGTGTAAATATTTTGAAGTTTTTCCCACATATATTACGTTTTTCTGATATCTCTGCAGCAGACGAATTTTGAAAAAACCTTGTTGCAAAAATAATCTCTTGCCACCACAACGTCTTAAGCTATATTCAATAATGGTTCAATATTTCAAACGTTTTTACATTTGAGACTTAATATTATTAAAGTCTACTGCTGCTGTTGTGTTGTTTGTTCTTCGAAAATAATGAACCATAGAATCGCATGTATAAGAATGTCTCCCTGCAAACACAAACGTTACTTTATGCTGATACAACAAGCAATTATAGTTGTTTTTGAATGAAGAGTTTGAAGGAGACAACGCGATGAAATTGCCTGCCAATGCATGGGATAGAATAATACCGTAGATTGACTACATTGATGATTTGAACTAGTTTTGTCAGATTACGATTGTAGACATTTTTGGCACCAGGTTCATAGTGGAAATGAGGCAGTAACAACTGATCTCTGTTATGTCGGCTAGGTTGTTCGTGTCTACCTTTACATTGCGTGTTTCCTTGTACATAGAGGAACTGATGTTGTGTGGTGGTTAGAGTGTCTGAATAATTGATGGATTGGTATTTTACGCCCGTTTTCAACAATATTTCACTCATATAAAAAAAAAAAAAAAAATCCCTGAAGTGATCTCATTCATAATACGTACTTATATTGACTTTTTATATCTACCTTATTTTTCTTTTCGGAGATGGGGTTTCTGAAATGGATGTTTTCGAATGGTACTGCCCATATCTGCCTATTTAATATTGTCGTTATAAAGTAGAACAATACCAACAACAACACGTTTTCCCTTATTTTTTATTTTTTGTGTGTGTTTTGTTGTTTCTTTTGTTTTTTGTTTTCTTAATTATCTTTCTTTTGAAAGTGACTGAAAGGCCCATGGGCCGGGTGTTATTTATTTCTTCTTGTACCTTTGTTTTGTTGATGTACATACACATGTCACTATAATAAAAGATTTACTTACTTACGTACTTATCTGCATTGTCACGGCAGCCAGTTCACCAAGCCATGTGTTTCCTGACATTATTACTTTGTTAATTCAAAATTAGAATGACGTTTAGAAAGGCTGATGGAATACGGACCTATTCTATGTATCGATATCATATTTGAATATGACCAAGCGATAACGCTCAATATGTTCTTAATAGCATGACTCTATTTTGTAACCAATATACCCATTAATAAAACAAAATAGAAAATTCTCGTCACCAAATCTCATCATAAAATCTGCTAACCTATTAATTTAAGACTTATCCTGCACCACATTAAACACAAAACGAGTGTGGACTAAGCT